>CM028671.1:34223943-34701443 GCA_016760335.1 Gastrodia elata
TAGCTTTGGCCCAAATTTTCATTGGGAGACCCGCATGCAACCTCATCCTTCTGGCATGTTCTATGATCTTCCTGTTCATCTGTTATGCAACTTCAGTTTGTTGTGGTATTCTTGGAACTATAAATTCCCTCATAATTCTTATCTAGGCACATAACTTTTTGAATTCCTTATCACAGTATTCGCTTCCATTATCGAATCTCAAGCAATTAAGTTTCAACCCTAACTCGTTCTCTACCAAAGCCAACTATTTTTTAAATATATTAAATATAATAAATTTATGATTTATTAAATAAACCCATACTTTACTTGTATGGTCATTAATGAAGGTGATGAAATGTATGGCTCCACCTATGGAAGAGTTTGGAGATGGCCCCCATACATCTGTATAAACCAACTCAAGTTTCTCGCCTTTCAGCTCTCTTCCAACTTTAGAGAATATGACCTTTTTCTATTTGCTCAGTACACAATCTTCATAGAAATCCAAGTCCACTAACTTCAGTTCTGGAAGCCTTCTCCTTGACTCTAAGGAATTCGAACCCCTCACACACATTTGACCAACCCTCCGATGCCATAGATTTGTGTATATCTATTCTACAGCTATAATGAAATCAGACACTTTATTGATCATGTAAAGTATACTTTCCATGTTTCTCCATGTAACAACGAGTGCACCTGACAGACTGTAAATACGTCTGTTCTTGCATGCAAGTGTACATGGTCTGAAGTAATAATTTGGAATGTGAGTTCTGAGATTTATCGTCCTCAGATAATTAGGTGTTTTGTTACTAACGTATATCTACATTCAAAAAATGTTTAAACTATACATATTTTGTTGAATTGATTCCTAAACAAGCACAACAACTCTTAATAGAAAATAATTATGATAAAAGGAGAGGAGAGTTGGGTCTCTCCCACATGATATGTTATATGGCTTATGTATGATGATTCCTCAAGCATTTCACTTTTCTTTACTTTTTAATCAAGTGCACATTGTCCTCCTTAGAGTTTAACTCCAAGATTTACAAGTTCAAATCTCGTACTTGAAATGAACACACAGTCAGTTCTATTTTAGCACCAAGACACTTATAAGATTTTAGATTACTGGTTTTCCCTCTTTCCTAAAATTCTAGAAATGAGAGTTGTTCATTTAATATCTTACAAGCATTGATTCCACTAAGAGCTTCACGCGTGTCATCCACAATTTAGATAATTGAGTGATTTTAGTTGAGCTCAATGACTATGTCACCTCATTCATAAGTACTCAAAGAATCCATTCCATCCCTTAACGTATGCTGAGCAATAGAGCATATTTAGTGGATCTTAACTCACACACTTCAACTCATTAATTGAGCATAGATCAAGGTGCACTAAGCTCAAGAACTTTCTCACATAGTTCTAAGCTCTTATGCACTCATGATTCTAGCTCCAAACTAAGGGTGAGCTATGGAGCACAAGACCTTTTTTAGTCTTGATGTCATTTAGTCCCTTATCATTTAGTCCACATTCAAGTCCACAATAGTCCTTCACATTTGTTTAACAAGTCATTTAATTCATATAATTTCATTAAAGCTTGAGGAAATTTTCATATATCATTATCTCTTTCAATTCATCTAGGATTGCCCCAAGCCTCCCCAAGGGAAGTTTAGCTCTCTATTACACAAGAGATAAAGAAGAACACATACATAGATAAAGACCCTTTCATAATCAACTAAGAAAAACACAAGACAAGAGTTTAGAGAATACTAGGAACATTCCTTCGATGAAGCTCTCTGGACTTCTCCTCTTCTTGCTCTTAGTTGCTTCTCCTAAGTCTGTAGTGCTGCCTTTCTTCCTTCTTCTCTTTAGCAATAGGAGTTCTTCCACCCTTGGAGAGTTCTCCTTCTCTACTATGCAGCCCTCTCCTTCCTTAGGATGTTAGTGAGCCAAGTTGAGAACCCTTCTTAAGTCAAGAAGAGTTATATTTTTAGAGGGGCTGCACTCTACTTCTTCTCATTCAAAATCTTATTTTTCCCTCTTCCAAAATTCTGTAATGATGGTAAATCCAACTTGAGGGGTGAAGTGACCTTTACTTTTCCATTCTTTAATCTCCACATCACCTTAAAATGTCAATTTTCCATTTAAAAAAACATATCTACTGCAGATGGAATGATGGCTGGGAGATAAGGAGCAGGTTGGGGGTCTTGTCCCAGCCATAATAAATGCTTAGTTTTGGAAGAAATTCGGCGTGCAGCAGTAGCGCGCTATAGCACGCTGTGGCGCGCTACATCGGTTGAATTTTGTGAAATGGTCCGTTGTGGCGCGTTGTGGCATTCTAGTTTGTATATTGATGGGATGATACAGCGCGCTGTAGCGCCACAGTTTTCACAAGTTGGTCTGCTGCAGTGCGCTATAGCGCCAAAATTTTGCAAGTTGATCCGCTGTGGCGTGCTGTAGCGCCAGAGTTTTGCAAGTTGGTCTGCTGCAGCATGCTATATCACCAGAAATTTGCAAGTGGTTCACTGCAGTGCGCTATAGTGCCAGAATTTGGCAAGTTTTCCCGCTGCAGCGCGCTATAGCGGAGTTCTTCTAGAAATTCTTAGAAACTTTCCAGAATTGTCCAGAATTTGCTGGGTAGGCATTTTTTCCTAAAAAGTAGGCAGAATTTGATTAAGGAAGCAGTTTTAATATAAAAATGAATAAAATTTTCCTTTATTTAGGATATAATTTATGGATTTATCACACCCACAATTAATTTCTTGCTCGTCCTTGAGTAAGCTCAAAATGGTATTTTTCTGTTTCTTAGGTATGAGAGTCAACAAGTAATATCAATGAGGGTTTGATTTGCAATTCAGAGCTGATGCTTAACTAAAATGACAAGAACAATTGGCATCATTTAAATTTTTCTAAGCTTAGTTATGAACAGAGGTTAATAGACTAATCTTCAATTCATAAGTAGTTTTGCTAGGTGCTCAGCAATGGGGATGGTTCCTTGGACTAACTAAACTATGGAGGTAGTGTGTAATCAAGAGTTTTGTGCCATATGTGCTCCTCCTTATGAATCGCAAAGATATTTAAATTTTAGGGAGATATTTTTCATCATTCTTTTTCAATTCTTTTCTTTGGGAGAGATATTTTTATGTATCCTTTTTTTTTTTATTCATTCTTAGGGAGAGATATTTTCTTCATCCCAATGTCCAATCCTTGTGATCATGAAGTCCTACAAGGGCCCAACACACTCTTTTAGATTACTCACCTTAATCACTAGTTTTTATTCCAAAGCCTTCCCTCACACTTAGTCCTTAGTATTGATTTAAATATTTGGAGATTAGACTCAACCTGAAATCATTCCCTTGCTTAGAGGATTTAATGGTGTCAAAGAGTTAGTCAATTTTCGTTAAGCAACCCTTAGTTGATGATCAATTTCTTCATTGATATTTTTGTAGCTTCCATAAACTTGAAAATTTCAGAAAAATTTGTCATTTGTAACTTATAGAAAGATTTTGGGACTATGATAATCCATAATTTAATTCCTCAAAATAAAAATAAAAACAACAAAAGAAAAGGACCAAAAATAGCAATGCAAATAAGAAAAGATACAACTTATTTATTCTAGGGTTGCCTCCCAATAAGCGCTTATTTTACCGTCTCAGCCTGACACGTGTCCGGAGGTCCTGAAGGGTCCATCCTCCCTTTTCCTATGAAATACATTCTTCCAAGTACGGCTTTAGACGATTTCCATTTACTTTAAAAGTGCCATCATTTGAAGCGACTTCAACTGCTCCATGAGGGAAAACTTTAGTGACAAAAAATGGTCCTGTCCATCTTGACTTCAATTTTCCTGGAATTAATCTTAATCTTGAGTTAAAAAGTAGTACTTTCATTCCAGGTTGAAAATGTTTTGGCTTGATCAGCTTATCATGCCATTTTTTTGTTTTCTCTTTATATAATTTCGCACTCTCATAGGCGTTAAATTTGAATTCTTCAAGCTCATTTAATTGCAGCATTCTCTGTGAACCTGCTTTTTAGGAGCCAAAGTTTAATTTTTTAATTGCCCAAAAGGCACGGTGCTCCAATTATACCGGAAGATGACACAATTTATCGTAATCAAGTTTATAAGGAGACATTCCTAAAGGGGTTTTAAAGGCAGTTCTATATGCTCACAGGGCATCTTGAAGCTTTGAAGTCCAATCTATTCTATTTTGATTTATAGTTTTCTCTAGGATTTGCTTAAGCTCCCTGTTTGAGACTTCAACTTATCTGCTAGTTTGAGGGAGGTAAGGGGTTCCCACCTTATATCTTACCCCATAGCTTTTTAGGATACTCTCACCCTACCTATTGCAGAAGTGTTTTCCCCCATCACTGATTAGGAATCTGAGTGTCCCAAATCTAGCTAGCACATGCTCCTTGAGAAATTTAATAACCGTTTTAGCATCATTATTCACACATGTTAATGCCTCAACCCATTTGGGCACGTACTCCACCGCAATAAGAATATACATATTGGTTTGGGATAAGGGAAATGCGCCCATGAAGTCAATCCCCCATACATCGAATAACTCCACCTCAAAAATTCCATGCAAAGGGAACTCATCCCTTTTGCTTAAGTTTCAAGTTCTTTGGCACTGATCACAACTTTTGACAAAGTCAGCAGCATTTTTGAATAGGTGGGGCCAAAAGAATCTGGATTGAAGCACCTTAGCCACCATTCGCTCAATCCCATAGTGTCCTCCATAAGGAGATGTGTGGCAATGAAAGAGAATATTTTTAATTTCGGAGTCTGGAGCACATCTCCTTAGGAGTTGATCATTGCAATATTTATACAAAAAGGGATCATACCAAAAATAAGGTTTCATATAAGCAAAAAAAAAATTTCTTTGTTGGTAGTTCATGTCTTTTGGTATTACTCCTCCTATAGGATAATTTGCAAAGTCAGCAAACTAAAGAGATTGATTTGAAGCAATAATGTAAGGCTTTTCATCAGGGAAGGATTCACTAATTTCAGTCAAATTATTACTATCAAGGTGGATCAATCTAGATAAATGATCTGCTAGCACATACTCACTCCCTTTCTTATCCCAAATTTCTAGATCAAATTCTTGCAAGAGCAGCACCCAACGTATCAAGCGAGATTTTGCTTCTTTCTTATGAAGAAGATATTTAATAGATGCATGATCAGTGTAAACAGTAGTCTTAGACCTAATGAGATACGACCTGATATTAGTGAAAGTAAAGATGACAGCTAGGAGTTCCTTTTCTGTGGTAGCATAATTTCTTTGAGCATCGTCAAGGAGCTTACTGGCATAGTAAATTGAATAGAAGGTCCGTTCCTTTCACTGCCCAAGGACAACACCAACTGCAAGGTCGCTCGCATCACACATAATTTCAAATGGGGAGTCCCAATTTGGAGTAAAAATTATTGGAGCGGAGATCAAAGTAGTTTTAATAGCGTTGAAACCTTTTAAGCAATTTTCATCAAATTTGAACTCAACATTCTTTCCTAGTAATCTACAGAGTGGCAAACTTATGTTGGAGAAGTCCTTGATAAATCTTATGTAAAACCTTGCATGACCAAGGAAGCTTCTAATTCCATTCACATTGATGGGAGGGGGAAGTTTTTCAATTACCTCAACCTTGGCCTTACCAACTTCTATCCCTCTCCTAGAGATTAAATGACTAAAGACAATACCTTCTTCCGCCATAAAATGACATTTTCCCACTTTAAGATTAAATTTGATTCTTCATACCTTCTTAGAACCTTTCCTAGATTGATTAAGCACTGATCGAAAGAGCTTCCGACAACAAAAAAAACATCCATAAATATTTCTAAAAATTCCCCTATCATATCAGAGAAAATAGCCATCATATAGTGTTGGAAAGTAGCTAGGGAATTGCACAATCCAAAGGGCATCCTTCTAAAGGCAAAAGATCTAAAGGGGCAGGTGAAGGTTATTTTCTCTTGGACTCCAGAAGAAATCAAAATTTGTTTATAACCTGAATACCCATCAAGAAAACAGAAATATGGATTCCCTGCCAATCTATCAAGTATTTAATCAATAAATGGGAAGGGATAGTGGTCCTTACGAGTGGCTTTATTATTAAGTCTCTTATAGTCAATGCACACCCTCCATTCGGTTACCATTATAGTGGGGATCAATTCATTATTGTCGTTAAGCACCACTGTGATCCCACTCTTTTTGGGAACCATGTGTATAGGGCTCACCCAAGTACTATTAGAGATGGGAAAGATGATTCCAGCATCTAAGAGTTTAATAATTCTTTGTGAACTACTTCTTTTATGTTAGGGTTTAATGTCGTTGAGGCTTAATTGATGGAGTGGAGTTATATTCCAAAAGGATATGGTGCATACAAAGAGTTGGACTAACCCCTTTCAGATCAGCTATACTCCATCCAATTGCTCTTTTATGCCCTTTTAAAACTTTACATAAAAGACTCTCTTGATGCTGAGTTAACAAAGAGAAGATTATCATGGGTAGAGATTTATTTTTCTCTATATAAGTGTATTTTAAGTGCGAGGGAAGAGGTTTTAATTCTAATTCTGGAGGGCAAATTATAGAAGACTGAATTATTTTCCTCTCCTTAATTAATTCCTCAATCACTTCCTTATCGGTGGGATCCTCATCCTCCTCCTTTGCTAGCATTCCATCTTCTTCCACCTCCCCCATTAGCCAAGCTTCTTCTATTAAATTAATTTTCCAACAATCCTCATTGGGCTTAGATGGGTGCCTCATAAAATCATTCACATGAAATTTCACCTCCTCATCCCCATATCGCAACCTCAATTCCCCTTTATCGACATCAATCAAAGTTCTTCTGGTAGCTAGGAATGGTCTACCAAGGATAATGGGAATTTCTTGGTTTTCATCTTCCATATCTAAGATTATGAAATCTGTAGGAAAGATGAATTTATCAATCTTTACTAGCACATTTTCCACAATTCCTAAGGGAGATATTACGGATCTATTAGTGAATTGGAAGAGAACAAAGGTGGGTTTTAAATGATCTATTTCTAACTTCTTGAATATGTAAAATGGCATCAAATTTATGGATGTTCCTAGATCACAAAGGGCTTTTTGGAATGATTGGCTTCCAATAGTGCAAGGATAGTGAAACTGCCAGGATCCTTCTTCTTAATAGGACTCTTCCTCTAAAGGATTGCACTACATTCTTCTATTAATGCAACAGTCTCCTTTTGATCAATCTTTCTTTTTCTTGGAAAGGATATCTCTTATAAACTTAGCATAACTCGGCATTTGCTCTAAAGCTTTTGCGAAAGGGATGTTTATATGAAGAGTTTTAAAAGTTTCTAAAAATTTGTGGTATTGGACATCAAGTTTTTCCTTAGCCATTTCCTGAGGATATGGCATATTAGGGGTCACTTTAAGCTGGTCTCCAGTTAATTCTTTTCTAAATCCCTGACATTATTCCTCTCATTTTTGATCATTTCTTTTTCATCCCCATTTTCCTCTCTAATTGTCGCTATGTTTTTATGATTCTCCTCTCTCACAACAGGTTTAGTCATTTTCCCACATCTTAGAGTTATAGAGTTCCCCAACTCCTTTTCATACTCCCCAATGACTCCTACTAATGCTGGTTTCTCTAACTTTTTCATAATTTCTTTTAGTTTTTGTTCTATTCTTTTCACTGACTCCTCTTGCCTTAAAAGAGTGTGTTCATGCCTGTTTAGCGTGGCATCTAATTTGTTTATGAATTTAGTTGTGGGGTTCTAAATTAAATAAATGAGTTTTCCAATCTTTTTCTATTTCTTTCATGATTCAGGATTACATTGACATTTCTTAACTCACAGTCACCCTCTTGATAAGAATTTACATACCCATATTCTAGCTTTTATTGAGTTAACAGATTTGGTTTTGGAGCTCAAGAATTTGTTATGAATTTTTGAGTGAGTTATATTCATTTTTATTAATGTGATCATTCCTCTAGAGAGGATATTGGTAAGCATTGTTCGCAATTTCTTCTAAGAGGTCATAAGCCTCGTCTTGGGTTTTACTGCTAATCGAGCTTCCGCCGGCAGCATCAATGAGAGTCCTTATTGGAGCGTTCAAACCATTGTAAAAGGTTTGAAATTGCATCCATAAAGGAAACTCATGATTTGGGCATCACCTTAAGCACTCCTTAAAATGATCCCATCCATCGTAAAGTGTCTCACCTTCTAATTGAGTGAAGTTGGTTATCTCAATTCTCAGCTGAGTGGTTTTTGCCGGAGGAAAATATTTAGCTAAAAATTTCTTAGCCAAATCGTCCCAAGTCCGGATCAAGTCGCTAGGGAGAGAGCTGAGCCAACATTGGCTCTATCTTTTTCTTAATTTAACCGCATCTTCAAAGACGCCGTTAAATTTGAAGGTGTCACAAATTTCAAGGAAGGTTGAAATGTGTGAGTTAGGATCTTCAGTGGCTAATCCCCAAATTGGTTATTTTGAACCACACCCAGCATTGAAGGTTTGATCTCAAAGTTGTTAGTTTTAATGTTAGGCCGTACAATAGCATCAGGGATTCCCCTCACAGTGGTAATGCATAATCTCTCAGTGTTCTTTCCCTCAGCTCTCCTAAAGGCTCTCCAAGAATTTCATTAAAATTTTCCATAGCGGCTTGTTAAGTTCGCAGAATGTTTTGTTCTCTTCTAGCTTGTAAATAGGTTCTTTCAATTCTGGATCAAAAATATTATCAATGCAAATTCTTCTATTCATACAAGACAGAAATTAAGCTATCAAGAACACATAACAGTAGCGTTCAAAGATTCAGCAAATGAAAAAAAAATAGAAAAATAAATGGTTAGCACCTATAATTACAGAATCAAAAATTAAAATTATATGCAAGGATTTGCTTAAATCACTAATTACTGATAAATTCTCCTTAATACAAAACAAGTACCAATTCTCCGGCAATGGTGCCAAGAACTTGACAGACTGTAAATACGTCTGCGCTTGCACGCAAGTGTACGTGGTTTAAAGTAATAATTTGGAATGTGAGTTCTGAGATTTATCGTCCTCAGGGAATTGGGTGTTTTGTTACAAAGGTATTTCTACATTCAAAAAATGTTTAAACTATACGTGTTTTGTTGAATTGATTCTTAAAACAAGCACAACAACTGTTAATAGAAAATAACTATGATAAAAGGAGAGGAGAGTTGGGTCTCTATCACATGATATGTTAGATGACTTATGTATGCTGATTTCTCAAGCATTTCCTTACTTTTCAATTAAGTGCACATTGTCCTCCTTAGAGTTTAACTTTAAGATTTACAAGTTCAAATCTCATTCCTGAAATGAACACACAATCGGTTCTATTTCAGCATCAAGACCCTTATATGATTTTAGATTATTGGTTTTCCCCTCTTTCCTGAAATTCTAGAAATGAGAGTTGTTCATTTAATATCTTACAAGTATTGATTCCACTAAGAGCTTCACGCGTGTCATGCACAGTTTAGATAATGGAGTGATTTCATTTGGGCTCAATGACTATGTCACCTCGTTCATGAGCACTCAAAGAATCCATTCCATCCCTTCATATATGCTGAGCAACGAAGCGTATTTAGTGGATCTTAGCTCACATGCTTCAACTCATTAGTTGAGCATAGATCAAGGTGCACTAAGCTCAAGAACATTCTCACATAGTTCTAAGCTCTTAGGCACTCATGATTCTAGCTCCAAACTAAGGGTGAACTATAGAGCACAAGACCTTTTTTAGTCTTGATGTCGTTTAGTCCCTTATCATTTAGTCCACATTCAAGTCCATAATATTCCTTCACATTTCTTTAACAAGTCATTTAATTCACATAATTTCATTAAAGCTTGAGGAAATTTTCATACATCATAGTCTCTTTCAATTCATGTAGGATTGCCCCAACCCTACCCAAAGAAGGTTCAGCTCTCCATTACATAAGAGATAAAGAAGAACACATACATGGATAAAGATTCTTTCATGATCAACTAAGAAAAATGCAAGACAAGAGCTTAGAGAATACTAGGAATGTTCCTTCGATGAAGTTCTCCGGACTTCTTCTCGACTTGCTCTTGGTTGCTTCTCCTAGGTCCGTAGTGCTGCCTTTCTTCCTTCTTCTCTTTAGCAATAGGAGTTCTTCCACCCTTGGAGAGTTCACCTTCTCTTCTATGCAACCCTCTCCTTACTTAGGATGCTAGTGAGCTATGTTGGGAACCCTTCTTAAGCCAAGAAGAGCTGTATTTATAGAGGGGCTGCAGTCTACTTCTTCTCATTCAAAATTTTATTTTTCCCTCTTCCAAAATTCTACAATGATGGTAAATTTAACTTGAGGGGTGAAGTGACCTCTACTTTTTTATTCTTTAATCTCCACATCACCTCAAAATATCAATTTTCCATTTAAAAAAATAATTTTGCTGTAGAAGGAATGATGGCTGGGAGACAAATAGCAGGTTGGGGGTCTTGTCCCAGCCATAATAAATGCTTAATTCTGGAAAAAATTTGGTGCACCGCTACAGCCATGAATTTTGTGAACTGGTCCGCTGTGGCACACTGCGACGTTCTGGTTTGTATATTGATGGGCCGCTACAGCGCGCTGTAGCACCAGAGCTTTTGCAAGTTGGTCCACTGCAGCATGCTATAGCGCCAGAATTTCGCAAGTTGATCTGTTGTGGCGCGATGTAGCGCCAGAGTTTCGCAAGTTGGTCCGCTGCAGCGTGCTATAGCGCCAGAATTTTGCAAGTGGTCCGCTGCAGCGCGCTATAGCGCCAGAATTTTTTCAAGATTGCTCGCTACAGGGCTATAGCTCGCTGCAGCAGAGTTCTTTTAAAAATTCTTAGAAACTTTCCAGAATTGTCCAGAATTTGCTGGGTAGGCATTTTTTTCTGAAAAGTAAGCAGAATTTGATTAGGAAAGCAATTTCAATATAAAAATGAATGAAATTTTCCTTTATTTAGGATATAAATTATGGATTTATCAGCACCCTTAATGACCTTCCATGAGTCCCTTGTAAAGCATGTACTTTAGCCCTCCCTAGCTAGCTGGCTAACTAAATATAGGTTTCTTTTTAGACATGACACATATCTAACTTCTCTTGGCTTCCAAACTATACTGCTTGGCAGCTAGATATCAACATCACCTTTACATATAATATTGCATGCCTTATTATCTCCAAGATATACCTTCCCCAAGTCATCCTTAGTGTAATTCTTGAGAGTGCCCCTCATAGGAGTGGCATGAAAGGCTACGCTTGAGTTCACCACCTAGAACTCCATGTTGACAAGTGACAAGATTAATGGATCCTAATCCTCTTCTACTAAAACATTTACTGTGGGGCACATATCCTTGCTCCCACCACTTGCCTTCTTTAGGGTAGGGCAATCTTTCTTGAAGTGACCTGCCTTTCTACAGTTTCAGTAATCAACCTTTGCTTTTTAGAGTCTTGATTTTTCTCATCTTGACATAAACCTATTTCTATATTTCTCTGATCTACACCTCTTCCTAGGCTTTCAATATTTAATGTTGAAGTAGATCCCTCCCCATGAGACCTATTTTGCACCTCTTCATTCAGCATCATCTCGACAATGTCATCGAATTTAATTGACACATTTTTTGATGAATTACTGATGGTTGTAACCAGCCTATCCAAACTGTCTATTAGTAATGAGAGGAATAATAGAGCTTGGACCTCATCATCAAACTTGATGCTTACTAAACTCAACTAACTTGCCATAGTGTTGACCCATTCAGAAGTTCAGTCACTGGGTAGCCGTCCAACATCTTCATATTAAATAGTCTTTTCATCAAATAAACTTTGTTAAAACCGTAAGGCTTCTCATACATTCTTGTCAGATCATCCATGAGATCTACAATAGTTTTCTCATTAACAATATTAAATGCAATAAAAGAAGATAATTAAAAACAAATCAAACATTATTATGTTCTATTAAGAGCCTCCCAATCTTCATCTAACATAGTAGCCAATTTTCTGTTAGCTCCACTTAATGGTAACTACAACTTCTTCTGGTAGAGCAAATCCTCAATTTTTATTTTCCAGAAAGCAAAATTAGTGTCATTGAAATTCTCTATTTAGTGTCCCATTTCATCGGTCAATGCTCCAAATCAAAATGTAAACCCTAGAACAATAAGAACAGATGAAGAACCTTTCTCTGATACCACTTGTTGTGAACACACTTTGTAAATGTTTTTGAGCTCAAGGGCTTGGGTTACGTTGATGGTTGCTAAGCAAAGAATGAAATCATCCAAGCACAAAAATAAAAATCACAGCACATGCATATGCATGACCACAAGCATCCAAACACATAGATATTTACATGAAAAACCCAAAGATTGGTAAAACTTTGGAGCCACACTACATAAAATTTCACTATGAATCAAGAAGTTATAAAGTTACAAAGTGCATCACATTCACAAGAACAAGAAATATCTACTGCTTCCCGATCGATTTCTTTTCTATAGGGAATACCAGCTCTTACTCTAAGTTGAAAGAGAAGAGCAACAACTACCACCTCTTAGGGTTTTCTTCAATAGTAGCCAAAACAATTAGCTTGCCCTTGCCAACATTAAGCAACATCTCCATAATGTTTTCATAAATTTCTATGCAACATTCAAATCACAAGTGGTTCTAAATACCCCCAAATTACTTAAGGAAACACCTAAAACCAAAGCAGAATTTTGCCAGGTGCTATGGCGCACCGTAGTGCCCTGGTCTCAAGCAGGCCGATGCCAGGGCGCACTACAGTGCCCTAGTTTTAGGAAGACAGGCACCATGAATAGATACAATGCCTGGTATCGGGCAGATAGGTGCCCTGGCATGCTACAGCATGCTGCGGTGTGCTATGGCACTCTAGTCTTTATCTAACTGGCGTTGGGGCGCGCTATATCGTCTTGAGCTTGGGTCATGTGCGCCATGGCACACTATGACACGTTACAGGTTTTGAACTTCTTCAACTTATACAATATTACTTTAGAACCTCTCGGAAGTTCATTGGAGCTTCATCAGCTCCCCCACGATGATCTGAATAATCTCCACATCCCAATAGTCAAATTCGATAGTTCTTATATAATCATGCCTGTCTCATTGAGACACTTGATTTAGCCAACATTTGTTTAATTTGGAAATCAAATGTCGAAGTGATAAATAAAATTTAAAAGAAAAAAATTAAATATCATTGCTTTTTATTTATTCTCTTATTCCTTTATTTCTCTCTCTCCATTTTCTTCACACTCAAGCAATGTTAGATCTCCATCCAACCATCCAAATAAAAATAATCACTCTTATCCTTGCCCTAAAGAAATGCAACAACCATCAAAAATCCTCAACCTGCTTCTTTCAAATCAAACCTAAAGATCACAAGTTTCACCGGGTGACCTTCCTTACTTCCTTTAGCAATTGGTGCGAGGAGAAATCGCCAATCCATCCTCCCAACTTTTATTCATCTCTCCTGTCAAGCGTTGGCCTATTTCTTCATGCCTGAGGATCGACCCATTCCTGTGGACCGCTGATCACATTAATAATCAATTCTTTTCAAGATGTCGATCGATGCCTCTTCCACGCAGCCCGGTCATCGACACTTTATTCTTCACTTGTTGTTCGACGCCGTCAAGGTATTAAATATATTAGGTTCTAAACTTGCTAAGCTTTTGTTAACAATCCATGAATATATCCATAGCTTATTCCAAATTACCTTAAATATGAAATGTAAGCTATTTTACTAGTGGTATTTATGGTTTGCTTATAAGTACATATTAATGTATCTATCATTTGTCATGAAAAGCTCTCACGATCATAACTTGCTGTTGTTGATAGAAATTTTCTTTATCTTTTAGTCAACTCCACGATAATAAGAGCAAGAATGGAATTCATATAGATAGATGATTATAGAAAACTTATGCAATACAAATATATTATTGAATCAATCTATCTGTGTTGTTTATAAGTTACTATCTACTACATCAATAGTTCTATTCAAACACATGGTGATGAATGGAAGGAATCAAATTTCATGAATTATGTTTAAGTAGATATCTCAATAGATGCTATATTTGGCATATCCATTGATCAACTGAAATCTAAATATTATTTTATTTTATTGACAAGTGCTAGGGAGCTTAAATAATTTGTTGTTGCATTGAAGTGATGGTGAACTTGTGAGTGCATAATCTAATGCTCTCACCTTCTTCCTCTAGCACAAATTTTTTGTTTGCATCAACAAGGTATGTTAAGCACTTAGAACTTGTGTTAATTTTTGATAAATTAAATCATGTTATTTTGAGATCTATACATAGTGCATGCATCACTTGCATAGATCTAAGCATTATTTGTCTGTATTTATTATCTTAAAATTATATGCTTGGATGTAGGATTTATTTTGCAAATGCAAGAAAAAATATTAGTTATTAAATATAATGGTCGAAGTTATATATGGATAGTTTATGTAAATTTAGTCAAAAATATTAAATAATAAGACCTTAGATCCTTAAAATTCTAAATATCCTTAGAACTTGTCGATCATAACTAGTACATAGATTAGAACCTTAAGGGATTTTTAATAAGTTGAGTCATGATTGTAGAACCTAAATATTGGAAGCTTACCATATTAGCATTAAGTGTAATTTAGCATCCTAAGAATCCATAGTGACATGCTAAGTAATCATGGTGGTAAACCCTAACTTGATAATATAAGAATTAGAATCTCTGCAAATTGTATTAAGATAACTTTCAATTAAGATTTCATGATTTTAGGCTAAGCCTTGATTAGGTCTTAGCATTTTGATTTAATTATGTCAGAAAAGATGAAGTACTAAAAAATAAGAGAATATCATTATATTGGTTTGTTTTATTTTCTATTGCACCATTTTTTGTCATAAGCATATTAGCATAACATCAGCATTAGTGGTGCAACTCAGGGGTAGATAATTAAAATAGATAATAAAGTATATCACATTGTTTACAATTAACTTTGAATTATCTTGAATGCTGCTATGCTTGAGACTACAACCTTGAACATTCATTCAGACATTAAGCATAATAAAAATCTATAAAATAATTAAAATATTACATTAGGGGTTTAAATCTGGGAGTATCAGTCTGTACAAACATATTTGAGCTAGACTAGGCTATGGTGGGATCATAATACTAAACATATCCTAAAGGGGGAGTATGTGTTATACAAAAGACCCCAATACTTATAGTTGAGCAGACATGCATAACTCCTTACTTTGTTCAATGGCGTGTCCACAGAACATACTTAAATAAGATAAGGAACATAACGACACTACATTTTATATAATCTTATTGATTGTTTGTGAATTTACACAGTCTTGCAAACTATTTTATTATCAACTCAGTCTATAATGCTGAACTTATTTTACTTACTCCTTACTTTAGCATTATAATTTACAGTTTTGCCTGTAGTTTTTGTGCAGCGTATGTTTCATAGCTTTCATTTACATTTTCCTTACACTACATTTTACTTACTCATTTACTTTAGCAGTATACTCTACAATTTTGCTTACAACTTTTGTGCAGTGTATGTTGCATAGATTTCACTTACATTTTCCTTAAACTATATTTTTGTTTTACTATTACTTAGCATATATTCTAGTTGGACAGATACATATTTCTTTTACTTTCATATGCATATTAGGACTTATATGCACCTTGTAGTTGTTCTTCTTATATAATTTATGCAGGATTAAGTAGCCCACAATGAGTTTTTTTTACTCTTTATTACTTACTATACAGTTCTTTATAACTTTCATTACCTGCTTTATTTCATTGCATTGCGCTTTAGTCTTAGAACAATTATAAATGACTTATGTAAAATTTGTTAAATTAAAATAAACCATAATAGTAAACCCTAAAATGTACTTAGAATTTTAAGTCTAATAACTAATTTTTCTTTTATTCGTTGTGCCCTACCATATGAAAAATAAAATATGGTAGATCAGGAGCTTGGAGCGGAGCTGGATCCAGAGGTAGATCCTATGCAGTTGGAGCACCCTTAAAGATTACAGTTTTACTTTTCTGCATTTAATGTGATTATGATGGACATTCATTATAGTTTGTTAATTCGACTTGAACTTTGGTTGCTTTTCTTTCCTTTTTGTGATAAATATGCTCTTTTTTATTTCATATATATATATATATATATATGGATGTACTGGATAATATGTACTTATGCAACGGATTACTACTATTGAACTTCTCTATTTTGTGTCTCCTTTCATCCTAGCACAAAAATAGAAATCACAGCACATGCATATGCACTACCATAAGCTTCCAAACATAAAGAATTTTATGCGATAAACTCAAAGTTGGGAGAAATTATAGAGGCACACCACACAATAAATTTTAATATGAATCAAGAAGTCATTGAGTTACAAAGACCTTCACCTTCAAATGAATAATAAAGATCTATCGCTTATACAGCCTCCTGAATGGTTTCTTTGCTGCAGGGAACACTAGCTCTTACTCTAGGCTGAAGGAGAAGATCAACAGCCACCACCTTTAAGGTTTCTCTAATAGTATCCAAAATACTTAGCTTGCCCTTGCCAACATTAATAAAAATTTTTGTAGTATTTTCTTAAATATCCAGGTAATATTTGAACCACAAATTATCCAAAATACCCCCCAAATTGCTTTGGGAGACACCTAAAATAGAAGCAGAATTCCGCTAGGCGCTACAACACATCGTAGTGCCCTAGTCTTGGGTAGGCAGGTGCTAGGGTGCACTACAGTGCCCTGGTTTCGGGAAAATATGTGCCATGGCGAGATATAATGCCCTGGTATCAGGCAACTAAGTGCCCTGGCAGGGTCCAACATCCCACGGCATGCTACGACACCCCAGTCTTTGTCTAACCGATGCTAGGTCATGCTACAGTGCACGCTACAAGTTTTGAACCTCTCCAACTTGTACTATATTACCTTAGAACATCCCAGAAGTCCCTTAGAGCTTTATCAGCTCCTCCATGATGATCTAAATAGTCTCTACATCCCAATAGTCAAATATGATAGTTCTTAACCAATCACACTTGTCTCATTGAGACACTTGATTTAGCCAAAATTTGTTCAATTTGGAATTCAAATGTTGGAGTGATATTTAAAATTAAGAAGATAAAAATTAATTATTATAATTATTTATTTATTCTCTTATTCCTTCATTTCTCTCTCTCCATTTTCTTCACACGCATACAACGTTAGATCTCCATCCAATCATCCAAATAAAAAGAACCACTCTTATCCTTGCCCTAAAGAAACACAACAAGCATATGAAATCCCCAAACCGCTTCTTCCAAACAAAACCTAAGGATCACAAGTTTCACCATGAGACCTTCTTTTCTTCTTTCGGCGATCAAGTGCAAGGAGAAATCGCCTATCCATCCTCTCATTTTCTCTTCATCTCTATTGTCAAGTGTTGGCCTACTCCTCCATGTCTGAGGATCGACCCATTCCAGTGGACCGCCGACTCCACTCATTATCGATTCTTCTCAAGATGTCGATCGATGCCTCTTCTGTGCAGCTCGATCATTGACACCTTCTTCTGCACTCGTTGTTCAACGTCATCAAGGTATTAAATATATTTGATTTTAATCTTGCAAGGCTTATGTTAATATTCCTTGAATATATCTTATTCCAAAAAACCTTAAATATGAAATGTAAACTATTTTACTCATAGTATTTATGGTCTGCTTATAAGGACATATTAGAGTATCTATCATTTTTCATGAAAAGTTCTCATGACCATAGCATGCTGTTGTCAATATAATTTTTTTTATCTTTTAGTCGACTCTGCAATAATGAGAGTAAGAAAGGAATTTACATTGATAGATGATTATAAAAAGCTTATGTATTACAAATATATTATTGAGCCAATCGAACTGTCTTGTTTATAAGTTAAAATCTATTGCATCAATAGTTCTATTCAAACACATGGTTGATGAATGGAAGGAATCAAATTTCATGAATTATGTTTAAGTAGAACTCTCAATAGATGTTATATTTGGCATATCCTTTTATCAACTAAAATCTAAATATTATTTTATTTATCAACAAGTGCTAGGGAGTTTAAATAATTTGTTGTTGCATTGAAGTGATGGTGAACTTGTGAGTGCACAATATAATGCTCTCTCCTTCTTCCTCACTACTTATAGTTGGGCAGACGTGCATAACTCCTTGCTTTGTTCTATAACATGCCCGCAGAGCACACTTAAATAAGATAAATAACTTAACATCATTGCATTTCACATAATCCTATTGATTGTTTGTGATTTTACACAGTCTTTTAAACTATTTTATTATCAACTCAGTCTATGAGGCTGAACTTGTTTTACTTACTCCTATACTTAAGAATTTTACTTTATGATTTTACTTATAGTTTTTTTGCACTGTATGTTTCATAGCTTTCATTTACATTTTCCTTACACTGCATTTTACTTACTCCTTTATTTTAGCATTATACTCTAAAGTCTTACTTACAACTTTTGTGCAGTGTATGTTGCATAGATTTCACTTACATTTTCCTTACACTGTATTTTTCTTTTACTGTTACTTAGCATATATTCTAACTGGACATATACATATTTCCCTTACTTTCATATGCATATTAGTACTTATATGCACCTTGTAGCTGTTCATCTTATATATTTTATTTAGGATTAAGTAGCCCACAATGAGTTTTTTCTTACTCTTTATTACTTACTATACAATTCTTTATCACTTTCATTACCTATTTTATTTCATTGCATTGCGCTTTAGTTTTAGAACAATAATAGTATACCTTAAAATGTACTTAGAATTTTAAGTCTAATAACATATTTTTATTTTATTGGTTGTGCCCTACCATATGAAAAACAAAATACAGTAGATCAGGAGGTTGGAGCGGAGCTAGATCCTGAGATAGATCCTAAGCAGTTGGAGCACCCTTGAAGATTACAGTCTTACTTTTCTGTATTTAATGTGATTATGATAGACATTCATTATAGTTTGTATAACTGGACTTGAACTTTGGATGCTTTTCTTTTCTTTTTGTGATGACTATGTTCTTTTCTTTATTTCATATATATATATATATATATATATATATGGATGTACTGGATGATTGGTACTTAGGCAATAGGTGTTAATGTTTTTTTCTTCCCATAGATTCTGACCAAATGCAGTACTTAATTATGGTTTAACATATACTAATCTAGTGTTAAGTACTATCGTAACACCCGCTAATAAACTAGAATAGCTAATCTAATACGTCGCGTTACAAGAGTTGGGCATGACTCATTCTGTTACGATTGATAGGTTTGCAAAATAAACATACTCTTTTTATGAATTTAGTATATTTGATTCAGTTAAGATTCTACCCATTCTCTCTATTAATAATTATGTGAGATTTCTTGAGAATCGTAAGATAACCATGTCATGTTAGGATAAGAAGTTCACCTCTTTGTGTTAGTTATTTTACTAAATAACCTTCTTCATTTGTACATATTGGTTTTTGGTTGCTAACTACAATGACTTTAGAATGCTCCAATGAGAAGCCTTATTTTGGGAAGAAATGCACCACTCCACTCCTATGACTATGGTTAAGTGACGACCAACTTCTAAAATTATACTTGTTAAAGAGAGAAAAGATAAAATTACATTGTTTTGATTATAACCAAAAGATAATTTACTACAAAATATTAAGTTGTTTCACCACATATTATCCATCAAAGATTTTATTTTTGCTTGGAGGTTAAGCTTAGAATTCGTTGGTCCTTTTGTGCTTCCATCTCGAATTATCAAGTAACCTTCAATCTTTAGATCCATTTGCACATTTTATTAAGTTGATTTATCTAATCAAAGATTAAGTTGATTTATTGCATATTTTTCATTATGAATAAGTTTATTTTCTTCAAGATAGTCACTTAAGGTCACCAAATAATTAAATTTTTGTTCAGAGGTTAAGCTTAATGTTTATTGGTCTTTTGCTTCTATCTCAAATTGGACAAGTAGCCTACAAGCTTTAGTTCCTTTCACACCTTAATACTATTCATGTTCCCTTCTATGCCTCACTCTTTCCTCAATTAACTGATTGAATCAACTTTTAGGGTGAATGCGCATGCTTATATATTTGAGCTTAACCTCACACGTGAGGCTATGTCTGAGATTATTTTCAAACCAAAATCTATGGAGCAGTGTTTTTCCTTTCATATAAGTACAATGGAAACATCATCATAAAGAAAAAGTTACCTAGTAGAAGAAAAATTGACGTAGGAGGTTTTAATCACTTGTCTTTGGTAAGTTGTTCCGTTACATTGATAGTTTGATCCCTCATAGTTACATTTCAACATAAAAAACATATTATTGCTTTAAGATTGAATACCCTATTTCTTATGATGTAATGCTGGGAATGATATATTTTTAAGTTTGGGAGATTATAATATATTCTTACTAAAAAATATAAAAATTTAATCTTACCTACATAATATTAATTTAAAAATTTTAAATAAATAGATATATTTAAATATATAAAGAAAAATTGGAAACTATATATTCCATAATTAATAATATGGAATTAGAGAATTCATGTGAAAATTTGAAATTTCTTAAATACTACATAATTTTAAGTAAATAAATATATAAAAAAATTTTAAAATTATTTTTAAATTAAAAATGGTCCAAATAAATATTTTTTGATAACCGAGTTATCTTATTTTTCTTTATCTTATGTTAAAGTTGTATTAAGTAAGGAGTTAAAGAGAAAAATATTAAATTAATTTAACGATATTTTATTTATTCAACCCAAAAAAAAACAATTTAACTTATTTTAAGACACATTTGATATGCTAATTTTCATTTTTTCTTCAAATCTGATGATTGATATTAAGTCGTAGATAATCGATATTGGTGTGAAAACTAATGATTAATCATTATTATATGGCTATTCATTAGCCATATGCTTTGAATGTATGGGATTTAATTTGTAGTTGGCATTTCAAGCTAATGGCATATAATAAATATGTGGAATTGGATTAAAAATCATAGGACTAAATTGAATGTATGAGATTTAATTATGTAAAATATATTTAAATCATACTGTGGAGGATCCACATCATGGTGAATTAAGCTGAACATAACTTGACTTGGGAACCCTCCTTCTTCCCCGTGATATATTTCACAATCTTATGAAACCCTAGAATGGAAATCGGTTCAAACCCAAGCCAAATCAAGCACAGTTATGCTTGATTGATGCATCATCTTGACATGAAGATATTGATATATGATAAATGCCTATTTTTGTTCAATTAAAGAGAATATTGTAAAAAAAATGAGAAGCATAAAATAACATGCATTTGGTACACCAAATTAAGCCTTATTTGGCTATCACTCCTTCCTCATGTCTAAGGGATCAATGGAGCACAATTTCTCATTGTTCTTGGAGATTTTTCTTCACAACCCAGAAACTATAATCACAACCATCCATCCTTCATGTTCTAGTTTCTAAGAGCTCTCCAACTACATTGGGCCATCATTGGAATACTATCCACTGAAGCTTTGGAAGATTCAAAATTATCCTTTATCACAGTTAGCTAAAATCACATAATATTTGAACCAAGATTCACTATTTTTGAACCAAGATTTAGTTTGACTAGCTCAGGGCTAATTAGGATACGCTAGGGAATCCTTTAAGAACTTAGTGGCAGTTAGAAACCTTCACTCTTTGAATAAAAATTATTTCCTTTATTTCTTTTATTATATCACACCTATAAATGCACATCATTGAACAAGGTATAAATAAAGAAATGATGGCCTTCTTAAATAGTATAAGAAGGCATACCTTGTGATATAATAAAAGTAATAATGAAAACAAAATTTAAAATTTTTCCCGCGGCCAAAAAAATTCATATGACAGTAGGCATGAGATGAAGAATTTGAGGCTCACATCAGTGATGTGTGAATGGCTCCTGAGTAGGTCCCTTTATGAATAGATTTGTTTCGTCGGATGCAAATGGGGTGACGAAGTGGTCAGACATGAAAAGACATGGCAAAAAGGTCTTGCGCACTGCCCCCACAGAGCTTCTTAAAGAAAGGATTAGGTGAAAACAAAATCGCTCAAAGGCAACGCTTGTCCTGTTGTGAATGATGGATGGCCTTCTGCTCTTCTTCCTCTCGTGGGTTTTACACATCAACCTCCTTCACTCTTTGAATAAAAATTATTTCTTTTATCTCACCTATAAATGCACATCATTAGATCATTCTTTAATTTAAAAAATATTTTTTTTTTATTATTTTTTATATAAAAACAAAATCATAGTGATCTTTTTAATAAAAGATATATTTTATTTAATACAAAATTAAAATTATAGAAATTACAAAAGAAATTCTTAAAATAATTAAGAAAGAATTAGCTAATTAAATTCTTAATGTAAATCTAATGAACTTTTATATTTAGTATTAATATGATGGTATAAGATGGGTTATTATAGATCACATAGCGTACGCATAAGTTATAGAACAAGAGAATCATAATAAACCAACCATAAGCTTGCGCTAAATTTAGTTAAATCAAAATGGGCACCAAAACATAAAATATTTATAGATTATATGATCATTTAACAAGATTCGAGACATTGTCGAATCATTTCCACAAACGATACAATATAGTGATAAAAACCTCATTTATTGGCAATAATCCACCTTAATAGACCACAAAAAGAAAACCAAACTTGAAGAAGATGATTAAGTTCACAAATACCTCAAATTATAGCGTAAGAAACTGCTCTCTTCATACTTTAAGGCAAAATCTCGCCTTGCGCTTTACTAGAATTAAGAAGTGTTATGGTGCGTAGACCAATTAGATTATCATCGGAGCCAACAGGAAGCCTAACGCTCAGGCGCCCAACAGACAGGAGGTCTGGCGCTCAGGCGCGCCCAAGGGCCCAGCATGCAGGAGGCTGGCGCTCAGGCGCGCTATAGCGTACCATCCCGTCGCCGTGCGCAAACGAGGTATTTTTAAGGAATAGACACTTTGCGGCTGAACAGTGCATCACAAGGGAAGGGATACTGAACCTCTCCGAATACTGCTGCTGTTGCTGAAGCTCTACTCAAGGTAGAACTGAGTACTAATTCTTAAGGTAAGAGCAAAAGATTTATCTTAAGTATTAGATATAGTACTTTTATACATTGAATTATGAGAGATAATTTTAATAGGAATCCAATATATATGAGTATTATCATTTCTTTAATGCTGATCACATCACAATACTAAGTATAAGTAGTATAATAATAAAGTACAGAAACTAAGCAATTCATCCATATCATTCATCACGAAAGTTAAGTATAAAATATTCATCTCAGAAAAGAAATAAAAAATACATCTATGATTAAGATTATTACAAACCAATTGCTTAATATAATAGACAGAAATAGTCTTCACTCACCACAGAAAGTAAACTATATAGTAAATAAATCTGAGTCGATTTGTGCTCCACAAACTCTTCCTGAATCTTTTAGGAAGCCTCCAAAGCCTACTCCACAAACTGATCTAGATCAGACAAATTGTCGAATCCCAAAATGTACCACGTATTAGACAGTAAGTTTAACACATCTAAAGCTACTACATACACTTATAGTTTTAAGAGATTAACATTTAAGTAATAAAACAATAGTGCATAAAAGCACTGAAATAGTTGAAAAATATATAATTATACTGAACAAAAAGAAAGTAAAACAGTAGCTGAAAAACTAAGTACTAAAAATAGAGAGCTGTAAGGAAATTGAAACTAAATATGCCACAAAACTTTATGTCAAATATGCATAGCTTGATGTCACATGACATCCCACAGAATCCTAGGTGAGCAGGTGCTTCGCTAACAGATCCTAGATGAGCACAACGCTTCGCAAATGCAGTGATATGACTTATGAAATTCATGATATGCCAAGGCTTTAATAACTGTATGCTCCTAAAAGGTTAAAACCAGAAAATAATCAAAATCAAAAAAATAAATCCATTTTTCTCCATGATTCAAACCTTAGCTAAATGGTTTTTAATTTTATTCTAATTCCTTTGAATTCAATATTCATTCCATAACAGTATTCTAAATTATTGCATGATGAGAATACATATGCATGATTAGCATATCCTAGGAAGGGTGACTTTAACACTATTTTTTTAACTGCACCTATTGATGTGCACAAGGATAAGGGATAGAATCATGTTACAGTTTATTCTCTCAAACTAAACTGTTAAATTCTCAATCTATAAGATACTTTGGACTTGGGATATTTATCATGAACTGAACTATACTTATCTAATTACCTAAGATAAAACTGAGACTCTACAGTTCTATTCTAGGTAAATCAACCACAACTATCTTCTACTGAATAAATCAGTTCTATGGATATGCATTATCATATCCATATGATAACACTTCAAATTTATATTCTAACAAATCTATTGAATGATCAAGGAGTAACAAATGAATGAATCCTTACTCCATTGTGGTAAGCTCTATACAAAAAGGCTCCAAGGGTGTGGCAAAAAAACCACTCAACTTAGGATTGTACCATAAGGGATAATCTCAATCTAGAATCTTTAGGTTATTCTACCATAAAGTTTTAGGATCAATTATCTAAGATTGTTAAGGTACATCTAAGCTCCTATCTCAAAATAAAATAATTAAACTTTTCCTACAAGAGCTAGCTTACCTAAAGGTATAATATTTTCTTTAGCTTAGAATTATCTTCAAGTTTTAAATATCTAAATTTGCAAATTATTATATTAAAATCACAAGCTTCATCCTAGGATTATGAAACTCCATCTAAAGTTGCAATTAATTCATATAATTTGGATACATAAACTATTATGAAATTCTTCTAAGATATATCTTAGTCAAAGTCTAAGAATTGTGGGGTAAAATCACACAATTTATTGAGAATTGATCATTGAAAATTGAGCGTGTCTTACTAAGATTATTTAATGCAAGTTATCTTGAGTAGGAGAAAATCAAGGATCTTAAGATTTGATCAAGTCATAAATCACATGAATTATGATACGCTTAAGAACTTATAGTTTAATAGTCTAAAAAAAATGTCAAATCAGCAAGTATTATTTGAGTTCATGCAGATTAATGGTTGCCAAATCAATAGATTAAGTTACCTTTGAACTTAATTAAGGTAGATTAGGATTGAAAACAATCTTGACATAACTAAAGGTGTTCATATTATATTTGACTTAAAAGGTTAACATTACACCATTTACCAATTCTTGAAGTTCAAAATCAGCATTAATTTTTTCTTTAATTACTTCAAGCATCTAATTAAGCTAATTAGGATTTTATTCTTAATTAAGGCAAATCAATAGATATAAATGTCCAAATCAGGAATTTTATTTTTCTAACATGCATACTACTATATAAGAAACACACATAAGCTTAATTAGCCAAATTAGAGGTTATTAAGTGCTTAATTAATCATTAACTAAGTCCATAGGGGATTTGCATATAATTACAAGATTAATAATCAAAACTTTATCCCATATGAAATATAAGTTCTACTTAATCATATGAACAATCAGAGACTAAGATGCAAGTTTTGCTAATTATAAACCCTAATATTTGCTAATTATGGAATACAAGGATATGACATAATTAACAAAATATAAATAAAAAATTTATCCTACTATGCACATGCATACTACAAGGCATAAGTAACCACATGAAGCTATAATCACAAAATTTGGATAAATATACATACTTAGCTTTTCTAATTAAGTTACTGAGGTAATTAGGAAAAATTAGAAAATATATTCACAGAAGTTAAAATATTTTTGTATATTCTTATTCCTTACATTTTTATGAACAAAATAGTATATAATTTTATATGGTTTGGATAATTATTTAAAAAGTTATTGCATTAATTTATTTTGAATATTTTTAATTAAATTTATATTATCTGATTTATTTTCCTTAAGGAAAATAAATCCAATAATCCATTTAATATATAACAGAGACGACCCAAAATAAAAAGGCGTAGGTCGACCGAGCCCAATGACCTGTTACTATTGCACCATGCGGGTCACGGGTCGGCCCGACCCGCACAGTGCATCATCTTCCTCTAGCCTACTCCCGGCACTAGCTGATTCGGGAAAACACCAATCGGTCAAATCCTTCACCTCCTGACCATGCCGCTACCTCTAGATGTTCACCACATTTTCACCATGCCAAGACACATCGAATGAACTCTAAACACCCAACTAAGGCCGACCCAATCATGGAAACCCCAATAGGGCTTAACCGGCCTTTGGAGCTCACTGTGGAGGAGCAATTCTCTCTCCACATGCCACCATTCTAGTCCGTCTTGATCCCTACACCATCCCCAGACAATGGTGAAGCTAAGCCCTCCATGGGCTGGGCTCAGGAGTGGCTCAATCGATGGGTCCTTACTCGAGCCACGACTGGTGTAACTCGAGCATGGATTGGCCATCGAGTACCCACCATATCGATTGATCATTGATCAATGTGGGACATAATCCCCTAAAAATTGGCAATCCAATTACGTGCCAATTGCCAGCGACGAAATTTGGGTCTCCGTCCCGAACAATGGCTCAACTCGGCTATGCTCCGCATTGCCGAGCCTTCGTCGCCAATAGACAGTACCAAGATTATCCTAAGCAATCCTGATTCACAGGAATCTAATCGGCATTCATAGGCAGTGGAGATAAGCTAAGTAGTGAGCTCACATAGCTCACTGGGAAGAGGAGGGTACCTTAAGAGTTCTCAGGAAGAAGACAACCTCGCACTTGGAGAAGAATTGAAAGCTGACCTATGGCGCCCCACCCCCTAATTCGCATGATTAGACTTAAAGGGTGATGTACTACTCTGGCGAATCTCTCACTTATCATTGGATTAGGTGAGCTCCACAATCTACTAATAAGAAAATGATGTGCTCATAATGAATATGAAGATTCAGTCACTAAATCTTAACAAATACAGAGTGTGGACTCATACAAAGTAAATATTACATCAAGTTCATCTTACAATATATAAAAAACAGTACTGAAAAATAGCTCATAAATAATAGTACAAAAAAGTAAGCATAGTCACAAGTGTACCTGTATTATTACAATATTTAATTAAAGTTATAATTGAAATAGAGCATCGCTCGTCCTCACAAATAATATAAATCAACAAAGGATCCTCAGCTCCAATATGCTGCGCCTCCTCCAAATAAGGCTCCTCCTCAGGCACTAGATCTTCAAACTGCTCAAGATTTGACATTGTCGGTTTCACAATACTAGGGCCGCAAACAATAAAAGAAAAATCTTATTAGACAATTGTCTAAGTACATTTTATACTGAATATTTTACGTGGATTATTAATATCACCATTTTACTTATCAAACCAAATCAACTATCTAGCATAGGAGCAGTAAGCATATAAGGAACAAGATATACTATAAATACAACATTTATAACTAAGCTAGAATTGAGGTAAAAGTATACTTCAAACAAACTAAGCAAAGAATAAGGATATATATATATATATATATATATATATATATATATATATATATATATATATATATATATATAATATAGTAAGTAAAAGTACTGAAATAAAAGTCTAATCCTAAACATATTGATGTTCATATAACACATACTAATTAAAACAGAAATTTGAAAGTGGTACATATAATAAGTAGTAAAATCTAGCATCCTATAAATATATATAAGTGAACAAGTAAATAAATACATTTAACTGAAATAACATGCATCAATAATATAGTAAATAATGAGTTGAAACTGAAACAGGTCCATATAACTACCATATCAAAAAAAATTGGTCAATCCAGCCCAATATAATTCCCAATGCCTTTCTAGACTAGGGCAGACTGTAACAACCATAGTTGTTACCATAGCTAAGTTCAGATTAATTAAGCTAAATGAAATTCTAATTTTGATTCTATTAGACTCAATGGGTCATTTAAACCTAATCATAGAAGTTTGAAATCAATCGAAGCTTAATTGAGAATTATAGTATTTTTACATATTTTTGAACCCTAGAAAATATCTAAATTAATTTGATCTCCAAATCAAAATTTGATTTTATTTTTAAATTTCTCACATCTTAATTAGTTAAGAGTGAATTTTTGAAAATTTTTGGAGCTCATTTAGTCCTAAATTAGATTTAATAATTTTAATGAATTATTATTAATTAATTAATTAGTATTTAAGTATTTAATTATTAATTAAATTAATGAATTAAGCCATGATTCACTGTCGGACCGCGGCAGATCCGCTGCGGGGTCCCGACAGTCGCTCAGCTATTACAGCCACTGGATGCTCTAGCACGCATCCTAACGCTCAAAATCCGGTGGCTCGTATCATCTGCACCGCAATCTAATCCTACCCGTTCGATTGACATCGGTCATCCAACGCTCAAGATCTAATATGCATTTCTATTATTTGGGAGATGCATCAGGCCATCCATCATCTATGGTTTCACAATCAGGCGGTTGCTGGGATCTCCACCCTGTTCACATTCGTCCCTGAGAGATCCTGGCTCGACAGGAAAAATTCGCCCATACCTGCCACGTAAACCTTGTCTGCCACTCCTTCGCTAGGTCACTTAGGCCGTTAGGGATTTTCCATTTCTGGCCGAGCCACCTTGGTAGTCTGGAGGGTGGGGAGGATCATGGCTCCTATCCTCAGTACCACCCCTGGGCTCTCCCTTGCCTATAAGTACCTCCCGAGAATCATAATGAGCCCATTTGCTCACTGCAATCCCCCTAAGTCCCCAGCTGCTTTCTCCTGAAGCTCTCGGCGACCCCGACGTCTGAATCCGCTGCGTACTACTGATAGTGGGTGTGTGTCTGGTGTTCAAACCCCCAACCAGCTTCTGTAACTGTCTGGAGTACTCAGAGCCCTTCCCTTCGTCTCAGTCGTAGCCATTCCCAGCTCAAGGTACAGCCTCCGATCCCTTCCCTCTGTCGAGCTGGTTTCAACTCGACTCGCACTCATTTGACCCTAGATGCTGCGATAGGACCTCACCTTAGATCCCTAGTTGGCATCTAAGTCTTCTGGTAGGGACTGGAAGTGGACTAGATGGCGTAATCCCATTTGAGTGTGCACTAGCAGTCGATCCTTAAGATGCTGAATGTCGATGTTTTCCTGAGGTTTCGAGCCCTCCAAATGCCATTCGTAATCTGAGGATAGTATTAGAATCTCTGCATAAACATCAACTGTATGCCAAGTTCTCCAAATGCAAATTTTGGCTCAAGTCCATTGCATTCTTAGGACATATAGTCAATGCCCAAGGTATTCGTGTAGATTAAAGCAAAGTAAGCTCTATTCAGGACTAGGTTCAGCCTAAGTCAATCATTGATATTAGAAGCTTCTTAGGATTAGTTGGATATTACAGGAAGTTCATTAAGGGCTTTTCCCAGATCGCCTTGCCTTTGACTAAATTAACTCATAAAGCAGTTTCGTTCATTTGGAGTCTTGAATGCGATGAAGCATTTCAAACCCTGAAGGATGCACTCTCTACCGCTCCAGTACTTGTTCTGCCCAAGGAAGGCTTGAACTATCAGGTATACACTGATGCCTCTGGAGTTGGCCTAGGTTGTGTGTTAATGCAAGAGGGTAAGGTAATCGCTTACGCCTCTCGTCAGTTAAAACCCCATGAGAAGAATTATCCAGTTCATGATCTTGAACTTGCCACTGTAATCTTTGCTCTAAGAATTTGGCGACACTATTTATATGGAGTTTAGTGTTCAATTTTCACTGATCATCAAAGCTTAAAGTATATCTTCACCCAAATAAAACTGAACTGCCGTCATAGAAGATGGTTAGAGCTTATTAGGGATTATGATCTGAGCATTCAGTATCATACAGAGAAAGCAAATGTATTGGCCGATGCTCTTAGCCATCGTGCTACTTTACCTTCCATAGTCGCCTCCAGTTCCTTAGAACAAGAATTTCATAAGCTATAAATTTCTCCAGTCAGTGGAGATATGCTAAGTTAGCTTCTAGTAAATATCAGTGTGGAACCTACCTTCCACAGGGATGTCTCTATCTCGCAGGCTAAAGACGATGATTCTTTAAAATTCAAAGCAGATATTGAAGGTGGTCATCGTCATGATTTGCAAATGCGCATCAAAGTAATTTATTAAAGTAATCATTTGTGGATTTCTAAATCTATGCACCGTGAAGTGTTGATTGAAGGTCATAATTCTGGTTATCACATTCAAAGTTTAAAGCAATCATTTTGGTGGCTCGATATGAAGAAGGATGTAGTTGATTTTGTGGCTAAGTGTCATGCCTACAATTTGGTAAAGGCCGAGCACCAAAGACCTGGTGGTCTTATGCATCCATTAGAAATTCTTGAATGGAAATGGTTTGATATATCGATGGACTTCGTCATGGGATTGCCCCTTGCAAAATCTGGTGCCAATGCAATCTGAGTTATAGTAGATTATTTAACTAAATCCGTGCGCTTCCTTCCTATTCGTCTGACTGACTCTATAGAGAGGTTAGCAAAACTCTATATCAACGAAATTTTTAGGCTGCATGGTATTTTAAAATCAATTGTATCTAACAGAGATAACAGATTTACTTCTAAGTTTTGGCAAGCTGTGCACTAAGATCTGGGTACTACTCTAGCTATGAGTACAGCTTTTCATCTTCAAATGGATGGTCAGACTGAAAGGGTGAAACAACTCCTGAAGGATTTGCTTACGCTTTGTGTTTTTTATTTTACCAGTTCATGGGAAGATCATATTCCATTAGTGGAGTTTTCCTACAATAACAGCTATCAGGCCAATATTAAAATGGCTCTGTACGAGGCATTATATGGTAGAAAATGCAGTACTCTGCTAGCTTGGTCAAAAACAGGAAGCATTCAACATTTTGGGTCTGATTTAGTTTAAGAAACTAATAAGAAGATCCAAATAATTCAGCAGAGAATTTATTCAGCTCAAGATCATCATAACAAGTATCATGATGCTCATCATCGTCTCTTAGAATTCAATATTGGCGACTCTGCCTATTTGAAAGTCAGTCCAACAAAGGGTGTCTATAAATTTAGTGTAGCAGGGAAACTCAGTCCCCACTATGTTGGACCTTTTGAGATTCTGGCAAAAGTAAGATCATTTGCCTATAGGTTAAATCTTCTTGATGGCTTTGCAGTTGTTCACAATAGTGTTTCATATATTATCATTAAGAAGATGTCTTAGAGACCCTTCTAATCTCATAAAATTTTTAGTAGTAGAAATTCAACATAATCTTTCTTATGCTGAAGAACCTATCAAATTCTTCGCTCATGATCAGAAATAGCTAAGAAATTATTCAATTCCTATGGTCAAGCTCCAGTGGAAGAATTGATCTTTAGAAGAATCTACTTGGGAGAAAGACGTGGATATGCACAATAAATATCCACAGCTTTTTGCAAGTCCAAGTACTGTTCTTTTAACTCTTATCTGTTCCATTTAAATTTTCAATCCTTATAGTATTTTTCTTCAATAGGTGATGTCGGGGAAGACATTGTTCTTAAGTGGAGGAGTCTGTAACAACCCTAGTTGTTACCATAGCTAAGTTCAGATTAATTAAGCTAAACTAAGTTCTAATTTTGGTTCCATTAGACTCAATGGATCATTTAAACCTAACCCTAGAAGTTTGAAATCAATCATAACTTAATTGAGAATTGTAATACTTTTGCTTATTTTTGAACCTTAGAAAATACCTAAGTTAATTTGATCTCTAAATCAAAATCTAATTTTATTTTTGAATTCCTTACATCTCAATTAGCTAAGAGTGAATTTTTGAGAATTTTTAGAGCTCATTTAGTCCTAAATTTGATTTAATATTTTAATGAATTATTATTAATTAATAAATTAGGATTTAAGTATTTAATTATTAATTAAATTAATTAATTAAGTCATGATTCACTATCGGGACCACGGTAAATCCACTGCGGGGTCTCGACAGCGGCTCAGCTATGCTAGCCCTAGATGCTCTAGCACGCATCCTAACGCTCATAATCCAGTGGCTCGTATCATCTGCGTTGCAATATAATCCTACCCATTCAATCGACATCGTTCATCCAATGCTTGGGATCTAATCTACATTTCTGTTATTTAGGAGATGCATCAGGCCATCCATCATCAACGGCTCCGCGATCAGACGACTGCTGGGATCTCAGCCCTGTTCACCTTCATCCCCATGAGATCCCAGCCCGATAGAATAAATTTGCCCATACCTGCCACATAAACCTTATCTGCCACTCCTTCGCTAGGTCACCTAGGCCATTAGGGATTTTACATTTTTGGCCGAACCACCTTGGCAGTCTGGAGGCTGGGGAGGATCCTCATAGAGGCCAGGCTATGGAGACAGTTCGAGCTGAACTTGAGCTATGGCTCCTATCCTCAGTACCACCCTTGGGCTCTCCCTTGCCTATAAGTACCTCTTGAGAAACACAATGAGCCCCTTTTCTCAGTGCGATCCCCCTTAGTCCCCAGCTGCTTTCCCCTGAAGCTCTCGGTGACCCCGGCATCTGAACCTGCTATGTACTGCTAATAGTGGGTGTGTATCTAGCGATCAGACCCCCAGCTAACTTATATAACTGTCTGGAGTACTCAGAGCCCTTCCCTTCATCTCAGTCGCAGCCATTCCTAGCTCAAGGTATAGCCTCCAATCCCTTCCCTCTATCGAGCTGGTTTCAGCTCGACTCGCACTCAATTGACCCTAGATGATGCGATAGGACCTCACCTTAGCTCCCTAGTAGGCATCTAAGTCTTCTGGTAGGGACTGGTAATGGACCAGATGGTGTAATCTCATTTGAGTGTGCACTGACAGCTGATCCTTAAGACGCTAAATGTCGGTGTTTTTCGGAGGTTTCGAGCCCTATCTTGAAACTCTAAGGCCTCCTGAGGTGATTGCAAACTAAATGCAATCATTCGGGTCGATCTGATAGATCGATTCAATTGGGATCAATCGACTTAGAGCGAGCCTGCATCCGTAAAATGCCATGAGTAGCACCCCATTGATCCCTCTAGGCTCGAGACCAACTGAGTTGCCCAATCGCTGCCCCTTCGATTCCTGAACGTGTAGGTATAAGGCTCAGCTCGTATCGTCAGCTCTGTGAGGAGAATTTGAACCTCACATGTGCGCCTTAAGAGGACGTCTCGGTCGAGTGGCACCCCGCTGTTCCGGCGCACCCCAGATGGGGATTTTGGGTTCTGTCGACGCGTCTCACACTCCTGAAGGTGTAGCTGTCAAGATCCTGGCGTGGTATGGTCAGAGCATGGATAATTTGGTGCTAGAAGTAACCCTAAAGTTCGGGTGTCGGGGTGTCTTTGTGGAGAGGACGACTGGCGCTTCGGACCGGGTCAAACTTCGACCCACGGCTTTTGCTTTTTGGGCCGATAATAATTAAGGAATTTCCGAATTAATTTCCATCAGGAAATTAATTTGGAAAATTAAATCATATGGTTTTAATTAAATAAATATTTAGAATAATTTTGTTAAATAACTTTAGCTATACTTATCCAAATGATTTAATCAGAAAAATGCAAGGAATAATAATATAAAATAAAATCAAAGATCCAATGGTTAGATTTTAAATAATTGTCTAATGCTTTTTTGTTTGTATTTAAATCATATTAAATTCATTAATTACCCAAAAATGCTAATAAAGGTCTCTGATTGCTCATTAAACTATAAAGAACCTATGTAGACCCTTAAAAGTAATTTAAGATCTTTAATTTTGTTGATCACTCCCTAATTACTTTAAAGTAAGATTAGTGAATTAAACCATAATTAGTCCTCTGATTTTTGGTGAACTAAGTTTCTAATGCCTTCTTAAGTATATTGGAACCTATAAATATATTTTGATCATAGTAGTATGTCCTAATTCCTTTAATCTTGTTAATTGGCCTCTTAATATAATTAGTGCTAATTAAGTTACTAATGTTATTGAAAACCTAAGATAAGTGTCTTACTCACTTCATTAATCAATGTGAAGCTCATTAGAACAGATTTGAATCAATTTAGATAATTAAATCCTAAAATCCCATTTTTAGTCTTAAGAGGAGTATTTTGGTCATTTTGACCAAAAATGTGTTTAAGTTCCCTTAAGCCTTAGAATTCTCAAGTAATGTAATTATAATCAGTAATGAAATATATTAACATATATTGCTAAGTTCTTAATCCTAGTTATCTTACTAAAGTTTATTCATGAATTGAAGAAAGTAAAAGCAAAAGCCTTAAAGAATCCAAAACTAGACTTATTAGTTTAGATCTAAGTGATCAAAACTACAGACCCTAGATCTTAGACCTTAGATCTTAGCCTTTAGATCATCTGATTGAATTGAATTACCTTCATTTGGAATTCCTTACTTGATTAACTATTTAATACTATTTAAACCTTCCTTATGGGTGTAGAATCTATTCAATCTATATAATAATGTAATTATTCTAAAGATTGAATATAGAATCTTAGATTCATATTTTATTAATTAATTAATTTATCTTAAAATATTAGAATTGACCTTTCACTAAGCTCTTAGTTTTAAATCTTTCAGCTTATAAAATTCCTTATCTTTATGCTTGAGTGCGAACCCTAGTTCCTTATTAGGATACTACCTTGGATTCAGGATTTGATCTCCAAAGTGGAGTTTGGATCCAGAATCCTTAATCTTGATTTACTTAATCAAGATTTGGATTAAGAGAGAAAAATAATAATAATTAAGTCATTGATTTATTTACTTTAAACCTTTATAGTCATCATATGATTATGAATTAAAAATTGTTAAGTTCTAACGTTAACATTAAGGTCGTGAATCTGAGATTATACTCGATAGCTGGATATTAGAGATCTTAAAATTGTATCTTCTCGGAATAGTTAGATTTGGATAAATTAGGCAACAACGAATATCACATAAGTCTAGTTGAGTCTCTTGCTTACTTGACTTGATTACCTTGCACACCTTGAATACTGAGCCTTGTTCCTCGAGTATAATAGGTAAATTTAGGATATGGAAGATACATCCTAAGTTAGTATTTGAAAAGCATAGTATTCATTCAGTCCTTTTAGTGATTTTAGTTAGTAAAGTATGTCCTAGCTTAGTCTACCTCTATAGTTCTAGTTCTGTTATAGAGTAGACTCGGACCTAGCTCTGCGGATGTCTAGGATAGATACATGTCTTATTCTATAAGTTCAACTCGGACCTAGCTTAGTGGATGCCTAAGATGGACACATGTTGAACTTTTAGTTCAGAGGCCCTGTATGGCCTATTTCTATTATGGCAGTACTATGTCTTAGGCTTACTTTTACTTTAGTTCAGTTTTCAGTATTTATTTTGCTTTGCCATATATTTCAATGGCTTTACTTTAGTGCTTGACTTGCTTTGCCACACATCTTAGTGGCTTTACTTTTAGCTCATATACTTAGTTGCTTTTGCCATACGCTTTAGTGGCCTTTTTCATATTTAAATCTGCATGCTTGTATATATGCTCTTTTTGGCTAGTTATTAACTATTTTCATGTTTAGGATGCTAGAATTGTATGTTTATTTCAGCATTTGTGTTCTTTGTATACTCAACATATATCCATGTGATCATAAGCATGTTAGGATCAGATTTATTTCAGTAGTTGCAGTTGCTTTCGCTTTTTGCCTCACCTTGTTTAGTTGATATTTTGTATGTTATTTTTACATACTTGTTGGGTAGCTATAAATGATTAGTTCATGGCTATCACGTTCTTAGTAGTTTGTAGCACCTTATAATGCCTGCATGTTTAAAATCTTTAAATGTAATAGCTTAAATATTCAGTTCACTTAAATAGCCTAAAATATACTTAGATAATTGTCTAACTGTAACTTTTTTCTTTTGTTGGTTGGGGCCATGGCATTTGTGCTACCGACAACTGTCAGATTTGGAGCTGTTCATTGGTAATGCTGCAGGAGAGGAGCTGGTGCAGGAGGAGGATCTTCCTACTGCAGTTTAGTTAGATTTTCTTTCATGCAGCGAGATTTTGAGAGATCTTTCTTTTAATTCAGTCTGTAATAATTAAATTTTGGATGTATTTACTTTTCTACATTTGATCTGAGTTACTATTTTTCTTACTACTATATACTTTTTTGTATTATACTGGGATGTTATATTATACTATTTCTTGCTTCCGCCACTTTGATTTGTATTGATGTATGTTCACAATTCCGGGTGACAAGTCCTTGGCTTAAGGCAGGTTGGGTCCTACCTAACTTTACTTAAGTTAGGGATTTGCCATAGTTGGAGCACCATACTTCCTGTGTTTGGGCTAATATCAGTATTAGCATGGCTGCGGAGGGTACGGCCCCCACACAGACATAACAGAATAACAGAACTGAAGAGGTAGTAAATACAAATGCAAAATATTTTAGTTATTTTACTTTTGTTTCTGTAGACACGTCTAGAAAAAACTGAGGAGTTAAGCACTTCTACAAGACTAAACGGGTTCTAAGTTTAACACGCACTCCTCAATGAGTAATGTTAAGTATCCTTATTACTCCTTACCCCTGTCCATTTGGGTAAAATGCACCATATCAACCAGTAACTAAACCCAATGTAAATACTTTCCTAATATTCTATATTTTTCATTTTCATGTAATAAGATTTTCTTATAGGATATGTTCAAGGAAAATAAGCACAAGGTTCAAGGAATGCATAGCACAGAATCAAGTAGTAAGCAAGAGACTCTACTAAATATGGTGATATCATTTGCTTTCTAATTAAAGTATTATATCTATTCTAAGTTACACAAGTTCAGGATCTCTAATTCTTACTATTGAGCATAACTTAGAAGTACATCCTTATAAGTTAAAAGAATTAGAACTGATCAGGTTCTAATTTAATTCAATCAAGTACGACTACAAGCTTAAGAAATAAATCACAATGTCTTAATTTGATGAATTTAGAAGTTCTAACTAAGATCTGATCAAGATCTACTAAGCTATAGATTATGGATTAAATGTGACGAGCTTGGGCTTAATCGGGGTAAAACTTAAGATCTAGGTTTAAACCTCAATGTGATCTATTAATTAAGGCAACTCCTTATTAAGCAAAGTCAATCTTAATAAGATAATTTTCCTATCCTGAATCTAAAGTTGAAAGACAAAATAATCATAATTAAGTTGTAAAATCTAGAAACTAATAAAATCAAGAATTCATTCATTGAATAACCTTATTATTCAATGAATGAAATCTATCCTATGATCTAGCCCTAATCTTAGGAATGGTTTTAATATGATGTGTACAACCATAAAGGAAAGCACTTAGAGAATAATTTAAGGAATTTAACTAATTTGACCTAATAGTTGATTTTAATAACTTAAATGATTCTACTATAGCTTTAATATTGATTTTACTAATTTTAAGAGATTAATTAGGAGTTAAAGATGCTTAACCTATATTTTGGGCAATATGACCATTTTTTTCACTACTTAAGGGTCCAAAAAGCTACTTTTTGATTTAGGGTTCCAAATTAGAATTTTTTTCTACCAAATGATTCCTTACTTTCTAATAAGTAGATCAGTATATATAGATTAGCATGCCAAATTAGAATTTCCTATTGCTGTTGGCACTAAAATTTTAAGCTAGTTAGCACTTTAAATTTCTTAATTTGGAGTACAAATGACCAAGTTATGGTCATTTCAATGCTAGGGGATAATTCTGAAGCTATAGTGTGCTGTAGTGCCTTCTAGCTGAAAGCCAGGGGCTACGGCATGCTACAGTGCACTGGAGTGCGTGGCAGTGGATTTTGGTGCTGGGGCATGCTGCAATAGATTTTGGCACTATTGCGCGCTGTAGCGGGTTATGGCGGACTCAACTCGAAGCTCGAGTGATGCGGCACACTGTGGTGCACTGCGGCGAACCGATTTCGAACCTAAGGCGCTGCAACGCGGTGCAACGCCCGACGATGATTTCGCATGTGCAAAAACTACAATTAGTCACCTTTCTGGCTCAAATACTCTCAACCTAGAGCACTTCAAGTATGGTGCCATATACTGATGGAAAGGTCTTTCCGAGACCTTTCCATTAATACCCAAAATGACACCAAACAATTATGTTATCAATGCAAATAGTGGGGTTAAAGGACGTATGCAAAAAGGAAGAACAACAGAGCAGTTCATCTTCCTAAAATCACAACCTAATGAGCTATAATGAACTCCATACCCTAAATATAGATTTCTAAGGATGCAAACTAAGCATAATAGTGAAATAAGTAGCCATTGAATACATTTAATGGGGGAAAGGGAGTACCTTGGCTTTGACAATGGCAGATTCATTAAAAGAGGCTTGAGAGCTTGAGAGGTCCTTCCTTCTGTAAACACAGCAATGGGGGAAGGAGGAGAGCAAAATAGGGGAAGTGTAGCTGAGAGCCGAAGGCTCTTTTAATGGAGGGTTATCTGCCATGGAGTGGGATGGGCCTAAGTTGTCCCATCCCATTTGGTGAGATAGGGCAGGGGCTGGAAGGGGATAGAGAGGTAGGCTAGGCTAAGCACAACAGGGGGGCTGAAGGGAAAGGAGCTCAAAATTGATTTGGATGGATGTGAGTCCCAGCCAGCCAAAGAAGAAGGACGGGAAGAAGACAAAAATAGATTTAAATAAATAAATTAATTAATCTCAAAAAATTGTATTTTATAAATAATCTCTGAAAAATCCCAAAAATTCATCCCTAGCTAATTTAGGGGTGAGGAAATCAACGGCAAAGTCAGATTTTGATTCTGACAAGTATTTAATTTTTTCCTTTTTTGGGGTATTTAATTACACAAAAATATTCTATAAAATTTGATGACTTCCAAATGCATCAAAAATATCACATCTAGCTAATTTGGGGGTGGCGAGCGCAATGGCGAAGTTAGATTTTGGTTTTGATGTCAAATTAACTATCTCAATTTCCTAATCAATTAAAAATTCCAAATATTAAATTCGGCTCCAAAATGTTCCAAATTTCTAGGGATTGGTTCTAATGATTAGATAAACTCAATAAATAAATGATAGGATGCGATTAAGCTAAAATTAAGTTAAGTAACAACCTAAAGCTGTTACATGGCTGATTCTCAAGAAGGACTCAGGGGACCTAAACACCAGGTCGTGCCCTCAGACTACCACTGGCTAGAGATGGGGATGCCAGAATAATTGGTATTGGCCAAGAATTGAGAATTGGGTCAGAATCAGAATTCAAATCAATTCAATGAGCAAACAACTCACTGAAGCAATTCTGAGGCTATTTATAGCCTCAAAAAGGAGTGGGGGAAGGTTATAGAGGCTTGGCTTTGTTTGAGAGCTCGGGCGGAAGCTGTGGCGCCCCGCTCCCTAAGCCCACAATTATTAGGCTAATGAGCGATGGGTCACTTGTGCAAATCTCTCACTTATTATTGGATTAGGTAGGTCCACAATCCACTAATAAGGGAAGGACGTGCACATAACATCTGAGGGAATCAGTCACTACATCTAACATACATACAGAGTGCGGAAGCTAAATAAAATAAATAGTACATCCATTCATCATGCATCTCATAAGAAATAGTAATAAAATAGCTCAGAAAATAATAAGGTGCGTAAAGTAAATTACAATCACAATACCTGTATTATTACAACATTTAAATAGTTTAAAAGACTGAAAGGTAAATCACTCATCCTCACAAGCGGCTAAAAGAAACTAAGCAATATCCGGCTCTCCTGGTTGAAGCTCCTCCTCTAAGTAGGGCGCCTCCGCTTCAACACCTAGCTCCTCAAACCTATTGGAATCTGACATTATCAGTTTCATAATGCCAGGGCCCCAACTAATAAAAGAAAATCTTGTTAGACAATTGTCTAAGTACATTTTAGGCTGAATATTTTATATGTGTTATTAATGTCACTATTTTATACTTAAGCTCAACAAAAGTAAACATCAAAAGCATAGGTGCAGTGAGCATACAAAGAAATAGGGGTAGTTATAAATATAACATTTATAACTAAATGACAAATGAGGCAAAAGCACACCTCAACAACTAAGCAAGAAATGGACATATACATGTATAATACGGTAAGTAAAAGTACTGAAAGTAAAGTATAATCCTAAACATACTGATGATCATATGGCATATGCTAATTAAATGACAAAAATCTAAACATGGTACATATAGTAAGCAGTAAAGTCTATCATCCTATAAATACGTACAAGTAAGCAGGTAAGTAAAGGAAAATAGCTGACTGAAATATACATCAGAACACAGTACACAGTAAGCAGAAAATTGAAACATATATGTAAAGACTGCCATATCAGAAAGTTGGCCATCGGACCGGTGAAATCCCCAAGTTATTCAAGGCTTGAGCAGATAGAAATTCTCATAGCCTTTTAGGGCTAGGTGCAGACAGAAACCAGCAGCATAACTGAGGAGGCAGTAATCACAAATGCAGAATCTTTTAGTTCTTTTACTTTGTTTATGTGGATATGTTTCAGAAACAGCTAAGGAGTCAAGCACGTCTGCAAGACTATGAGGGTTCCATACTTAACACACTCTCCTCAATGAGTAATGTTAAGCCTCCTTATAACTCCTTACCCCATCCAATAGGGTAAATGTGCACTAGAATCCTCCTAGAGACTGAACCCAAAGGTATTTGTTATCCTAATTATTCTAAGTTTTCATTTCATGCACAAATTGCTCTTATATGATATGTCCAAGGGATTAAGCACAAAGACAAAGGATGCATAGAAATAAAATAAATCAAGTAAGCAAGGGACTCTTCTATATATGGTGACACTGTTGTTATCTAATTTAAACCATTCTAACTATTCTAAGTTACACAAGTTCAGGATCTCTAGTTCCTACTATCGAGTGTAACTTAGAAGTACGCCCTTATAGATTACAAAATACTAGGACTAGTTAGGTCCTAATATGCTGAATCAAAGTTGATTATAAGAGTTAACTAATAAATCATCACGACCTAATTAATGATTTTAGACATCCTATACTAGTACCTGATCAAAACTACTAAACTAGAGATTATGGATTAAACACCACAAGATTGGGCTTAATCACATAATACAAAAAGGTTAAGATATAAGATCTAGGTTTCTATCTAAAAGTGATCTATTGATCAAGGTATATCCTATTAATCAAATCAAACTTAATAGGATGAATCTCCTTATCCTAGATCTAAAGTTGAAAGACAAAATAATCGAAATAAGTTATAAAAGTTTAGAAACTAATAAAACTAAGGATTCATTTATTGAATAACTCATTTACCCAATAAATGAAATCTAACTTATAATCTAGCCCTAAGCTTAGGAATAATCCTAATATGAGGTGAAAAGATCCTATGGAAAAGTCTTAAAAAATTTCTAGGAGATTTCATTGAGTTGACCTAATAAATGATTTTTCTCACTGAACTAAATATGATTCCAATACTAATTTTAGTAGCTTAAAACATAATCGAGAGGTTAATGACGCTTAACCTAAATTTTGGGCAAAATGACTATTTTGCCTCTAAGGGTTCAAAAAGTCAACTTTTGATTTAATGCTCCAAATTGAGATTTCTTGCTGTTAAATGATTCCTTACTGTCTAACATGAAGATAGATAGTAGGTACACTAAATTTGGGTAAGAAATGGGTCCCGCTGGTCCAATCTAAGGTTTTTGACCTAAGGGGCAATTTTGTAATTTGTACTTAATGAAATCTAAATTTTTATACAGTTTGCTGTTAGTCGTTGTTCAAGGATTCCATAGAGTTTGAGAACACTAAATTCTGAGATCTACTAAGTTAGTTATAGTCATTTGAATTTCTAAGAGTAAATAGGTAATTTTCTAAGTTAAAAGGGGTCAAAAAGGCATAACTCTTTCATTTGGTGTCCAAATTTAACAAACTTAAGGGCTATAGCTTTCTTACATCACACTAAATATTTTGACTAGTTGTAGGCCCAAATTGGACTTAAATTGACCAAGTTATGACCTAATTATGATTATGAGTATTTTGGTCATTTCTGATTTTTCTAAAGTTCAAAACCAAAATATTTTTTATATTATTATAGGCACTGAAATTCTAAGCTATCTAGTACTTTAAATTTTTGAATTTGGAGTCCGGATGACTAAGATATGGTAAATTCAATTTTCTCGCCGCTGTAGCGCGCTGTAGCGGCCAAAAAGTACATTTTTAAGTGCTAGGGTGCGCTATAGCGGTCCCTATACGATATGGAAATGCTGGAGCGCGCTGTAGCGGGCAAAAATGCTGATTTCGGCACTATGGCGCGCTCTAGCAGACCCAAATTCAAACTTGAGGCGCTGCAGCGCGCTAGAGCACGCTGGAGCGGATTTTTACGTTGCAGCGCGCTGTAGCAGACTCTAAATTCGCAACTCTGGGTGCTGCAGTGCGCTAGAGCGTCAGACAGTGATTTTTACTGAATGTAAACAATGATGGGTCACTTTTGGGCTTGATTACTCTCAACCTGGAGCACTTCTCGTGCGGTGCCATATATCGATGAAAAGGTCTTTCCAATACTGTTCCATCAACACCAAAATCGACATGAACAAAGCATTCTAGCTATACTAAAACTACAGATAAATGATAGGGTGTACATATTACAAGAAAAATAGAGCATTTTTCTAGGATGCTTTCAAGAGCTTTAATGACTTCCATATATGTTTATAGACCTCTAGAGATACATTCAAGCATTGCAACCATATAAAGAAGATAAAAGAGAGGGGTATAGGGGTACCTTAGTCCTTGCAAGAAGAGGAACAAGGGGGATCCTTTGCTTTCTTCAAAGCCTTGGAGGGTGAGCTGAACTCCTTCTTCTTTAATGCTAGATCATCAATGGAGGAAGGGGGTGATGAGGTTTTTTAGCAAACCAAAAGAGGAAGGCTGAGCTCCTCTTTTAAAGAGGAGACCTCATGATGAGCCTAGGGGATAGGGAGGAGTAGGGAGACATCATGAGGGAGGCTAGGGAGGCATGGAGGCATGGGGCATCGGCCAAGGGAGGGGCTGTCAGCCAAATGAAATTAAAAATTTGGGGGAAATTGCAAATAAGGAATCCAAAGGTTTTTTAATTACTCATTTATTTCCCTTAATTATTTAAAATTTTGAATTTTTGAAACGTGCTCCGAAAAATCCCAAAAATTTACCCCTAGCTAATTTGGGGGTGAGGAATCCAACGACAAAGTCGAATTTCAATTCTGACGATTGTTTAATTATTTTATTTTTCGATGCATTTAATTACATTAAAATATTGACGAAAATTCGACGACTTCCAAACGCGTTCAAAATATCACCCTAGCTAATTTGGGGGTGATGATCGCAATTGCGAAGTCGGATTTCGATTCCGAGGTCATAATAAATACTTCAATTTTCTAATTAATTAAATATTAAAATAATCCAGAATATTGGATTGAACTCTGAATTGCTCCAAACCTTCAAGGTTTGGATCTAATGACTCGATGAGCTTAATGGAATGATAATTACGATATGATTATGCTAAAATCAACTGGGTAACAACCTTGGGTTGTTATAGACTCCCCCACGTAAAAATGATGTCGTCCTCGACATCATCACTAAGAAGGGAAAAGAAAAAGCATAAATTAAGAACATAGATTTTGAATCTTAATGATACCTGGATTTTCAAAGAGACTTGGATATTTCTGCTGCATATCAGCCTCTTTTTCCCAAGTGGATTCTTCAATTGAGCGGTTACTCCACTGGACCCTTACCATGGGAATAGAACGGTTTCTTAACTGTCTTTGATCACGAGCTAAGATTTTGACAGGCTCTTCCATATAAGAAAGGTATGGCTGAAGAGATATTGCTGGAAGTCGGACTATATGAGATGGATTACGAAGACACCTCCGCAGTGAGGAGATATGAAACACATTATGAACTGCAGAGAAATCTTCAGGAAGTTTTAGTCTATATGCTGCAGAACTGATTCTCTCTATTACTTTGAATGGTCCGACGTAGCGAGGACTGAGCTTTCCGGCTACACCGAAACGGAACACGCCTTTCATTGGGCTAACTTTGAGGTACACAAAATTTTCAACATTGAACTCCAGAGGACGATGATGGGCATCGTGATATTTACTCTAGCGACCTTGAGCTGCTCTAATTCTTTGCTGGATCAGTTGTATTTTCTTATTCATTTCTTCAACCAAATCTGAACCATACAGCTGAACACTGCCTGTTTCAGACCATGCTAAGGGCGTACTGCATTTCCTGCCGAACAGAGCTTCATATGGAGCCATGCTGATACTTGATTGGAAACTGTTGTTATATGCAAATTCAACTAAGGGAATGTGATCTTCCCAAAAACCTCCAAAATCCAAAATATATAGGCGAAGAAGGTCTTCAATGATCTAATTAACTCGTTCAGTTTGACCGTCTGTTTGACGGTGAAAAGTGGTGCTCATGGCTAGGGTAGTTCCCAAGTCTTGATGCACAGCTTGCAAGAACTTAGAAGTGAATCTACTATCACGATCAGATACAATAGATCTCAGAATCCCATGAAGTCTGACGATTTCCTTGATATACAACTTTGCTAATTTCTCTACTGAATCAGTTTGACGCATTGGTATGAAATGTGTCGATTTGGTCAGTCGATCGACAATGACCCAAATTGAATCTACACCAGATCTTGATTTGGGTAAACCCATCACGAAGTCTATAGAAATGTCAAACCACTTCCATTCAGGAATTTCTACATGATGGATAATTCCTCCAGGCCTCTGATATTCAGCCTTGACTATATTACAGGCATGACACTTTGATACAAATTCAGCCACACTTTTCTTCATCCCAGGCCACCAGAATGATTTCTTCAGATCTTGATACATCTTAGTACTACCGGGGTGTACTTCCAGAATTGTGGCCTTCCATTAGAATCTCTTGTTGCATGGATTTGGGAATCCATAGGCGATCTTCTTGATAGATGGCACCTTTATGGAATCGAATGTCAGTACGACGGCCACTCTCGATGGCTTGTTTAAAATTTAGGTACTCGTCATCTTTTGTTTGAGGAATAGATACATCTCTGTGGAACGTGGGCTCCACATTAATCATTGAGAGCATTGTACTCACCTGGTCGCTATGCGCTGATCGGATATCTAACTTATGGAATTCTTCCTCTAGAGGACTCTTAGATATAAGAGTATTAAGAGTAGCATGACGGCTTAGTCAGCTACCACATTTGCCTTTCAGGGTGGTACTGGATAGCAAGGTTGTAGTCACTGATTAATTCTAACCACCTTCTCTGCCAATAGTTCAACTCCCTTTGAGTGAATATGTACTTCAAACTCTGATGATCTGTGAAAATTGAGCACTGGATCCCATATACATAGTGATGCCAAATCTTTAAGGCGAACACTACAGCAACTACTTCAAGGTCGTGAACGGCACAATTTCTTTCGTGGGTCTTCAATTGGCGGGAAGCATATGCTATGACCTTCCCTTCTTGCATTAGTACAGCACCTAAGCCTATACCAGAGGCGTCAGTATAGACTTGATAGTTTACTCCTTCCTTAGGAAGAACTAGGATGGGGGCAGAAGTAAGCACATCTTTCAGTGCCTGGAACGTTGCTTCACAAGCTGGTGACCATTCAAAGGGTACAGCCTTCTGGGTGAGTTTGGTGAGTGGAGAGGCTATCTGAGAAAAGCCTTTCACAAACCTTCTATAATAACCGGCCAACCCCAAGAAGCTTCTGATTTCTGTCACTGACTTGGGTTGTGCCCATTCTTGGATTGCACTAACCTTGATTTGATCTACTTTGATCCCTTGAGCATCTATCACGTGGCCTAAGAAGGCGACAGAATCAAGCCAAAATTCGCATTTGAATATTTGGCATACAGCTGGTGATTTCTCAGTTCTTTAACAAAATCCTGAGGTGACTCTCATGTTCCTTTTTCATCTTGGAGTATATCAAAATATTGTCTATGAAGGGTTCTGATCTTTCAGATCATAACAGCCAGATTTAAAGTGATCTAGGTCATGGGATCCGTGGGGTTGATCCAATGCTTGATCAACACCCTCTTGCGATTAGATCTAAGACATAGGATAAGATGGAGCGACAGACAGATGAGCTTTGGATCCACTATCACAATACCCGGGCTCCGCAGCGGATTGCTCGTGGTCCGCACAGTGGACCCCAGACGGGTAAAGCTGTTAGGATTATATATGAAATTTTGAAATGTTAGATTCCCCTTTATGCAATTTTCCCAATTTAATTTAAATTCAATTATGACTTAAATGACCTCCAAAAATTCTCAAACTTACACCCCTTGCTAATTTGGGGGTGAGGAATTTAAAAATATAATCAGAATTTGATTTGGAGATCAAAGTATTTTGACTATTAATTAGGGTTCCTAATTTAGAAAAATTGTAAATTTGACCTAATAAGGTCCGATTGACCCCAAAATTTTAGGGTTAGGTCCTAAAGACTATATGAATGCAGTGGAATCAAAATTCTAACATGAGGTTTGGGATTTTAATTGTGTGCAAAATATTATATGAGAGCTTTGGAGGCATGGAGGCTTAATCTCCGGAGTGAGAGTAAGAAGAAATTTGGGAGAGAAGAAGAAAAGCATAAAATGGTGAATCTCTTCTTTCTCAAGAAGATTGATAAGTTCTTTGTAACTCTATAATCTTCTTTTCATAGTGATCTTTTTAGTGGTTGTGTGGCTATATGATTTTTCCCATTCATGTGTTTTCCATGTATATTCTTATGTTTGTATGCTTTGCATGTTTGTGATTTATGTGCCATGATTAATCCTTAATTTTGTGTTAGTATATTTCGTATTTGCTTCTGTGATTCTTAGCAGTCAAATCCCAATCATAGGAATTTCTTTGGTGTAGAAGTTATCTTGCTTCTTAACTCACAACAAGTCATATCAGAGAGTATTTTTTTGGAGCTAGCATTTTTTAGCTTGAGTGGGAGTAATGATCGTTGAAATGAGATACAAGATTGAGAAGTTTAATAAAACTAACTTTGCATTTTAGAAAATTCAAATGGAGGATTTATTTTATCAAAAGAAGCTCTTCTTACCATTGGAAAGAGTTTCTAAGAAATTAGACACTATGTTAGATAAAGATTGAAAGGTTCTTGATAGAACATCACTTAGTTTGTTTTGTTCTCTCTATCCTCATTCGTGGTGTTCAATATTGTGAATGAGAACTTTGTAGTGGATCTCATGGCAGCCATAATGAGATATTATGAGAAGTCCTTGGCTTTCAACAAGATTTTATTGATAAAGAGGTTATTTAATATGAAGATGGTAGATGCTGGTTCAATGATGGAACATCTGAACGAATTTAATACTATTACTAATCAGCTAAGCTTAATTGACATCAAGTTTATTGATGAGATGAAATCCTTGTTACTATTGTCTTTATTACATAATAACTAGGATGGATTGGTTACTACAGTCAATAATTCATCAGAAAATGCAACCTTGAAGTTTGATGACATCGTCAGGTTGGTGTTAAATGAAAAGGTAAGGAAGCGAACTCATGGTTGTGATGTCCTGAAACAACCTTAGTTATTACCCTAGCTAAATTCAGATTAATTAAGCTAAACTAAGTTCTAATTTTGATTCCATTGGACTCATTGAGTCATTTAAATATAACCCTAGAAGTTTGGGATCAATCGCAGCTTAATTGAGAAGTTTGGTATTTTTGCCTATTTTTGAGCCCTGAAAAATATTTAAATTAAATTGATCTCCAAATTAAAATCTGAGTTCATTTTTGAATTCCTCATACCCTAATTAGCTAAGGGTGAATTTTTGGGAATTTTTGGAGCTCATTTAGTCCTAAATTGAATCTAGGAAATTATTAGAATTTAAGTAATTAATTAATGGATTTAATTTATTAAATAATTAAATAATTAATATTATTTTAATCACTGGATTTGATGTCGGGACCGCAGCAGATCTACTGCGGGGTCCCGACAGCGGAGCACCTTCTCCTCCCATTAGATGCATTCGTGCGCATCTTATTGCAACTTGTCCAACGACGCGATCTATCTCGCGCCGTGCTTAAATCCTAGCTACTCATTCAGCATCCTCATCCGACGACATTCTGCATCCCATCTTAAGTAACTCAGGTCGATCATTGGATTGCTTCTGTTTTAATTCGACGAACATTCTACCTCCCCGATCGGCTGTTATTGGTCGAAGGATCTGAACCGCTCCATCCCAACTGGCGACCAATCGAACGGCTGTGCTCTACCCATCGCTATTCATCATCATCCCAGGCATTTAGTTACTGGAAGCTCCCGATAGGATCTCAACATTATGCCCTCATGGCAGTACGGGGATGGGATCTTGTCCCCTTCCCCCCCCCCCCCCCCCACACACACGTTATCCCTCGCGCCTTAAATGCTATAGCCTGGTTATTCTCCCGGATCTTCCCTCTCCTGATTAGAGCCCAATTTGTAGCCATGGGCCGAAGATGTTGGTTTGGTTATGGCTTTGGAAGCTCACCTCTAAGCTATAAATAGCTCCAGAGTATCGGCAGCCAAACCTTTGCCTCATGCTTCGTTCTCCCTAGGGTTCTCGTGCCTCTTCCATTTCAAGCTCTCTGGTTCTATGTTGGCAGCCCGTCCAGCTACCAATGGAGCTCAGTTTGATTGTCATCCACTGATAGTAGGTGTGGTCTAATGTTCAAACCCCCAGGTATCCGTGTGGAGCTCAGGTGCCTCAGCGTTCTCTGCCGTGCACGATCCATCGTCCCTTTGCTAGTCCAAGTACTTCCTCTATCCCATTGAGCCAGTTCAGCTCACTGTCTTCCTACTTAGTGATCATTCTCCTTAGATGTTGAGTTAGGATCCTTTCTTAATAGCCTCTGTGGTCAGCTGGGATGCTGGCAATCCTTGGCAATGGACTAGACAAGTGTAATCACTGTTGAGAGATCCACTGTCAGTCTGTTGAACCTCTATCAATTCTTGCTGTTGGCCAACAAGAAGAAATTTATCAAATAGTTATACAATTAAAAAAGTTTCATAGAGATGAGAATGCTGAAGTGCATGAGTGGATATACTTGAAAGAATAGAATGAAAAACGAGTCTATTCATAGCAAGGTTAGAGTAGCTCTAATAATGTGGATAACATTAAAAAATACCGTCTTAAATAATTTGGGCATATTAAAGTAACCAATTTGATGCCTTTGTCAGAAATATTAAGTATATGAAATTTGCCCATGTTAAATAAAAAAGAGAGATAAAAAATGATATGGAAAGAAACCATCACAAAGTATCTTCTATATTTTAACCTCAAGTAAAAACTTGGATTTTTTTGTACATAATTAAATAAAGATTCATATAGCCAACTCCAACTATTGAGACTAAGGCTTCATGTTGTTATTGTTATAGTGATTCTAAAACATTTTTAAGTTTGAGATCTTCTGCAGTCAAATCTTTGTATCCAGAACTAGAATGCCTTCTTATTAAGCTAAGTCATGGCGCACTAACAAGCACTCAAAACATTTTTTTATATAATATAAAATAGATTTTATTTGTATGATAATATCATTACTGTGTGATGGAGCCTCAAATGCCTCAAAATGGTCACCGAAAATTGAGGATCTATTGAAGGTCATTCAAATGAAGAATGAACTTGAGATAATAAAAGGAGCCTTTTCTAGGTGCTTAGGCCCAAGGCTAGACAGCTGTAAGCAGTAGAGAGACCACGCTTGGGTAGCCTATGGTATTGTGCAACAAATTGAATAGGCAAAGGCTTTCGGCACATGGGCATGCCAAAACACAATGAAGAACCCAGCCAAATGCAACGATATACATTTGAAGACTTGAACCAGCAGGCTGAGGAGGCCCAAGTGCCTACTATTATGAAGGAGTCCAGAATTACCCAAGATCCTGGCGCTTGGGCATGCCCAATCCCCAGAGCTTAAAATGCCTAACAGATAGTAGGCCCAAAGCTTGGGCGCACCCAAGTGCCAAGAGAATTGTAACTTACGCAGAGCCAATTTGCTCCCCCTACTATCTATGCCTAACAGATAGTAGGCCCAAAGCTTGAGCGCACTCTCCTTGCTGATAAATTATAGTAAGGATTTTCAATTTCAACTCAATCGATCGATCCAGATTGAATAGACCAATCCAAGTTTAGCTTGTATCTGCATCCTATCAAATAGCCTCCCATTAGACCAGTCTTCTCTCGAGCCAATTTGCTCCCCCTGTCGTCTCACCCCCACCCACTGAAGGTGTAGAGCCATAGGTAGAACCGATTCACCCTCTCGGTGAGGATCATATGAATCTCTCAGTTCCATCCTAGGAGCCGTCTAGGCAGAGTAGCACTCCAGCGATCTGGCGCCTCCTAGAGTGGGCTTCTTAGCTTAATTGACATGCATGATGATGCTAAAGGTGTAGCCATCGAGATCAGAGCGTGGGATGATCTGGAGAAAAAGAATTTAAAGATGGAAGCTAACCTTCAGTCGCTTATGTCAGGCCTCTTTCTGTGCGGGAGACGAACAGTGGCGGGTCGGGTCAACCCCCGACCTGCGTGGTTTGTATCTAGGGCCGAGGTAATTCAGCCGAAGAATTGTAATTAATTTCCTTATGTAAATTAATTTAATATATCAAAGCCTATGATTCCAATATAAATAAAAATATATATTAAATTAATAAAATAATTTTAGATATACGTGTCCAAATGGTATGATCCAATATACCATTTTAATCAGAAAAATGCAAGGAACAATAATATAAAATTAAATCAAAGATCCAATGGTTAGATTTTATTTAATTGCCTAACCCTTTTCTATTTTCAATTAAATCATAATTAATTCATTAAATGTCCAAAAATATTGATTAAGGTCTTTGATTGCTCATAAGACTATAGAGAACCTATGTATACTATTAAAAGTAATTGAAGATCTTTAATTTTGCTAATCACCTCTTAGTTACCCTAAAATAAGATTAGTGAGAATTAAGCCTTATATTTGCCTCTGATTTTGGTAAATCTAATTCCTAATCCTTATTAAGTATAGTAAAACCTATAAATGTAATTGGATCACCCAATAATGCCCTAATTTCTTTAATCACTTTAATTGGCCTGTTGATGTGATTAATGCTAATTAAGCTAAATTAAATATCCAAACCCTAAGATAAGTGTTTAGCCTACTTCACTAATCAATATGGAACTCATTAAAATAGACTTAAATCAAATTAGATGATTAAATCTTAAAATCTCATTTTTAGCCTTAAGAGGGGCATTTTGGTCATTTTGACCAAAATAGGTTTAAGCATCCCTAAAGCCTTGTAAATTCTAGTAAAGTATCTCTAATTAACTCATTAGAACCTTTCTGAAATCTCATGTTGATAAGGGTGAAGTTAAGTAAAGAAATCCTAAAAAAGTTCTAATTATAATTTTAAGATCTTAAAAGTACTCAAAACCACTTCCTTAAGAGAAGAAACCTAAATAGCATCAAGGCTAAATCTTTAGTTTAATTAATTTATTAAGTAGATTCATAAGCTATAAATCTTAAGTAAATACTCTCTTAAAAGTTATAAGTTTAGTTTTAACTTGGATATAAAGTGATCAAACTTTAGATCTTAGATCTTAGATTTTAGACTTTAGATCATCTAATTGAATTGAATTATCTTCTTTGGAATTCCTTAAGTGATTAATTGTTTAATCCTTTTGAAATCTCCTTGTGGGTGTAGGATTGATTCAATCTATAGAATAATTTAATTATCTTAAAGATTGAATATAGATCTTTGATTCTTAGTTCTTAAATGATTATTTTATCTTATGATACTAGAATAACCTTTCATTAAAATCTTAGCTTCTAAATCCTTTAGCTTAAATGATTTTGCACCTCTAAACTATGTTTGAGTGTGAACCCTAGATCCTCATTAGGATATTACCTTGGATTCTGGAAACTGAACCCCATATGTGGAATTTGGATCCAAAATCCTTAATCTTGATTTACTTAATCAAGATTTGGGTTAAGTAAGTATAATAATAATAATTATGTCATTTATTTCTTTACTTTAAACCTTTATAGTCGTCAATTGATTTTGAATTAGAACTTGTTAAGTTCTAATGTTAACAGTAAGGTTGAAAATCTGAGATTATACTCGATAGCTAGATATTGGAGATCCTAAACTTATATCTTCTCAGAATACTTAGATTTGGATAATGTATATAACAACAGATATTACATAAGTATAGTTGAGTCTCTTGCTTACTTTGACTTTGATTGCTCTGCAGACCTTGGATATTGAGCCTTGTTTCTTGAGCATAATAGGAGAACTTAGGACATGGAAGATACATCCTAAGTTAGTATTTGCAAAGCATAACATTCACTTAGTTATTTCAGTGCATTTAGTCCAGTAGGGTATGTCCTAGCTTAGTCCGCCTCCTCAGTTCTAGTTATGTTATAAAATAGACTCAGACCTAGTTTAGTGCTTGGCTAGGATGGATACATATCTTATTCTATAAGTTTAACTCGGACTTAGCGCTGATGATGCCTAGGATGGACACATGTTGAACTTTCAGTTCAAAGGCCCTATATGGCCTATTTCTATTATGTAAGTACTATGTCTTAGGCTTACTCTTACTTCAGTTCAATTTTGGTGCTTTCAATTGCTTTGTCACATGTCTCGGTGGCTTTACTTTTAGCTTATTTATGCTCTTAGCTATTTTTGCCACTATGCTTTAGTGGCCTTTTATATATTAAATCTGCATGCTTGTATATATGTTCTTATTGAGTAGTTAAGAAATATTAGCATGTTTAGGATGCTAGTTTTGTATGTTCATTTCAGTACCTTTCAGTACAATTTACTTTTATAAACTCAGCATGTCTTTATATGATCATAAGCATGTTAGGATCAATTTATTTCAGTACTTGTAGTTATTTTTGCTCTTTAGCCTCACCTTGCTTAGTTTCATGCTTTGTATGTTATGTTGCATACTTATTGCTCAATTATAAATGAATAGTTTATAGCTATCCTTTTCTTTGTTGCTTAATGTACCCTATATTTCTTGCATGTTTAAAGTAGTTAGTGTAGTATCTTTAAATATTCAGCTCACTTAAATAGCTTAAAATGTACTTAAACAATTTGCCTAACAGTAACCTTTTTATTTTGTTGGCTGGAGCTCTGGCATTTGTGATACTGACAAATGTCAGATTTGGAGATGTTCGTTGGTGGTTCTGCAGGAGAGGAGCCAGTGCTGGTGGAGGATCTTCCTACTGTCACCTAGTTAGATTTTCCTTTCTTGCAGTGAGATTGAGAGATCTTTTCTTTCTTTTAATTCAATATACAATAATTAAATTCTAGATGTATTTATTTTTTGCACTTGAGCTGAGTTATTGTTTCCCTTTCTCTTGTATACTATACAGTGATGTGGATGTTATGTTTTATTATTTTCTGCCTCCTCTACTTTGATATATTGGTGTATGTTTACAGTTCCAGGTGACAAGTCCTTGGCTTAAGGTGAGTTGGGTCTTACCTGACTCTACTTAAGTTGGGGATTTGCCATAGTTGGAGCACCGTACTCCCCATTTTTATGCTAATATCAGTATTAGCATGGCCACGGAGGGTACGGGGCCCCACATGACCCGAGTTAACCGTCGATGGATAACCCAGGACATTAATGAAATCCCAACTCATCATCAACTCAACACTTATGTTGAATTAATTAGATCATATGAGCAATCTCTAATTACTCCATAAGAGAACTAATTTTTAAGATATTTATGATTTTTATCCCAAGTATGGCCACTTTGTCCCTATGATAAAATTTCTAATAAATTTGAGATAACGTTAATAATGAAAAGATCACATCATAATACTGAGTATAAGATAATATGAAATTAAAGTGGGAAAACTAAACATTAATCCATAACATTCATTTCATAAATAGAAAGAAACATTCATCTTAAAAAAGAAAATGAAATCACATCCAAAGTTCTCTAATTATTACTGACTAAGTATTAAATGTTCAATAAAATGACTCTCTCATCTCACTAGTAAAAAAGGGATAAGTCTAAGTATTGAATTAGAAGTCCTACACCTATAATTCCTTTGCCTCCTCTTATTGCTCTTGGACCTCCAAAATAAGCTCCTCATACTACTTTAAACATGCTAGGGCCCCAACTAAAAACGAGAAATATTATGTTAGATAATAAGTCTATGTATATTTTAAGCTGACTAAAAAATTTCTTATTATTAAGAGATATTTCTTAATAGTAGAAACATAAATAAAATACACAGTGAAACTAAAATAAAACTACATAAAACTAAAAATAAGGTTATAATTATAAACCAAGATTGCTATAAATAAATCTAAACTGAAATTGAATAGTATTAAAAATATAATGTAAGTGCTGTAAACAAAATAACTGGAAGTAAAATGGCAACTAAATAAATAGCTGAAAATGAATTATAATGTACTATAAACTGAATATGTCACTGAGTATGTTGCTGACTATGCTGCATGTATGCATAACCTTGATGCCAGAACTGCATCCCACTGATCCTAGGTGTACTCCAAATCGCTCTGCTAACAGATCTTAAGTGTGATATGCATTGCATTGCTAATGAAATATGTGCAATTTATAAAAACATTCTTTCATTACATTCAAATAATATCATCATACACCAATTATCCCTTACATATTTTTACAACTACATCTCAATCCTCTCCAAGAAGTTTTTAGCTTTCCATTACTAAGTAGGAAAGAGCATACATATAAAGAAAAGTGAATATCACCATCAGTTCACATTAAGAAATAAATCAAGGGAGTTTAGGAGAAATACAATGAATCACCTGGAGGTTTTCTGGGGTTCTCTTTACTCTTCCTGCGCTGTCCTCTTGAAGCTTCAGCCTTCATTCTTTATTGTGTTCCCTTTCTTCATGTTCTTGGTCCTCTTTTTCCCATGGAGAGTTCTCCTTCTTTCTCTTCCTGCAGCCTTTCTTTTTGGTCTTTGAATAATAAAAGTTGGAACCTTTCAAGGTCTAAGATTGGCCCTTAAATAGGGATGCACTCAGCCTCAAAGCCTTAGATGTGTCACTCTTCCTCTTCCTTAACTATTTTCAAATCTCTTTTAATGTTCTTATTTATTTAAAACTGTTGGGATTCAGCAGGGATTAAGCAGGGATTAAGTCATCTATTTTCAAGAGGCTGGGGAAGGCCAATGGTCCCATTTTTGTAGCCTTCCCCATGCTGCCTTAATTGCTATTCTGCAATTTCTAGACCATCCGCAACAGCGTGCTACAGCACATTGCGACAACAGCGAAACACTATTCTGCAGCGGCACGCTGCAGGCAATCATGTTTCAAATTTTGTTTCGCTGCGGCGCGCTGTATCAGCAGTGCTCCAAAAGCTGTTCCTACATGCAAGTTAGTATCTTTTTCGTTCGGTCGCTGCAGCATCTGCTGTGGCATGCTACAGTGGATAAACTTTCGGGTTCATTGATCAATTTGTTCTTCTATAGTTTTATAAAATAAAACTTTACCCGATGCGGTGCCCTGCGGCGCGCTACAGCGAATAAACTTTCGGATTCACTGTTCAATTAGTTCATTTATAGTTTTATAAAATGAAAATTTACCCACTGGGTGCGCTGCGATGAAGAAAGTTTGTAATACTGTTCAATTTCTCATTTATAAAGTTTTAGTAATTCCTTGAGAAATGACGTTGTGGTGCGCGGTGGCGCGCCGTGGTGCGCCATGGCGCGCCACAGCATGCAAACTTTCATATTAGTGTTCAATTACTCATCTATATGATTTTTATTTATCTTTAGCGACATGACGTTGTAGCGTGCTGCAGCGGTCTTTCTCCAGGTCTGCAATTCTGCTTCCAAGTAAGGAGTTTTTAATGGGCCGCCATGGCGCGCTGCGGCGCGCCATGGTGCACTGCGGTAGTTTTGTCCCATAATTTGATAATTCAGTCCAAGTAATCTATTTTCTTCAATTACCTAAAAAATTATCATTTTCTACTCAAAGTATAGGGATATATATGGTAATATGAATGTTTAAGCACTATATTTTTGCTATAAATTCTGGCTATATCCTTGAGTATGCTCAAAAATGTGATTTTCTGAATTTTGTTTTTGTTTTTTCTAAGTATTCAATGTGCTAAGCGAATGTATAATGAATTTAGTTGTTAAGCATGCTTTAGTCAAGATTACTTCATGTCTCCAAGTTTCTACTATCCCTCCAATCAAGTTCATATTTCTACACTTCATTTAGTTTCAAATCAAAATGTTATGCTTAATGTTTTAATATGGGAGGTGATCTTGAAATTCTAACCTTAATGATGTAATTGGTGAGTCTTTGAGTGTTGTGCCATGTGTGCCCCTTCTTATGATTCACAAGGAATATTTTAATATTTTATGAGAGCTATTTTTTTTCATCCCTTAATTTAGTTTCTTGTGGTCATTAAGTCCTACAGAAGCTTAGCACCTCAATTTCTCACTCACCGCTTGCCACCTTGTTTTTTTTTTTCTTAGATTCCCCCCCCCACACACACATAAACTTAAGCACATTTCATTTTAAGTCTTAGAAACCAAGCTTAGTAGACTCATGAACTGAATAAGGGTCGTATAACTTAAGTTCATTTTCATCTTTATCTCAAACATGCTTTCATCTTAAATCCACACCATAAATTTTTGACATTAAATCCAGAATTTGATCCCATTCAAAAAATTCTTCTTAAAGATTAATTTTTGCAAAATTGAGGGTGCATTATATACGAAATCTATTTTATTTAATAGTAATAAAAATTACAAAATTGAAAAATTGAAAACATAAATCAGAAACAGCACAACCTTAATAATCCTCAGGCTCATCTTCCTCCCCCTCGTAGCGATACGAATAATCTTTCGGCCAGTCATCATCCTGAAGTGGCTCTCCTGTAGGAGGGTGCGACAACCTTGACCCATCCGGTCCTCCACTCAAACTCCACTCTTGAAACATTGTTCCGAGAGCTTCGTGGAATTCCATTTGGAAGTTGCATTGCCGAGCCACTTCTCGCTTGAGGTAGCACATGTCACACGCTAAGGAGATGCCCAAATCTAGCTGATTCCCTCACATGTGCATCAACATCCTATCAGTCAACATCCGACCAGCTGATGTTGAAGCTTCGCCTTCTTCTCCCCTCCTCTTCTTAGCTCGTGCCCCCTCTTGAGTGCGAGCCCTCAAGTTTATTAGTTCTAGAGGAGAGCGGGGTGGAATCGCAACATCGGTAGGGAGGAGTTTCACTCCTTAGGCCTCGCAAATTCCTAAAATCAGTGACCCAAAAGCAATATCAGCACATGGCCTGGTCAAGGTGTTCTAGAGCTGCTCCTTTATAATGCTAGAGATGAGAATATCTCCCTCCCTTTGTAGTACACAAAGGAGCAATGCCCATGACTGGGTTACCTCACTCAGATGCCCAGATGGCATCACAAAACTGGAGATCAACACATGCCAAGCATTGCTCAACTCTGTGAGGAGTGCTCGAGGAATGTTGGCTAAGTTCCATCTCTAACCTGAATTAGAGCAGGTAATCCTGCTTGCTATTACGGTTGGGTCATATTGGGAGCTCAGCAGGTCAAAATAAATGCAGCTCTCTACCTCACCCAATATATACAAACCTTCGATGGCCTTGAGCCCAAACTCCACAGCCTTACCCCTCACAAAGATTTTATCCCCAGCACATTGATCGTGTTGGCGTAAACTTCCTGCACTATTGAGAGGTACATGGAGCTTGTGGGACTCACAAAGTGGTCCCATCTCCAGTTTAAAATTTAATTCAAGTTTACAGGGTGAGAGAGCTCGAATCTATGCTCAGGGATTGACTTCCTTTTGATGATGACTTGATTGAAGCATTGTTCTGCTTCAACTGAAGAGAACTATTTCTTGTTGAACACTCCACCAGCTGTGGAGGTTGAAGCTCTCTTGCTTGCAATAGTTTTCTTTCCAAAAGACATATCTCTTTAGATAAAAATAGGGACAGATTGAAAGAATTGATGTTTAAGAATAACTGAAGGCTGCCAGAGCTGAAGAGTTCAGGTCTTCAATGAAGTGCAACCTGCAGCCCACCCCTCTAAGCCTTTTTATAGAGGATTGTTAGAAAAATTGGAATGTGTTAGTTAAGCATACTAATGGCACATTAAGACTTGGTCAAAGGTAGATTCAAAGTATTGCATAAGTGTGACTTGATTTCTGCTTAAAGAAGATAAAAAGTTTCAGCTTTTCCATCATATTTAATCGTTTGGGAGTTCCAATGCGTGCTGCAGTGTCAATGATTGCCTTGGGAATCCAAGGCAGTTAATTTTGCTTCAGTTGGGCTTTTTCCGCTGCAGCATGCTATGGCGCCCTTGAAACAATCGTGCTGAGCTATCCGCTAGAGCACACTGTAGAACGAAATCCACCGCAGCACGCTGTGGCGATTAAATCTGCCACAGCGCGCTGTAGCGAATAAATCCGCTGTGGCACGCTGCAGAGGTTTTCAAGTATAAAATTTTCAACAAAAATTAAATTTACTTCCAGAGAAAATATTTTTGGTTGTGATTAAATTTATTCTACTAAAAAGAAGTTAATTAAAAATAGAAAACTGGGTTGGGTTGCCTCCCAACAAGCGCTTTGTTTAATGTCGTCAGCCCGACACGTTAAAGATCAACTTGGATTCTTGTCCCTAGGAGGTTTTCTCACCCAAATTTTTGAATGAAATGAGTGAGCACCAATCGAAGTTGGGCTCAAACTCATTAGCTCACTGTTGGATTCATTTCTTACCTCACCTTCCTTGTTAACAATGGGTGCTCTTTTTTTTTTCTTTTTACCTCTCCTAGGCTTTCTCTTCTTCTTTTTTCCCCTAATGCATTTTCTTCCAAATGGGGTATCATTATGATCCATAGAATCTACAGAACTCTTTATCTTCTTCTCTTCTTCCATCTCTCTATTCAATTTTTCTCAATTTGCCTTTATAATTCTTTCTTTAAATAATGAAGGCATTAGATCAATAACTTCCTCTGGACCCTTAACTCTAATTGTCATGAGTCCCCTTTCAATATCTATGATAGCTCGAGATCTAGCTAAGAATGGCCTCCAAAGAATTATAGTGGAGTTTTCACTCCAGCTATCCCATTCGCAAACTCAATATCAATGGGGATCACAAAACTCCCTAATCCTACTGGAACATCCTTAACAATTCCCAAAGGGGTTTGAGATGCAAGATTAGCAAATTCCAAAATTATTGGTGTCTCCTCCATCTCCCTTATCCCTAATTTGGTGTAAATATGCCATGGCATAACATTTACCAAAGCCCCTAGATCACACAAGGGATCTAAAAGGACTTTGCCTTCAATCATGCATGGAATGTTCAATCTACCGGGGTCACCCCTTTTAGTTGCTACTCTCTCCCTTCCATCATTCAGATTAAAAATATTTATTGACTCCTTCTCTTCCTCATTATTATGATCAATGCAATTCGTCTTCTTAGTGTCTACATTTATAACGCTCACTATTTCTCTAGAATTCAATTTAGTTGAGCTACGGAGCATACCTTGTTGTCTAGTAGACAACTGTTTAGAAATTTGTCCTAATTGCACTTCAATGTTCTTTAATGATACCTCAATTTCTTGAATGGAGGTTCCATGATGGTTCATTGCCATTTCAATTATTTTCATAAATTGCATTGTCTCAGTTTTAAATGCCCAAAATGATTCTTCTAAACCAAAATCTTATTTATTATTCTAATTTTGCTTATACGAATTATTTCCATTGTGCATTGGCTGGTTTTGTTGTTGGGCATTGAGGTTTCCTTGAGTGTTTCCCTCACTCCAAGAAAAGTACGGATAGTTTCTCCATCCCGGATTGTAAGCTTTGGAGTAGGGGTTGTTATGGGAGTTGTTGTTCATGTTATTGTTTCTCATAAAGTTTACTTATTCTATTTGTGAGGGGGCAAATGAATTGTTTAAGTTACAGTATTCACTATTGTGACTCCCCCCACATAGCTCACAACTAACATTATGAACAGCACTAATATTCATATTCTCAATTTTATTAGTCAAAATTTCCACTTCCCTTTGCAAGGAGGCCAATTAGACTGATTTATTTAGATTGTTTACCTCCTTTTTGTTAGAGTTTAGCTGCTCAGTCATCCATTGGTAAGCATTGTTAGCCATTTCCTTGGGAGATCAAAGGCCTCCTCAAGGGTTTTACTGCTTAATGATCCTCCTATGGCTTTATCAATGAGGGTCCTTGTGGGTGCATTTAATCCATTATAAAAAATCTGCACTTGCATCCACAAAGGGAACCCATGATACGGGCAACACCTTAAGTAGTCCTTAAATTGATCCCAACCATCAAACAAGTTCCCACCATGCTGCTGAGAGAAGTTTGAAATTTCATTTCTCAGCCTGGTGGTCTTGGCAGGTGGGAAATACTTGGCTAGGAATTTCCTTGCCAAGTTATCCCAAGTCCTTATAGACTTACTGGGTAGGGAACTGAGCCAAACTTTAACTCGATCACTCAGCAAGAATGGGAATAATCTCAATCTCAAGGCATCATCGGATACCCTGTTAAATCGGAAGGTATCGTATATTTCTAGAAAATTTGAAATATGTGCATTCGGGTCATCCGATGCCATCCCACTAAATTGATTGTTTTGAATCATGTTTAAAGTGGATGGTTTAATTTCAAAATTATTGGCTTATATGGGAGGTCTAATAATGGTATTTGGAACTCCTTCTACTGTGAGAAGTGCATATTCTCTAAGTAATCTTCTCCTAGCATTTACCATAGGTTATGCTGGGTTTATATCTAAGTCTTCAATTTGTACATTTTGTTACTTTAAAATGATTTGCTCTCTCCTAGCTCTCAAATATCTTTTATCAATTTTGGGATCGTAAAAGAATTCAATAATATTTCTCCTACTCATGCAGTTAAGGGCTCACTAGCTAGAACAAGTTTCAACAATCAATATTCAGCAATAAATATTCACCAAAAATGACAGCAGAAATTTCAAGAAGATAATATGCAATAATGTTCAGCACCAATTCTTTTTAGAAAATTTTCAAATTTTTCTCAAGCAAGTACATAAAGTAATTAATTACAGCTATGTAAGAAAATATGCACAAATTAATTAGTTCTAAATTACTAGTTACTAGAAAATTGTATTTTATACAAAATGAAACTGTTCCCCAGCAACGACGCCAAAAACTTGATAGACGGAAATACATGTCTGTGTTTGCACGCAAGTGTACGTGGTCTGAAGTAATAAGTAGAAAGCTTAATTTCCAGGATTTATCGAACCTCAAGGAACAGGTATTCTGATATCAAGTTGTATTTTCTTTCACTAATGTTTAGATGATAAATTTGGTTAATTTTGTTGGTTCCTAATTAACGAGACAAAAGACCTTAAGTAAGGATACGATATGATTAAAAAGGAGAGAGTTGAGATTTCATTACAATATCTGTGAGGGTTGGTTATATAACTTCATTGTTGAATGTATATGTTCAATTTAATTACTAGATTAAATCAAGTGAACACCATTTGAATTGGAGTACCCTCCAATTACAATTGGGTTCAAGTTTAGTGCACAAAGAGAACTCCTTTTGGGTTCTCTCTTAGCATATAAACTCTTATGAGATCATGATCTATTAATTAGATTTTGATTCCATACGTCTAGGTTACCAAAAGATATCTTTTAATTACGATGGTCTCATAAGCACGACTTCCATTAACCCAATCGATGAGCATTGGAACACAAGTTCTTTTAAATAAAATAATTTAGATTTCAGTTCATCCAAGCATTCATTTCAATATTAAAATTAACGACAAAAATATTCTTTCATTACATTCAAACAATGTCATCATACACCAATTATCCCTTACATATATTTATAACTATATCTCAACCCTCTCCAAGGGGTTTTTAGCCTTCCATTACTAAGTACGAAAGAGCATACATACAAAAAAGTGAACATTGCCATCAGTTCACGGCAAGAAATAAATCAAGGGAGTTTAGGAGAAATATAAGAAATCACCTAGAGGTTTTCTGGGGTTCTTTTTACTCTTCCAAAGATGTCCTCTTAAAGCTTCATCCTTCGTTCTTTGATGTCTTCCCTTTCTTCCTGTTCTTGGTCCTCTTTTCCCCTTGGAGTGTTCTCTTTCTTTCTCTTCCTACAACCTTTTTTTTTGGTGTTTAAGTAACAAAAGTTGAAACCCTATCAAGGTCTGAGATTGGCCCTTAAATAGGGATGCACTCAGCCTCAAAGCCTTAAATGTGTGACTCTTTCTCTTCCTTGACCTTTTACCAATCCCTTTTAATGTTCTTATTTATTTAAACCTATTGGGATTCAGCAGGGATTAAGTCATCTATTTTCAAGAGGCTAGGGAAGGCCAAAGGTCATGTTTTTGTGGCCTTCCCCATGCTGCGTTAATTGCTATTCTGGAATTTTTGGACCGTCCATTGCAGTGCGCTGTGGCACGCTACGGCAGTAGCGTTCCAAACATTGTTCTGCTGCAGCGCACTACGGCAACCACGTTCCAAATCCCGTTCCACTGTGACGCGCTATAGCAGTAATGCTCCAAATGCTGTTTCTGCATGTAAGTTAGTATATTTTTCATTCAGTCGCTGCAGCGTCTGCTATGGTGCGATGTGGCACACTACAGCGGATAAACTTTCGGGTTCACTGTTCAATTAATTCTTCTATAGTTTTATAAAATAAAAATTTTCTTACTGCGGCGCACTACAGCGGACAAACTTTCGGATTTACTGTTCAATTAGTTCATCTATAGTCTTATAAATGAAAATTTACCCACTGCGGCGCACTGCGGCAGAGAAAGTTTCGTAATACTGTTCAATTTCTCATTTATAAAGTTTTAATAATTCCTCGAGAAATGATGCTGTGGCACACTGCGGGGTGCCGTGGCGCACTGCAGCATGCAAACTTTTGTATTACTATTTAATTAGTCATCTATATGATTTTAATTATATCTTTAGTGACATTACGCTGTGGCACGCTACAATGTGCTGTGGCGCAATGCAGCAGTCTTGTAATAATCCTAGGTTATTACCCTGCTAATCTATAGCTTAATTAATCCTTAATTTCAATACCATTGCTCTTAAAACATCAAGTTGAGCCTATCCTGAAAATTTGAAGTCCATTGGACTTCATTAAGTCAGAGATGACCATTTGATCAGTCTAGATGCCCTAGATTAAACCTAAAATATTTTGATCTTAAAATTAAAATCTGATTGCATTTTTGAATTTTTCACCCCCAAATTAGTTAGGGGTGAAAGTTTGGTACAATTTAGAGATCATTTAGGCCCTAATTCACATTTAATTAAAATGGGTCAATTGCATTTTAGGGCTTCCAACAAATTGAATTTGCAAATATACCCATACCCAATTAAATAGTTGGGATCCACTGTGCGGACCGTGGGCGTTCCATTGTGGAGCTTGGGTCTTATGACAGTGGAGTCCAGCTGATCTTACCGTTGAGCCTTTTAGATCCCACGGCCTGGATTGAATTTCGCGTGATAGTGGATCCGCCGTTAGATGAATCTGCGGATCCTACGGCCACGATCACTCCTGTGATTAGCCGTTAGGATCCGAGCGATCCCAGCTGTAGCGCCATATGATTGAGAGATCAGATGGCATCCAAAGGTCCCACTACCGTGGACCTTCGTCTTCCTCTCGCCCGCGCCCGATAGGGAAGATCTCCCAGTACTGCCAGCTATCGAGCCTATCCCCCACTCCCGCTTCCACCTCAGTAGGTCATTATGACCTCCTCCGTCTTGGCAAGGAGCCCTAATTGGGCCTTGTGACCCGGCCGAGCTCGAATTGGAAATTCGAGAGCTCAGACATGGCCCAATCCCTCAGGTCTCCTTGGCCCAAGGTTAAGCCTCTAGAACCTTCCCCATTCCCTGCTAAGGCTATAAATAGCCTTAGCATGGCTCCATTTGATCCTTGCTGATCAATTGATCTTGATCTCTCTTTCACCATTGCCATTGGTTTAGAGCTTGCGTAGGCGCTTTCAGGAGCTCTCAAACCACTGATAGTAGGCCAAATCCTCTGTCAGCTGTCCCGAACCATCCCGATAAACTAGGTACCCCAGCTTGCTTGATCTGAGTCAATTAGGCTCAGATCCTCTTCCATTTGATTCGTAATCGTGTGTATTGTCGAAACAAACCCAATGCTATCAAACTTAGTCTCTAAGCTAGCCCCGATCAATCGATTCAATCAATCGGGCTAAGTCCTTAAGGAATGCCTCGAATCGAGTAAGGCCCCGGCATTCCAGCCCACCTTAAAACCTCAGACCAGAGGGCGTCGATCTGTCTCACCTCCCCGATGGTGTAGTATTCAAGCCCTAGGTCTGGCATGGCCTCTGTGGGGAGAATTTTCTCCCCATAGTAGCTCTGAGGTGAAGCCTCTCGGGTGAGTAAGGTCCGGGCTTCCCCAACCACCTCACAAGGGGCTAAGGGGTTCAATCAAAGCGTGTTGTCCTACTTATGGTGTGAGGATAAATTAGAGGTCACGGCGTGGTCGAAGCGCTCAAAATTTTGCCACGGAAGCCAACCCTAATTCCTTGGGTATCGGGGAAGGAGGGTTGGGGACAATGGCACTGTGCGTGCCGGGTCAGCCCATGACACGCGCTGCGCGACAGTGCCAAGTTCCTCGAGCTCCACTCGACCCGCGTAGTTCGGCTAATGGGTCGATCCCATTTTAAATATATCCAATTAATTGGATTTATTTTCCTTAAGGAAAATAATCCAATTAATCCAATCATAAGGAATTATTTAAATAAAAATACAGAATGTATTAATTAAATAACTTTTAATCCACTGGTCCAAACCCTATGATATTATATATCAAATTGACTAGAAAATCCTCAGGGATCTGGATATAATAATATTTAACTTTCAATGGCTGGATTTTTTGTTTTAGTATAATTATTACAGATCTTGATTAGGGTTGATTAATATGAATACTTATCCAAATTGCATATTTAGGATGCCATTAGTTTCCTTATGATTAGTAGATGAATGTGCTAAATAGTTTATTTTTTTATTTCTATATTTCAACTTATGCCCTAATCTTGTAAAATCATGATTAATGAAAATTAGGGTTTGTAATCATTGGATCTTAGAAAGCTTAGTCTCAAATTAATTACATGGTTGAATGGAACCTATATGTTAAGTTGCATGAAATTTTGATGGTTAGATTTGTAATTAGGTGCTAATCCTTTTGAATTGGTTTATGGTCTAATTAGCACTAATTAATTTCTATTTTTATGAATTTTTCTATTAATATATTCCATAACAGCAATGTAGGTATATTTAAACCTTGTATGTCGATTTGTGATGGATAAATTGAATAAACCTAACTTGAAAAACTTAATCATCTTAATTAATCTTAAGAAGTCTTAAGACTTTGATCAAGCTATTAAGACTTGATCTAGGTCTGAGATTGCCATCAATAATACATCCCTAATTCACTGACTTGACATTTGATCTATAAATAAACACTTCATCTTAATTACAGATGAATAGGGGTTAAATCCTAATCTACTTTGATTAAGATCCAAACTTTTAAACTTAATTAAATTGACTTGATTATAAGATAATGCAATTGACATTGTTCCAAAAATGCATCTGATTTGGTATTGATCTTAAAGCATTGAACTAGAATTGATAAGGATAATAATTAAATCTATGTGATTGAATAATCTGAATCTAAACTTTGGATCCTAAATTTTCTCCTATATAAGATTATTAGCATAAGATGATTAATAAAATGGTATTGATTGAATAACTAATCTAACTATAATAATATCCTTGATTTATCCCCATGATTGTAGAGTAGAATGTAATTAAATGATTTAGGCATCTGATCTGATCACTTAAATCTAAGTTAATAAATAACCCTTAAAGTGAAATAAGTGTGAGATCCTAGGGATCTTGCTTTAGATATCATATTTAAAATATTTAAAGAACCTAAATTAATAACTCCTTGAGGTAGGAGAAATTTGTGTAACTCATTGAGGTAGAAACCTAGATGATCACATCAACCATAGAAGTTGATCTAAACCCTCATGGTAGGAATCACCTAAGTTACTTAGAATGAAACTTTTTCTTTGTGGTAGAATCTAGATTGAGTGGTCATTTAATCACATCCTTGGAGCCTTGTGTAGGACTCACCTCTTATAGTAAGGATTGATAGTCTTGATAAATCCTTATGGTTTTCAATAGAATTGCTAAGCCTAAATCATTAGTTTGGTATAGTATGGTATACCCATAGTACTAGATTATTTTAGTAATATTCAAGAATGGTTGAGTCACTCTAAGTGAGATTTATCTTTGTGCTATCCTACGGGCTTAGGCGGATACAACCTTGCTTAGAGTAAATTAGTCATCCTAAGAGCGTTGCAAATAGGGAGTCATTCCTTAGTTTGATTAAAATATAACTCGCCAACTGGTGATGCCTCCTAGCGAAGATCACTTCAATAGGTATGGCTTGAACAAACTAAGTAATACGAGTCACCCTCTTTAATATGCTAAGTTTGGTTGTGAGCTAGGCATCTTACTGACTTAGCTTGAGATACAAAAATCGCCATTGGGTGATGCCTCCTATCGAAGATCACTTCGTTAGGGTGGCCTAATCAAACTGAGTATTAAGAATCGTCTTTCGTGCAATTGTGATAAACATGTGTATACAATCATCCCTTCTAATAGTTCTTAAATAAAACTTCAACCAATTATCAAAACTAGAACATAGGGGTCAGAATCCCTTTTTGTATGATTCTGCACAATGGAGACTTTGGATTCACTATCGGAGTTTAACGTATTTATGGATTTATTGGGTTTAACTCATGTAGTATAGAAGCATGAGCATGATCATGAGCATAATGTTGCATACATTGACTAAGGAATTCCTGGATGCATCAGCATCACCGTACTGTCTTCCCAACTGGGTGTATGTATACTTTGGACTGTACGACTCATAGTCTTTCAGTAATAGTTCTGTTATATATCTGTGGCATACCATGTTGTGGCATATTTGGATGCATTATCTCAGTGACATATAGTATAGCATTGGACATGTTTACCTCGATTTCTGATCACTTGATGTTTTCATTTACTTTTAGCATGTAGATTTTTGCTCATCTTTTACCTTGTTCAGTCTTTACATTTTCAAGTGATTTAGTACCTTACTACTTTTCTACAGTTTTGTTTACTTTACTGTCTATTTATATTTGCTTTAGTACTGCTTAGTTTATTTGCGATGTGTTAGACTTTTTGTCTAACATGAAGTACTTTTGGGATCCAGCAATTTGCTAGATCCCGAGCAGCTCGTTGAGACAGGGCAGGAGGACTTACAGGAGATCTAGGAGGAGTACATGGAGCTCTTATGGATCCATCTTCCACCTTTTACTTTACTATTTCTACCTTTAGTAGTTCAGATAAACTTTACTTTTGCATCATTTAAATCAGTTTGAAATAATTCTGGATATATTTTACTTTTCTTTTTTGAGATGAATGCTTACTTTTACTCTGTGATGAATGTATTCTAGATGTTTTGCTTTAGCTTCCTCACTCTACTATACTGCTACTATACTTAGTATTGTGATGTGATCAGCATATTGGAAATGTTGATATTTATAACATACATTGGATTCCTTTTTTTTTTATAATCTAATGTGTGTGTTAGTCTAATACTTAAAATAAGTACTCTCCTCTTCCCCTAAATATTGACTCTCGGTCCTACTTTTGAGATTGAGTCAGCATCCCTTCAGCGTGGCTCAATTTGTGCCTATTATTTTGGAAGATGGAGTGTGCCCTTCTTTCTGAGTAGCGCAACCGCTCCACCGCCGAAATTATGATTCTCTTCTCTTTTGTGCGCGACGACAGGGAGGGGCGCTACAAGTCTTTCTCCTGGTCTGCAGTTCTGCTTCCAGGAAAGGAGTTTTTAATGGGCCACCATGGCGCCAGGAAAGGAGTTTTATTCCTATCTACTTTATGATCTGTTCTCTATATCAGGTCAAGATCATAAGTTACTAAGTGTAGCAAAAAGCAAACTTCCAAAAGTTCATTAAGTTATCTCATAAATGAAAGGGTTGACTATGTCTAGAATGATAACACCCTAGGAATTTAATGCACATAATAATTTGATTGAAACTATGAATTTTTAATACCAAAAAGGACATCTTAGGACTTGAATGAACTTTGAAAGTTATGATAAAATATGAATGAAATACTTATAAGTTGAGTTATTTAGGAATAGAATACTCACAGTCAACATTTTGGTTCTACCTTAGGAGGTTTGATGACTACTGGGTAGATGACCTCCAAGATGGCCAGATCTACGAAAGGGTCATCGATGGAGTGTCACCTCGAGGAGTTGAGGTGCTAGATAAAAAACTTATCAACTCATCCTTTGGAGGCACTAGTCTTTCAGCACTCACCAGAGAATGGTTGGATTGCATTACTACCGCACTTCGAGAGACAGCCTGTTCAGAGGAGTATCATCTAGAGATCGTAGAGATCCAACTGAGGGATCAGCGATTCATTGGTGGTATTAGGTTTATAGGAGATTAGCTCAGAGGGGCCACATAATCACATATGATGACTTCTATGCGGCCTTTTGGGTAGAATATTGTAAATAAATTTTAGAGATCTTATTATGTCATTTTCTTTCATTGCAGTTATATGTTTTATAGATTCATGTATCTTCTCTTATGAGAAAGAAATGAATGAATGAAAGTATAGTAAAATTTTATGTTTCTAAATTCATATTTGCATTTACAGTCATGAATCCTGGGTCTCTATCTGCTCCTACTCCGATCAAGAATACGGTCTCATCATCAAATGGACCCGAAGGATCAAACCCCATGGCTAGTCTGGTAAAAGCCTTAATAGAAAGCAATGCACAACAAGCACAAGAAAAATGCTCTTTGATTCTTTCTGTCAGACAACAACCTATGCCTCCATCAGGGTCCTCACACTTTACTGGATATGGGATCCTTCATAGCTTCCTTCTCCTCAGGACCCCGACATTCAATGGAGCATTAAATCCAATGGATACAGTAAACTGGCTCAAGATTGCTGAGAAAAACCTAGCCAATATCAAGTGCCCTAACTCTGAAGCCATTCATTTGGTTACTCACCTATTCTAAGAAGAAGTCAAATATTGGTGGGAGAATGAACGAAACAATAAGTTCGCTGACTACAAAATAGAGGATGTTCCATGGGATATGTTTTTGGAGGCATTTCATGAAGCACTCATACCAGCATCATCTCAAGCAATCATGGAGGATGAGCTCCTCCATCTCACTCAAGAAAATAATTCAGTTTTGACTATGAACAAGAATTTCACTGATTATCATGCTTCATTCCAGATCTAGTTAAAACGAAAGCATCAAGATGCCACCATTTCCTGAAGGGTTTGAGAGACTCATCAAAGCCCACTTAGTATCCCGTTAAATTAAGAATCTGATTGAATTGGTCAAAGCTGCCACCTGTTATTTTGACTATGATGCTAAGAACACAATCGATAGAGTGCTTATCAATCACACCCGACATAAGCAACCATTTCGTGCCCAACCAAGGAATAGCCGAGAGCCTGCTCTTGCTATAATGTCAGCTCCTACTTCAAACTCGAAAGCAATCGTGCCAGCACAAAAGTCAAACTATGATCGTCAGGGTCAAAGGCCACAAAACAAACGACCATCAGCACCGGCAAGGGTATATATGTTAACTCCTACCTCTGCGCCTGAAGATAACAATGTGGTTTCAGGTACGCCTTAAATTAATTCTTATTTAGTCATTTCTGTTTCTATATTTGATCTTTTCTGCTTCAACAGTATAATCCTTATCATAACTACTATAATAGGCACCTTAATGATAGAAGATAATTCTTGTAACATTCTTTTCGATACGAAAGCGAAACATTTGTTTGTATCAGAAAGTTGGGCTAAGAACCTAAAGCTACCATATTACCGCTTAGCAACCTCGTTAAGCATCGGGTTACCTTCCAGAGCCCGAATGTAGTCCCAACAGTTTTGTAAAATAGACATTCCTATTGGTAAACAAAAGTATGAAGCTAAACTGATTGTTTTGCCAATCGCAAATTTTGACATAATCCTGGGCATGAACTGGCTAAGCCAGCATGGTGCTTCAATTAATTGCCAAAAGAAGAAGATCACCCTTGGCAGTGGGAATATGTTGCAATCATTTATAGGCAAATTTAGTGCTCAAGCATCGTTAATTAATGCAATGAAGGTAGAAAGGTTAATTAAGAAAGGTTGTGACGCATACCTTGTAACTATGTTAGGAGAGAAGAAAGAAGCTGTGCCCCTCTCCGAGAATCGAATCATTCGCAAATATCCCGATGTTTTTCTCGAAGACCTACCCAGTCTTCCTCCTATTAGAAAAGTAGAGATTTTAATTGAAATAATTCCTAGAACATAGCCACTGTCAAAAGTGAAATAATTCCTGGAACATAGCCACTGTCAAAAGTTTCGTATCAGATGGCGCCTAAGGAGCTTTAGGAATTGAACAAACAGCTTCAAGAGTTGCTCGAGAAAGGTCTCATTCGACCAATTTTGTCTCTTTGGGGAGCACCAGTATTGTTTGTGAACAAGAAAGATAGATCAATGAGAATGTGCATCGATTATAGGGAACTAAATAAGGTAACTATCAAGAACAAATACCCTCTACCTTGTATCGATGATCTATTTGATCAACTAGCTGGAGCTAAAGTTTTTTCTAAGATAGATTTGCGATCAGGCTACCACCAGCTGCGAGTTAAGGATCCATATATTGAGAAAAGAATGTTCAGGACCCGCTATGAATATTATGAATTTTTGGTAATGTCCTTTGGCTTAACAAATGCACTATTTATTTTTATGAATTTAATGCAACGCGTGTTGAAAGTGTATTTAGATAAATTCGTCATCATCTTTATCGATGATATCCTGATTTATTTGAAAAGCAAAACGGATCATGAGAACCATCTACGATTAGTACTAGAAGAGCTTCGAAGCCATGAATTATATGCTAAGTATTCCGAATGCGAATTTTGGCTTAACTCAGTCGCTTTCTTGGGTCATGTCATAGACTTCCAAGGGATCAAAGTTGATCAAAGTAAAGTGAGCACAGTTCAAGATTGGTCACAACCAAAATTCGTGATTGATATCAGAACTTTCCTGGGACTAGCAGGCTACTATAGAAAATTTGTTAAAGGTTTCTCACAAATCGTGTCTCCTCTCACGAAGTAGACGTAGAAAGCAGTACCGTTTATCTGGAGTCCAAAGTGTGAGAAAGCATTCTAATCATTAAAAGTTGCCCTTTCCACCGCACCAGTCTTAGCCTTACCTAAAGAAGGTCTCAACTACCAAGTTTAGACCGATGCATCTGGCATAGGTTTGGGTTGTGTGCTGATGCAGGGAGGAAAAGTTATTGATTATGCATCTCATCAGTTAAAACCACGTGAAAAAAACTATCTTGTCCATGATCTCGAATTAGCAGCTATGGTTTTTGCTCTAAAAATCTAGCATCATTCTCTTTATGGCATTCAGTGTTCCATATTCACCGATCATCATAGCTTATAGTACATCTTCACACAGTGTGAACCAAATTACCGACAGCGAAGATGGCTCGAGTTGATAAGCAATTATGATTTGAACATCCAGTATCATCTAGGAAAAGCAAACATCGTAGCAGATGCACTCAGTCATCATGCTACTCTATCTTCCATGATATCATCAAGTTCACTAGAGGAAGAATTTTGAAAGCTTGAAATTAGGCCAGTGCGTGGTGCTATGCTATGCACACTAATATCCATGAGTTCAGTTGAATCCTCATTTCATCGTGATGTCTCTATCTCCCAAACTAAGGATGAAGACTATCTGAAGTTTAAAGTAGACATCGAAAGTGGTCGTCGCTTTGATCTTCCGCTTTGAGGTAATGTAACATATCAAGGAGATCGCCTATGGATTCCCAAATCCATGCATCATAACCTTCTAGTAGAAGGTCATAATTCTGGTTACCAAGTACATCCTGGCAGTACCAAAATATATCAAAACTGAAAGAAATCATTCTGGTGGCCTAGAATGAAGAAAAGCATGGCTGAATTTGTAGCAAAATGTCATGCGAGTAACTTAGTTAAAGCTGAACACCAAAAGCCCGGAGGACTTCTTCATCCTCTGGCAATTCCTGAATGGAAGTGGTTCGATATTTCTATAGATTTTGTTATGGGTTTACCAAAATCAAGATCTGGTGCTGATTCCATTTGGGTCATTGTCGATCAACTAACCAAGTCAGCACATTTTATCCCTATGTGTCAAACCGATTCCGTAGAGAAATTGGCAAAGCTTTATATCAAGGAAATAATCAGGCTCCACAGAATTCCAAGATCTATCGTATTTGATCGAGATAGACATTTCACTTCTAAACTTTGGCAAGTAGTGCATCAAGACTTGGGAACTACTCTAGCCATGAGTACCACTTTTCACCCCCATACCGATGGTCAACCAGAAAGAGTTAATCAAGTCTTGGAGGATCTTCTCCATAATGTATTCTGGATTTTGGAGGCTTCTGGGAAGATCACATTCTTCTCATAGAGTTTGCATACAACAACAATTTTCAAGCAAGTATCAGCATGGCTCCATATAAAGCTTTGTATGGCAGGAAGTGCAGTTCTCCTTTAGCATGGTCTGAAACAAGCAGTGTTCAGTTATATGATTCAGAAATAGTTGAAGAAACTAATTGTAAGATTCAACTAATCTAGTAAAGAATCAAAGTAGCTCAGATCACCAAAGTAAGTATCATGACACTCATCATTGTACTCTGGAATTTGATGTTGGAGATTTTGTGTATCTGAAAGTCAGTCCGATAAAAGGCATGTATCATTTTGGTGTAGATGGGAAGCTAAGTCCCCTCTACGTCAGACCTTATGAAATCCTAGAGAAAATTGGTTCCACAGCTTATCGATTGAAGCTTCCAGAAGATTTCTCTGCAGTCCATTATGTGTTTCACATCTCCTCTCTACGGAGATGTCTTCGTAATCCATCTCATCTAATTCAACTTCCAACTGTATCTCTCCAGCCATATATTTCTTATGCAGAAGAGCCAAATAAGATCTTAGCTCATGATCAAAAGCAGTTGAGAAATCACTCAATTCCAATAGTAAAGGTTCAGTGGAGGAATTTCTCTTTAGAAGAATCTACTTGGGAGAAAGAGACAGATATGAGAAAAAAATATCCCAATCTCTTTGAAAATCCAGGTATTCGTTAATTTTTTGAATTGTAACTCTATTCTTAAAATTCTTACATGTTTTCTCCCTTAAGATGATGTCGAGGATGACATCATTCTTAAGTGGGGGAGTCTATAACAACCTTAGGTTGTTACCCTGCTAATCTATAGCTTAATTAATCCTTAATTTCAATACCATTGCTTTTAAAACATCAAGTTGAGCATATCCTAAAAATTTGAAGTCCATTGAATTTCTTTAAGTTAGAGATGATATTTTGATCAGTCTAAATGCCCTAGATTATACCTAAAATATTTTGACCTCAGAATTAAAATCTGATTGCATTTCTTAATTTCTCACCCCAAATTAGCTAGGGGTAAAAGTTTGGTGCAATTTAAAGATCATTTAGGCCATAATTCACATTTAATTAAAATGGGTCAATTGCATTTTAGGGATTCCAACAAATTGAGTTTGCAAATATACACATACCTGACTAAACGTGCGGGATCCGCTGTGCGGACCGCGGGCGATCCGCTGTGGAGCCCGGGTCATGCGAAAGTGGAGTCCTATTGATCTTACCGTTGAGCCTTTTAGATCCCATGGCCCAGATTGAATTCTGCGGGATAGCTGATCCACCGTTAGATGAGTCCGCAGATCTTACGATTAGGTTCACTCCCGCGATCGGCCGTTAGGATCCAAGTGATCCCAGCTGTAGCGCCATCTGATCGAAAGATCAGACGGCATCCAAAGGTCCCGCTAATGTGGACCTGCATCTTACTCTCGCCCGCGCCCAATGGGGAAGATCTCCCCATACTGCCAGCTGCCGAGCCTATCCCCCACTCCTGCATCCACCTCAGCAGGTCGTTATGACCTCCCCCATCTTGGCAAGGAGCCCCAATTAGGCCTCGTGACTCGGCCGAGCTCTAATTGGAAATTAGAGAGCTCAGCCATGGCCCGATCCCTTGGGTCTTTTTGGCCCGAGTTTAATCCTATGGAACCTTCCTCATTCCCTGCTAAGGTTATTTATAGCTCCATTTGATCCTTGCTGATCAATTGAGCCCGATCCCTCTTCCGCCATTACCGTCAGTTCGAAGCTTGCGTAGGCGCTTCCAGGAGCTCTCAAACCACTAATAGTAGGCTCTCCTAGTGTACAGGATCCTTTACAGCGTCTAGAAGCTCATCTAAGGTTAACCAAATCCTCTGTTAGCTATCCCAAACTATTCTGACAAACCAGGTACCACTACTTGCTCAGTCTGAGCTAATTGGGCTCGGATCTTCTTCCATTTTATTCGCAATCATGTGTATTGTTGAAATGAACCCAATGCTATCAAACTTAGGCCCTAAGCTAGCCCTGATTGATCGATTCGATCGATCGGGCTAAGTCCTTATGGAACGCCTCGGGTCGAGTAAGGCCCCAAAGTTCCAGCCCACCTCAAGCCCCCAGACCAGGGGGCTTCGATCTGTCTCACCTCCCTGATGGTGTAGGGATCGAGCCCTGGGACAGGCATGACCTCTATGGGGAGAATTATCTCCCCACAGTAACTCTGAGGTGAAGCCTCTCAGGTGAGTAAGGTCTGAGCTTCCCTAACCACCTAACAAGGGGCTAAGGGGTTCAATCGAAGCATCTTGGCATATTGATGGTATGAGGATCAATTAGATGTCATGGTGTGGTCGAAATGCTCAGAATTTTGCCACAGAAGGTAACCCTAATTCCCTGGGTATTGGGGAAGGAGGCTTGGGGACGATGGCACTATGCGGCCCGAGTCAGCCCATGTTTCGCGCTGCACGACAGTGCCGGGTTCCTCGGGCCCCGCTCGACCCGCGCTGTTTGGCTAATGGGCCGAGCCAATTTTAAATGTATCTGATTAATTGGATTTATTTTCCTTAAGGAAAATAATTCAATTAATCTAATCATAGGGAATTATTTAAATAAAAATACAGAATGTATTAATTAAGTAACTCTTAATCCACTCGCCAAACCCTATGATACTATATATCAAATTGACCAGAAAATCCTCAGGGATCTGAATATAAAATAATATTTAACTTTCAATGGTTGGAATTTCTGTTTTAGTCTAATTATTGTAGATCTTGATTAGAGTTGATTAGCATGAATACTTATCCAAATTGCATATTTAGGGTGCCGTTAATTTCCTTATAATTAGCAGAATGAATTTGCTAAGTATATTATTTTTTTTATTTTTGTATTTTAACTTATGCCCTAATCTTGTTAAATCATGATTAATGAAAATTGGTGTTTGTAATCATTGGATTTTAGAAAGCTTAGTTTCTGATTAATTGCATGGTTTGAATGGAACTTATACGTCAAGTTGCATGAAATTCTGATGGTTAGATTTGTAATTGGGTGCTAATCCTTTTGAATTAGTTTCGGGTTTGATTAGCACTAATTACTTTCTATTTTTATGAATTTTTTTATAAATATCTTCCATAATAATAATGTAGGTGTATTTAAACCTTGTATGTCAATTTATGATGGATAAATTGAACAAACTTAACTTAAAGAATTAATCTTAAGAAGTCTTAAGACTTTGATCAAGCTATTAAGACTTGATCTAGGTCTGAGATTGCCAGTAATAATATATCCCTAATTCACTGATTTGATATTTGATCTATAAATAAATAATTTATCTTAATTAGAGATGAGTAGGGGTTAAACCCTAATTTACTTTGATTAAGATCCAAACTCTTAAACTTAATTAAATTGACTTAATTATAAGATAATATAATTGATATTATTCCAATAATGCATCTAATTTAGTATTGATCGTAAAGCATTGAACTAGAATTGATAAGTGTAATAATTAAATCCATGTGATTAAATAATCTGAATCTAAACTTTGGATCCTAAATTTTCTCCTATATAAGATTATAAGCATAAGATGATTAATAAAATGGTATTGATTTAATAACTGATCTAACTCTTATAATAGCTTTGATTTATCCCCATGATTGTAGAGTAGAATGTAATTAGATGATTTAGGCATCTGATCTGATCACTTAAATCTAAGTTAATAAATAACCCTTAAAGTGAAATAAGTGTGAGATCCTAGGGATCTTGCATTAGATATCATCCAGAAAATATTTAAAAAATCTAAATTAATAACTCCTTGAGGTAGGAGAAATTTGTGTAACTCATTCAGGTAGAAACCTAGATGATCCCATCAACTTTAGAAGTAGATCTTAACCCTCATGGTCGGAATCACCTAAGTTACTTAGAATGAAACCTTTTCTTTGTGGTAGAATCTATATTGAGTGGTCTTTTGATCACGTCCCTGGAGCCTTATGTAGGACTCACCTCTTAGAGTAAATTGATAGTCTTGATAAATCTTTATGGTTTTCAATAAAATTGCTAAGCCTAAATCATTGGTTAAGTATAGTAGGGTATACCCATAGTACTGAATTATTTCAGTAATATTCATGAATGGATGAGTCACACTAAGTGAGATTTATCTTTGTGCTATCCTGCGAGCTTAGGCGGATACAACCTCGCTTAGAGTAAATTAGTCATCCTAAGAGCGTTGCATATAGGGACTCAATCCTTAGTTTGATTAAAATAGAATTTGCGAACAGGTGATGTCTCCAAGCGAAGATCGCTTCAATAGGTATGGCTTGAACAACTAAGTAATACGAGTCACCATCTTTAAGACGCTAAGTATGGTTGTGAGTTAAGCATCTTACTTACTTAGCTTGAGATACAAATCGCCATCGGGTGATGCCTCCTATCAAAAGTCGCTTTGTTAGGGTGGCCTAATCAAATTGAGTGTTAAGAACCACCTTTTGTTCAATTGTGCTAAACATGTGTATACAATCATCCCATCTAATGGTTCTTAAATAAAACTTCAACCAATTATCAAAACTAGAACATAGGGATCAGAATCCCTTTTAGCAGGATTCTGCACAATGGAGACTTTGGATTCACTATCAAATTTTAACATATTTATGGATTTACTGGATTTAACTCATGTAGTATGGAAGCATGAGCATGAGCATGAGCATAATGCATACATTTCAGTGGTGATGATGGGTATTAGTGACAAATTATGGGTTACCGAATATTCATACATTGGCTAGGGAATTACAAGATGCATTGGCATCACCGTACTATCTTCCCAACTGGGTGTATATATACATTGGACCGTGCGACTCATAGTCTTTCAGTGATAGTTCTGTTACATATCTGTCGCATACTGTGTTGTGGCATATTTGGATGCATTATCTCAGTGACATATAATATAGCATTTGACATATTTACCTCGATTTCTGAGCACTTGATGTTTTCATTTACTTTCACCATGCAGATTTTTGCTCGTCTTTTACCTTATTCAATTTTTGCATTTTCAAGTGATTTAGTACCCTTACTGCTTTTCTACAAATTTGTTTACTTTACTGTCTATTTGTATTTGCTTTAGAGCTGCTTAGTGTAGTTGCGATGTGTTAGACTTTTTGTCTAATACGGGGTACTTTTGGGATCCAGCAATTTGCTAGATCTTGAGCAACTTGTTGAGACAGGGCAGGAGGACTTATAGGAGATCCAGGAGGAGCACGTGGAGCCCTAGTGGATCCATCTTCCACCTTTTACTTTACTATTTCTACCTTTAGTACTTTAGATAGACTTTATTTTTGCATCATTTAAATCAGTTTGTAATAATTTTGGATGTATTTTACTTTTCTTTTTTGAGATGAATGCTTACTTTTACTCTGTGATGAATGTATTTTGGATGTTTTGCTTTAGCTTCTGCACTCTGTTATACTGCTACTATACATAGTATTTTGATATAATCAACATACTGGAAATGCTGATATTTATGGCATACATTGGATTCCTTATTTATTTTGATAATCTGATGTGTGTGTTAGTCTAATACTTAAGATAAGTACTCTCCTCTTATCCTAAGTATTGACTCTCGGTACTACTCTTGGGATTAAGTCAGCAGCCATTCAGTGTGGCTCAGTTTGTGCCTATTATTCAGGAAGATGGAGTGTGCTCTTCTTTCCGAGTTGCGCAACCACTCCGCCGCCAAAATTATGATTCTCTTCTCTTTTGCGAGCGATGATGGGGAGGGGCACTACAAATCTTTCTAATGGTTTGCAGTTCTGCTTCCAGGAAAGGAGTTTTTAATGGGCCGCCATGGCACGCTGCGGCGTGCCATGGCGCGCTGCGGCGATTTGGTCCCATTATTTGGTAATTTAGTCCATGCAATTTGTTTTCTTCAATTACCTGAAAAAGTATCATTTTTCTACTCAAAGTATAGGGATATATATGGTGATATGAATGTTTAAGCACAATATTTTTTCTAAATTCTGGCTATATTATGTCCATCCTAAGTATCATCAGAGCTAGGTCTTAGTTGAACTTATAGAATAAGACATGTATCCATCCTAGCCAAGCACTGGGCTAGGTCTGAGTCTATTCTATAACAAAGCTAGAACTGAATAAGCAGACTAAGCTAGGACATACCCTATTGGACTGAATGCACTAAAAGAACTGAATGAATGTTATGCTTTTCAAATACTAACTTAGGATGTATTTTCTATGTCCTAAGTTTACCTACTATGTCCAAGGAAAAGGCTCAATATTCAAGGTGTGCAAAGTAATCAAAGTCAAAGTAAGCAAGACACTCAACTAGACTTATATGATATTTGTTATTACCTAATTTAACTAAATCTAACTATTCTGAGAAGATACAAGTTTAGGACCTCCAATATCTAGCTATCAAGTATAATCTCAAATTTATGGCCTTAGTGTTAACATTAGAACTTATCAAGTTCTAATTCAAAATCAAGTGACGACTATAAGAGCTTAAAATAAATAAATCAATGGCTAAACTATTATCATTTTTCTCACTCAACCCACATCTTGATCATGTAAATCAAGATTGAGAGTTTTGGACTTAACTCCACATTGATGTTTAAATCTTGAATCCAAGGTGATATCCTAATAAGGATCTAGAGTTCACACTCAAGCATAATCTAAAGGTACAGAATGCTATAAATTGAAGGATTTAGAAACTAAGATCTTAATGAAAGGTCATGTCTAATATTATAAGATAAAAATAATCACTTGATAAAGAATGAATCTAAGATCTATATTCAATATTTAGAATAATTACATTATCCCATGGATTAAATCAATCCTACACCCACAAGGAGGTTTCAAAAGGAATTAATTGTAAATCAATCAAGAAATTCCAAAGAAGGTATTTCAATTCAATTCGATGACTAAGGTCTAGGATCTAAGATCTAAGGTCTACGATCTAAGATCTAAGATCTAAGGCTTGATCACTTTAGATCAAAGCTAAAAACTAGACTTAGGATTTTACAAAAATAGTTCATTAGGATTATAGTTTATGAATAATCTTTGGTAAGATAGTTAGGATTAGAAACTTTAGCTTTAGAATGGATCAAGCTAATCCTTTTATGAAGGGTCTTAAGATCACTTAAGACCATAAGAACTTACTTGAAGATTTTAGGACTTAAGCACTATGATTCATTCATGAGGTGATGAAGCTTAGCAATTGATGTTAATATTATTCATTACTGATTATAACCACTTCACTTGAGGTTTCTAGGGTTTAAAGGTGCTTAAACCATATTCTTAGTCAAAATGCCCAAAATACCCCTCTTAAGGCTACATGAGAAAATTAGGGTTTGATCATTTTGGTTGATTCAAGTTTGTCCTAATGAGCTTCATATTGATTAATAAAGGGGAATGAACATTCCATTTATGATTTTGATTTCTAAATTTACTAAATTAGCACTAATCACATGAGAGGCCAATTAAGGTGTTTTAAGCAAATTAGGGCACTCAAGGGTGATCCAGGTATATTCATAATTTCTACCATACTTAATAAGGCATTAGGGACTAATTTCCTCAATATCAGAAGGTTAATTATAGCTTAATTCACTACTCAAGGTTTAGGGTAATTAAGAGGTGATTAACAAATTTGAAGGTTTCAAATTATTTTTAATGGCTTAAATAGGTTATTTATGATCTCATGAGCAATCAGAGACCTTAATCAATATTTTTGGGCAATTATTGAATTAATTATCAATTAAATGAATACAGAGAAAGATTAGGCAATTAATTAAAATATAACTATTGGATCCTTAATTTTATTTTATATTATTATTCCTTGTATTTTTCTAATTAAAATGGTATATAGGATCATACTATTTGGATAAGTATAACTAAGGTTATTCAATTAATTTATTTTGTATTTTTATTTAAATTATGATCATAGGGTTGCATTTATTAATTATTTAACAGAGGAAATATAACTACATAATTCATTAATATATCTGCGGCCCGAAATTAAAACTGCGTGGACGGGGTCTGACCCGGCTCGGCACTGTGTATCTTCTTTGCATGCATTTCCCCGACACTAGGATCCCTAGGTTTAACTTCCATCGCCAAATTCTTCGTCCTCAAGCCATGCCGTGCCCTTCTTTCGATGGCTACACCATCAGAGACCCAAGACACATCGATTGGACCAGAAATCCCCATCCGGGATGCCCCGGATCGCCGGGGTGCTACTCGACCGAGGCATCTTCTAAGGCGCATATGAGGAGAGTCAATTATCCTTACAACATCGATGTTATGAACTAAGGTCTATCTCTACACATTCAGGGACTGAAGGGGGAATGACCGGGTGAATCGAGGGGTCCCGAGGAGGTTTTGGTCGATGGGGTGCCACTCATGGTCCACCTTAGTGAGAGGCAAGTCCATCTCGATGGATACGAGACCGATCGACCACTTAACCTAAGCCTGATGATTGTCATCTGTTCACAATCATCCTGGGAGGAAGTCAAACTCCAAAAGGGATTAGCATCCCAAAGGCTCGCTGTCACTTGGGATGGATTGCTGGTGGCTTGGCATTGCACACTCAGACAATTAGTTCATTGTCTGGTACACTACCAGCCCATCCTGATGCCTTGACTATGTACAAGGGATAGCAGGACGGTCCTAGAACAGCATCTAAGGCAAAGGATCGATAGTCAAGCTAAATCCAACTCGATGAGGAGAATGGGATAGAGGCTATACCTGAGAACTGAAGATAGCAGAGGTGATAGAGGCAAGATGAACAACTCAAAGTACTCCAGACGATTGTAGGAGCTCAGCAAGGGGGTCTGAACTCAAGACCTTACCCTCTATCAGTAGTACGCAGCAGGTTCAGTCATCGGGGAAGCTGGGAGCACCGAGAACAAAGAGTAGAGGAAAATTGAGGTTCATAGTGAGCAAAGGAGCTCATTGTGGGATCAATGAAGGTACTTGTAGGCCTTAGAGAGTCCTAGGTTCGATTGGCGAGGTTGGGAGCCAAAGGTCTGGTTCGGGCCGAGGGGCATCCTCAGCCTTCCTCAAATGGGAGGTTCCACTCCTCAGGGTCTCTATGCTAGGCTCGACCATACACGGGAGAATCCCAACTATCCAGAGAATAAGGTGGAGGCCTGGCCGATAATATCAACGTGGTAGATATGGGAAAATCTCTGTGATCGGGCATGGAGTCGAGCTAGGAACGATGATGAACAGAAGGGGGCTTTGCGCTCACCATCTGATCGCAAGACCGTTGGAGATAGACAGTCTGATGCGCTCCTAGCCTAACCGAAAGGCAGATGAAATTGGTACCGATGTATGCAGAGGCTTGATCGAGCGGCTAAGATCTGATCACGGCCCGGGGTAGATCGTGCCGTTGGATGGATCGCGCCAAGATGCGTGCTAGCGCATCCATTGGGAGGGGATGGTGCTTCGCTATCGGGACCAGATTTGCCACGGTCCCGATAGCAAATATCGAAATAATAAAAATTTAAATATTATTAATTTAATTAATAAAATGTATTTAATTTATTTAAATAATAATCTTAATAGTCCTAATTTTAATTTAGGACTAAATGAGTTCCAAAAATTCTCAAAAATTCACTATCAGCTAATTAAGGCATGAGGAATTCAAAAATGAACTCAGATTTTAATTTGGAAATCAAATTAATTTAGGTATTTTACAGGATCCAAAAATAGGCAAAAATACCAAAATTTTTAATTTAGCTCTGATTGATCCCAAACTTTTAGGTTTAGGTTTAAATGACCCATTGAGTCTAATGAAATCAAAATTAGAACTTGGTTTAGCTTAATTAATCTGGTTTTAGGTAGGATAACAACTAGGGTTGTTACAGAATCGCTGAGCAAGCTTTTCCATCCCCGGTGTGCTACATCAATGTAGCTCGTAGGATAAGGGAGGGCGAACCCCTTTCTAGGATAAGTTTGTACTTTGAATTTATTTGAGCATACTATTGTTCTGCCTCAACCAATGAGAACTACTTACTATTGAAGTTACCTCCATAGGTTTTGGCAGCGACACCCTTGCTAGCCATGCTCTTTTTCTGAGAGGCCAGTTGAGAATAAAAAGATTTGGGTGTTTTGGTTTTAGAGGCAGAATGTAGCTAAGGAAAATTGTGTGCGATGATCCACTCCGCTCCTCTAAATTTATACACACCTAGAATTTTTAATTTTTTCTCCTAAATGCTAATTCAAACTCACTTAAATGGCTGGTCAAATGCCCTTTAATTCATGTCATAAAAGTGAGTTAAAATAAGTCCTTGTGAAGATGAAAAGGAGATTCCTTTTAGCTATTCTTACATATTCTAGCTCAAAAGGCGCACTGTAGCTATTTTGACTCCTTGGGAATTTCCTCCCAGTCAATTAAAGAACCAACTGTAGACATTTGTCTTGCACACTACAGTGTGTTCGAGAACGTCATGGTGCACAATAGCACATTACACTGGAGCTAAGGGATGCTACGATGCACTGCAACATCAAATTCTGCTACAATGACAAACTCTTTTATATGCGTCTGTGCTCGCATGCAAGTGCACGTGATATAAAGTAATAAGGGATTGGAATTCCTAAGATTTATCATCCACTAAGAACAGAGTGTTTCATTACTAAAGTGTACTTTTTAATTGATGTTTGAACAATGATTTAATTTGTGATGTTGGTTTCAATTTAAAAATCAGAGTTTTATTGATTAGAAACTACTAGTTAAGAAAGTAAAGAGAGTTGGGTTTAATATGCAATTCATTTAAGGATTTCATGTAAGTACTCTTCTTTGTCAATTTTAAATGTCAAATTACTTAGGTGTTTTAATTGTAATCAAGCAACATAATCTTCTCCAGGGTGTCCCCTAAATCAGACTAAGTTATGCCTAATGCTCAGAGATGAACACACAGAGGTTCAATTTCGGTACTTAGACCCTCACATGATCGATATGAGTTAAATCAGATACTTACATCTAAGTTCTCAAATCTATTATTTTAGTTGTGCAATCACATACGCTTGATTCCACCAAATAGCATCACATGCATTGGTTCTGAGTTTAGCTGAGGAGGAGAGTTATTCGGCTAATTAGGTTATGTCATGTCACCCATAAGCACTCAATGCTTCGTCATCCTCGCATAAACTTAGAACGAGCTATGGAGCTCACTTGGTGACTCTTGGCTCACACGCATTAACTACTCAGCTTAGCCAGAGGAACAGTGCAACAATGCTCAAATGCTTGTTATTGGGCTCTTGGCAATTATGCCTATGCTCTTAACTTAAGCTAATGGTGATCAGTGGAGCTCTAAGTTCATTTAATTTTCTCATCGCTCTGTTCTTCTTTTCAAACCCTAAAGAATTGCATTGATCATCCTCGCACAGCGAATATTGTCACAGATATTTGTGGTGAAGATGCTTTACATGCATATCCTTAGTTCTAAAAAGCTAAATTAGCTTGATAGTTTTCCTAATTTAAAAGCATTAACATAAATAAAATACATTTATGACACATCATTTGCCCAAGCATTCTTCATATCAATAATCAAACAAATGATTAAAGAATTTTATTCATTGATAATTTTGAGTATGAACACTTTTAAATCCCTAAAATTATTACACGCGTATGCCCAACCCTCCCTAAGGAGGGTTTAGGCTGCCATCATAAAGGAAATACAAGGAAAGCAAATTAGGACTTTGAACCCTTGCATGGTTCTTGCAAATAAGAATTTAAGATAGAGATCGAGATACAATACTAGGAACTGCTATCACATTCACCGGATCTTCTCTCAATCACATACATCTTTCTCTTATCTGTGTTATGAGCTTGATTCCTCTTCTCCTTTTGGTAGAGCCTATTCCTTCCTTGGGTAGGGTTTCTCCCTTTTCTTCAACTATTGCAGCTTGAATTCCTTACACCTTGAATGTCAAAATGGGGAACCATTTTTTTAGTCTTTTTTCTCAGCTTTTATAGATCTTGAATAAGGCCCTTAGCATTAGTGCAGCCACCCTTTCATCTTTTAAGAATTAAATGATTCTAATTGAATATCCTTTTGTTCTCTTGAAAATGGGGAGAATTAAATACATTTTGGTTTAATGGATAATGTGAGAAGGTAAGGACTTTTGAATTTTTTTGGCCTTCCCTATACTGCCCTTAATGCTCTTGAATGGCTGAAATTGTGACAGGCGTTACGGCTCGCCATAGCGCTAAAGTCTCTATTTTGAGACTACTACGGCGCACGGTAGCGCCAGAGTCTTTGTCTTGAGACTGCTACGGCATGCGGTAGCACTAGAGTCTTTATCTTGAGACCTCTATGGCGCACTGTAGCGGGTGTATTTTAATTCCTATAGCACTGCGACGTGCGGTAGCACTAGAGTCTTTATCTTGAGACTGCTACGGAACGCGGTAGCGGGATGCTTTCAAATTTTTATTTGTTAATTTTGAGCCACAATTGCTTCTGCTATGGCACGCGGTAGCATCCAGGTCTCTGTTTGGTTCTGCTATGGTGCGCAGTAGCACCAGAGTTTCTGTCTTGAGACCACTATGGCATGCTATATTGTGGAGCTCTCTGTCTTGGTCCACTACAACACACGGTAGCGTGAAGCTTTCTGTCTTGAGAGCGTTGTAATGCTAGGTGGCACGCCTAGGCGCGCCGCAATGGTTTTCTTCCATAATTCCAGAATTCAACCCAAGTTTTAATTCAGCTCCTTATTTTTCCTAAACATAACAAAAGCATATCATAGTATACATTTCTTATAGAAAAATGTTTGTTTTTGTTAATCTAATTTATTATAAATCCCAGATTTAACACACCCCCATACTTAAGTTCTTGCTCATCTTCGAGTAAGCACAAAATGAATTTTTCTCATTTTCACAATTCAAGAGTATGAGTGTTAAATGTTTTCACCATTTATGAAATGACTTAAGAAGTTGCTTAGAGAAACATATATTCTATAAATCCCATACCAGTTGTTTCCTCTCTTCACTACTCAATTTCCCTTCTTTATAAATGGATGATGCTTGACTCATATATTCCAGGGGTGGTTCCAGATTTCCTTAATTTGGAAAAGTTAAGAATTGGTGCTTTAGAATTTGCTTGTGCCATTTGTGCTTCTTCTTACAAACAGCAATGAATGTTCTATTTATGAGAGTAATTTTTCTTCATCTTATTTTTCTCAATTTTCTTAGTTCCTTTGGGAGAGATTTTTTTTCATCCTTGAATTTTTTTTTTACATTCAATTCAAGGGAGAGACATTTTTCTTCACCCGCATCTATTTAATCATTGCATTTAGTAAGTCCTACAAAAGCCTAGCACATTCTTGATTTCAGCATTTCTTGTTCCCCTAATCAAGTTCCTTGATTCCTCACCCCCACACATAGATTCGAGCACCATTCATATTTAAATTGAAAAAAAACTAGAGTGATTGGAGAGTAAGCCTACTCAGCACGAAATGTTTCCAAATTGTTTCATGTCAAATGTTCACCTTTTCTTATAAACTTCAAAATGCTAAAAATTTTCACATGTTCAATAACAATTAAAATGTGCACATTAAGAATTTAGAAAAATATTAGGAGACAAGATTGGAAATATCAGTCAGCGCAAGTTTCAATATAGTAGGAGAATGCAAATTCACTAAGATTTATCAAAACAAAACAAAAGTACAAAAAAAAAATTACAAACAAAAGAAAAGAAAAATGCAACCTATTCATTGTCTTCCTCCTCTTCTTCTTATTCTTCATCTTTTTCATCCTCATCTTCTCTGGGCCATTCAGTGTTTGTAGGGGGTTCATAAGCTGGGGGTTGTGGTAGGACTGCATCTCTCGGTTCACCATGCAATCTCCTGTTCAAAAACATCATTTTGAGAGCTGAGTGGAAATCATGCAAGAATTTGAGCAACTTAGACAAGGTGGTTTGGTTATACCGTCCGTCTTCTTCAAGACACTTCCCAATTGTGATTAATAAGCCCTCATCTTCGTCATTCCTTTTTGTATATTTTTGAGTGTTGATATTATGCTTGAAGAAGTAGAAGCCTCTCCTGCTCCCCTTTTCTTTTCTTGCTCTTCGTACCCTCTTAAATATGGGAGTTTAAGTTATGTCGGGTAAGAGGAACATGGGGAGTAATTATGTAAATACCCAAAATTCTTTTCAAAATTGTTTATTAATATTTAAATAATTTAGAACTCAGAATCAAAAATGGAGTCTATCATTGGACTCAGTAACTCCAAATTAACTTAGAGTGTTATTCTGGGAATTATTGAAAATCATTGATTTTCCCAGATATTTTCGATCACTCAGAAATTTTCATCAAAATAGGAATCCAATTTAAATCAAATAAAAATATAATAATAATATCATCTTATAATACCTATTGAAAGAATCCTACTGCAAAAATTTGAGCGCATATGGAATCCTGGATTGTCCTGAATAAATTCATAAAGTATAAACTTTAAAGGCTAATAATATGAAAAATATAAATCAAAATTTGAAAATTTTTGTATATCTAAGTTAAGCATCATATGAGGATACTATGTTTCAAGTTTCGTTAATTTTCAAGTTTTCGATTTATCTTAATTAATTTTCCAAGTTTTTCACTTAAAAATCAATATAAAATAAATTATTTGTCCAAATTTAATAATTTTTAGACGTATGCATTCGTCTCATCGAGACGGTCGTTTGGATACCAAGTTTATAATTTTTGGAGCTCAAATGACTCCAGATCTTGGCTCAGAAATTCTAACAGTTTGTTTTAATCCAACGGCTAATATACGATCTTAGATTTACTTATAAACCTAACCTAATTTCTTCCTTACCTAAATCCTAATGCCCTCAGCCAAAACTTCCTTTCCTATGCAAGCCGACTCCTTCACGCATGCGACACTTGCCCTCTCCATCGCACGACAGCACCTCCCATTCTCCTTATCTCCTCTTCAATCCTCCATCTGTCAAGCCGAGACGGTAGGCTCCTCCTCCATCCATATCCTTCGGCTATCACTCTTTATTATGGGAGATCAGCAGATGCGCTATGCCCTCGTTTTCATCAAGCCAAGTCATCCACTCGCCGAGCTTCCTCTCGCCGAGCCTCCACCTAGCCGAGAGCCTTCCTAGCCGGGCCTCCTCTCGTCGACACCTCCGATCGCCGACGCCTTCCTTTCCATTTAGCCGAAACCTCTCCACTTGTCAAGCTCTCTCCATTTCGAGTTTCAAAGAAACAAAGGTACTCCACTCGATTTCTTATCCTAATATAGTTTATATGAAATCATCTTGAATGATTCATAGGAATCATAGATAATTTTATATTGGATATTTTGTTTTATATGCGAAAGTATTTCATCAATGATTCTGTTTAGATGTTGAGAAAATATTCACAAGCTGATGGTTACTCATTTAGCATACACTTAATCTAAGATTATTTATGTATATAAATTAGGTTTTGATGCATATTAACTTTTCCTTATATTTTGCAACTGCGAATATTCAATGAAAAGTATATGTTTTAGTACTCATGAACATATGTGATAAAGAATGAGTATATCCATGACGCTGTTGAACTAATTTTAGCCAAGTGAATCTTAAAGATAGTCGTCTTAGATGATTCATATATTATTTTATCCTCTAGTATTATTTGTACAAAGAGTTTAAATATATAACTTTCTTGAGAAAGCTTTAATTGAAATAATTTCAAATATGAAGTCAAAAGAAATGTTGATACTCTACTTTGAATGGTGATCTTGTTTATTACAATTCAGTTGACCTTACTTTTGTTTTAGTAAAGAGAACAACATTTAGAATAAGGAAGAATATAACATTTTATTTTTATATTTAAAATCTGTGATGCCCATGCTAAGTGCCAAATATGAAAATGAAGATCTTTATTTATGGCATACATCACATATGAGTAGTTGCTTAATTTTCTTGAAAAAGAATTATAATGTACTCCTCATATTTAAGTTTATTTATGTTTTATATTTTAAAATATGAGAGTTTGTGTTATGTTATAAATCCAATAATTGTATTATGGTGGCATCCAAGAAAAAGCATATGAGATTGATCTTGCTTCAAATGTGCTTCAGAAATTTGAAATTTGCAGGGGATTATGCCAAACATAATCATAATCTGAAGCTTCATTATATAATACTTGATATGGTGGTAGTCCATCTAATAATGGCATAATCATTCTATTTATTAGATAAATTGTATGAAATACACATTCCCCCTAGAAGTTCATAGGTAATGATGGCTAAAATTATAAACTCATGCCACAAGTATGTGTTATCGCTTACATTTCATTATTTCATTTTGTTACTTTGATAAATATTTATTATGTAAACTTTCAACCATTATCATTTCCGATACACTTAACTTTGGTTTCAAATTGAAGGATTTAACAAATTTTTATATCTGCTGAATTTGAGTACATTTATTATTTAATTTCTGATTTCTTTTAGCTATCTTCAACATGTAATCAACCGCCATTACATAATTACTAGTTTCTTTGAAAAATATAGCAATGAACCTCTTTATTCTTGTATTCTTAGAATTTAGGGGCAATTGAGTACCCTTCTCTTGTTTCTTTATAGCATGATAAAGAAATGATTTGGATATTAATGGTGGAATTGATAACATGTCATTTCAATAATGAGAATTGGCAGCGATTGATTTTGGAATTCGAAGCTGAAATTATTTATGATTATTTTCTTCAATAAAACTGCAGTTTGACTTGTGAAGTAATTATATTCTTTTTCTTAAAGAGAATGCAGATGAGGATAGGTATATCTTATATTTGAATGTGGCTAGATATTACTGCTATGAATATTTGTTGCCACCATTTGTTTGGATCATTTTCTATTGGCTGTTCTATTTTTTTTATGCCATATGAATTAATTCAGCATTTAGCTTCATTATGTTCTCTTCTTTGGATCTAGTTTTCATGGAAAAGTATATGTACTTAAAGTTTTTTTTTGCCCATCCAGGACTTATCCAGCAGTTTTGTTAATAAACAGTAATAAGTTGAATGTGAATCACACAATAAATAATATATATATATATATATATATATATATATATATATATATGCATTTTCATGGAGCTTATTTTTGTGTACTTAAACAAGTTTCTTTTTCAATGTTATTAAAATCTGTGGAGTTGTTGTGGAGAAGCATAAGTCCTGCCTTTCAAAGCATCATATGAGAGGTTTAATGAAACTTGTTACCTGCTCATTCTATGTATTTTTTTGAGGAATTAAACTCTATTTTTAGAACTGGAAATGAGCAGTCCTGTAAAAAGGACTGAACTCTATATTTAGAATTGGAGATTGTTTGTGTAAATTGGAAAATTTGAACAAAAATAAAGGAGACTCTGCCAAAATTTTTAAAAATTTTAGGACTTAGAAAATTTATAGGAATTATAGATATGTTTCTAAAAGATTCATATAGAGAATTATAAATTATCACTTCATTTAAAAATATTAGTCATAAAAGTAATTACTTCAATAAATCCAAATCAAATATCATAAAAAAATCTATTATTACAAATCATGAAGCATTAAATTCATAACTTAAACTACTTTTGGCAGATCAAACAAATTAAATTGGTTGATTTTATCAAAATAATCAAGTACGCAAATTTACTTATAAGTCTTATTTCAGTATTCTTATTTGAGCCATTTTCCATTTGAGTATTATTTGCACGGCTTACCGCATTTTAAATCTGCAAAAGAATTATATCAAAAAGCATGTAACAAAAAGAAATTATTTATATTTTGTGGTGTATGTCTTTGGAGGGTGGAATGCAACACTGAGAATCTGTACAGATTGGGCCAGCTAGCAGCCCCTGGGAGTTATATGGAGGGATTTAGCCTCTTGTAGGAAGTAGGCAAATCCAGAGAAAAGACACACCATCAGTTCCTATTTTGAGTAAGCTACCGACGGGTGGCGAGATAAGCTTCCTACAGGTTTATGCCTATGGGTTTACCCATTTGGGCTCAGGAGTCTCCGGACTCGACTTATTGTTACATATACTTTTGATAAAATTTATTTCATATATGTTGATTTTCACATCTATTTTGCAGGGGATAAATTGATTTTGGAAAGTACTTACTTTATTTGCAGTCTTTCAATTAATTTCATATTTGATTCATACCTATTATAGGATGCTAGATTTTATTCTTATAAGAACAATTTGCGTACTCCTACCTGATTGGTAAACTGAAATTTTTCAGGTTTTGATAAATAAAGAACTTAGAAGATCTGCCAAATTAAAAGAAGAAGAATTTAAAGAAGCAAGAAGAATGTAGATATTTTATTTCTTATTTTGTAAAAATTCAAGCTGTTGTAACTTTTCATATATGTTTTGGCTCTATGTATAAAAGGACTGTGAATTATTATTTTATTTTATTATGTCCTTTTTGAATCATAAAGATGTAAATATTTTCATTTGAGATGAATTGTTCTTTAAAAACTCTCGAACTTCGATCCCCGGTCGCCACAAATTACTATGTCACTAGATGATATTTTGACCCCCTGGCCAAGGCAAATCCTAGAAATTAGTGATCCAAAAGCTAAAGTGGTGCACGACCCGGTCAAGGCATTCCACAGTTGTTCAAGAATAATATTGGAGATATGGATTTCTCCAGGTTGTTAGATTGCGTAGATTAATATTGCTCTTGACTGGGTTACTTCACTTAAATGCCCAGATGACATTATTCTACTTGAGATAAGGACTTGCCATGCATTACATGAGTCTCTAAGAAGGGCTCGTGGAATGTTTGCAAGGTTCCTTCTCCAGCCTACATCATTAGAGGTGAAGGCGCTAGCTATAGCTGCATGATCAAATTCAAAGTTCAGAAGGGCTTGGTAGGCACATTCCTTTACAGCCTTATGTTCATAAAATTGCTTGAGCCTTAAGCTTACAGCCTTCCCTCATACAAAAATTTTACTCCCATTCACACTTATTGCATTGGCGTAAACTTCATGCATGAGGGATGGGTAGGAATTGGTCTGCAGGCCGACCAAGTCTTCCCACCCCCGAAGTGACAATGTTTGTGGTAAATAGGGTAGGGGAGTTTAAACTCCATCTCTGGGATGACATACTTATGAGACGTGATCTGGATGAAGTGCTGTTTTGCCTCAACTGAGGAGAACATTTTATTATTGAAAGAACTTATAGACGTTGAGGCTATAGCTACCTTGCTTGCCATGCTTTTGTTTTGGGAGGCCATGGAATAGATCATAAGAGTTTGGATTCAAGAGAAGTAAGAGCAGGGAAAATTTATAAGGCAATGAGTGAAGCATACTTCCTCTTCCTTATTTATAAATCTTAGGATTCTAGCCTAATAGCATTTCAAACACACTAATCACTGGTCAAAGTGGTCCTTAAGGCATGCAATAAGTGTGGATTGAAATCAGGTCTTAGGAAGAGAGAAAAATGAGTCTTTTCAGCTTTGTGTAACAGGTTACAGCATCCAAGGCATGCTGTAGCATCTTGGTTGCTTGGGAATTCCCAAATAGTCAATAAAGGCTCCAGTTGTGCGTCACGTGTTACAGCACGCTATGCATAGTAGCTCCCAAGTTTTTATTGAATTCTACAACGACGCGCTACAACACCGAATTCTACTGCGATGCGCTATAGCATCGAATTCCGCTGCGGCACGCTGTAGAGCTTTTTTTTTTCTTAATTTACACGCAATCTAAAATTAAAAACTCAAGATAAATGTGGGTTGCCTCCCATTAGTGCTTGGTTTAATGTCGTCAGTCCAACCAGATTAAGCACTCAAGAGACTATTTATCTGGGGGTCTTTCTTTCTAAATTTTAGAAGTATATGGGTGAGCAGTAACAGAAGTTGTGCGCAAACCCATCATTTCAAAGTCTTCTTTTTCCTCATAGTTGGGTCCAGGAACCCCCTTCTTTTTCCTCTTACCCCTTCTAGTTTTCTTCTTACTTTTTATCTATTCTTTAGCATTTCTTCCATATGAGGTGTTTTTGCTACTCACGGACTTTTGATCAGTTAACCTAAGATTCTCTCGTTCAATATCCCTCTGAGGTGATTTCATCCTTATTTTTCTTTTCCAATACAATTCCATCTTACTTTATTTATAAAATGTGGGCTTAATGTCTATATCTTCAGTTTTTACATTTATTTTAATTGTCATTATCCCACGTGTTATGTCTATGATTGCCTTGGTGGTCGGAAGAAAAGGTCTTCCAAAGATGATAGAGTAATTTTCATTCCATCTATCCCATTCACATATTGTAAAATTTGTTAGAGCTATAAAGCTTCCCAAACCCATGGCAACATTCTTGACCACACCTAAAGGGATTAATTAATATAAGTTAGAAAACTCTAAAATAATAAGGGTGCTCTCCATTCCCCAAATTCCTAGTCTCTTATATATGTAATAAGGCATCACATTGACTGAGGCTCCTAAATCACACAAAGGATCTAAAAGAACCTCACCCTCTATGAAGTAGGGAATATTCATCCAACTAGGGCCTCACATTTTTTTACAGTTAAGCTCTCTTATAAAATTTAGCATTGATAATCCTAGCTCCCAAATCTTCAGTTTCCCTTCCATAGCTATTTTCCAGGCAGTTCTTTTCTAACTTATCAAAATTAATGATGCTAATAGTCTCCCAAGGATTCACTTCAGTCAAACTAGGTAAAGTCCTCTACTGGAGAATGGACAACTATTGGGAAATTTGTCCTAATTTAACTTCAATGTTCCTTAGGGATGCCTCAATCCCTTGGATTGAGGCATCAGGATAGTTTATAGCCATTTCGGTCTTTCTCATAAACTGAGTGGTTTCTGCCTTGAAAGTGTTGAATGCTCCTTCAAGGCCTACATTTGGGGTTGCTAGTTGTTGCTATAATTTTTCCCTTATTTATTTTGTGAGTTATTTCCATTAAAATTTTCATTTTTGTTGTTCCCGCTCCAAGAGAAATTTGGATGATTTATTTATCAATGATTATAAGTATTGGAATATGGATTATTTAGCGCATGGTTTGGTTTAATTTATTATTCCTTAAGTAATTTACTTGCTCAATGTTTGAAGGTGCAAAAGGGTTATTTATGTTACAGTTGTCACTACGATATTTACCCCCACACAAATCACAGTAAATTTCTTGTGCATTATTCAAGTTCATGTTACCAATTATTTGATACAAAGCATATATCTCATTCTGGAAGGCTAAGATTTGGTTTGCCTCATCAACATTATTAACTTCTTCCTTGTTAGAGTTAAGCCTTTCAATAGGCCATTGATAAGCATTATTTGTCATTTCCTCTAATAGGTCATATGCCTCCTCCTGAATTTTTCTACTTATGGACCCTCCAGCAGCTGTATCAATCAGGGTTCGAGTTGGTGCATTTGGCACATTATAGAATGTCTGAACTTACATCCACTGCAGTAACCCATGATGAGGACAGTGCCTCTGGCACTCCTTAAAATGTTCCTAGCTATTATAGAGTGTCTCCCCATCATATTGGCAGAAGTTTGTTATTTCAAACCTTAATCTAGCTATCTTCACAGGTGGGAAATATTTGGCTAGGAATTTCCAACCAAATTATCCCAGGTTCAAATTGAGTCACTAGGCAAAGAGCTGAGCTAGCTTTTTGCTCAGTCCCTTGAAGAGAATGGGAATATCCTAAGTCTAATGGCATCATTTGTGATACTATTATACCTAAATATATCATATATCTCCAAAAAACTAGAGATGTGTGAGTTTGGATCCTCAGTGGATAACCCCCCAAACTGACTATTTTGAACCATATTTAGAGTTGATGGCTTTATCTCAAAGTTATTAGCAATTATGTTTGGCCTAACAATTACATGAGGGATTCCCCTCACAGTAGGTAAAGCATAGTCTCTCAATGCTCTCCCCCTTTGCTGTCCTACTTCTCCCACAAAATTATCATCTATATTATCAATATCTAATTGAGCTTGATTTAAAATTAATTATTCTCTTCTAGCTCGTAAATAAGTTTTTTCAATTTCTGGATCAAACGGTATGTCAGAACAGTTTCTTCTATTCATGGAAGCCTAGTTTCTAATCAAGGGGGTTCATAACAATAGCAATTAAAATAAAGAAAAGAAAAACTAGTTTAACAAGAAATAAGCTAAAAGTAATAAAAGTGTAATTACAAAAATAGAAAAAATATGTGCAGTAAGTAAATTTTCAAATCACAAATTACAAGCAAATTGTCTTTAATACGAAACAAATCACCGTTCCCAGGCAACGACGCCAAAAACATGACAGAACTTTTTATGCAGCGTCTGCGCTCCTACGCAAGTGCACATGGTCTTAAGTAATAAGGGATTGGAAGTCCCGAGATTTATCATCCATTGAGAATGGAGTCTTTCATTATTAAAGTATATTTATTTTAATTGATGTTTAAATAATGATTTAATTTGTGATGTTGGTTCCAATTTAATTCATTTTTCAATTTTAAATGTCTAATTACTTAGGTATTTTATTTGTAATCAAGCAACATAATCTTCTTTAGGGTGTTCTCTAAATCATACTAAGTTATGCCTAATGCTCAGAGATGAACACACGAAGGGTTAATCTCAGCACATAGACCCTCATGTGATTGATATGAGTTAAATCTGATACTTACGTCTAAGTTCTCAAATCTATTGTTTTAGTTGTGCAATAAAATAAACTTGATTCCACCAAATAGCATTACAAGCATCGGTTCTGAGTTTAGCTAAGGAGGAGAGTTATTCTACTAAGGGGGCTATGTCAAGTTACCCATAAGCACTCAACGCTCCATCATTCTTGCATAAACTTAGAATGAGCTGTAGAGCACACTTGGTGGCTCTTGGCTCACACATCAACTTCTCAGCTTAGTTAGAGGAACAGTGCAACAAGGCTCAAGAGCTTGTCACTGGGCTCTCATCAATTGTGCACATGTTCCTAACTTAAGCTAATGGTGATCTATGGAGCTCTAAGATCGTTTAATTTTTTCATCGCTCTGTTCATCTTAACCCTAAAGACTTGCAATGATCATCTTCGCACAACAAATATTGTCACAGATATTCACGGTGAAGATGTTTTACATGCATATCCCAAGTTTTAAAAAGCTAAACTAGCTTGACAATTTTTTTAGTTTAAGAGAATTAACATAAATAAAATAAACTCATGACACATCATTCACCCAAGCATTTTTTATATCAATAATAAAACAAATGATTAAAGCATTTATTTATTGATAATTTTGAGTACAAGCACCTTTAAATCCTTAAAATTACTATATGCTTATGCCCAACCCTCCCCAAGGAGGGTTTTCATCAACAAGGAGATACAAGGAAAGAAAATCAAGACTTTGAACCCTTGCATAGTTCTTGCAGAAAAGAAATTAAGACAAAGATCAAGATACAATACTAGGAACTACTGTTGTGCTCACCGAATCTTCTCTCAATCACAGACCTCTTTCCCTTCACTTTGTTCTGAGCTTGATTCCTTTTCCCTTTTTGGGCACGATTTCTCCCTTTTCTTTAGCTACTACAACTTGAATTCTTTAAACCTTGAATGTCAAAATGGGGAACCTTTTCTTAGTCTTTCTTCTCAGCTTTTTTAGATCTTGAATAATGCCTTAAGCATTAGTGCAGCCACCCTTTCATCTCCTCAAGAATTAAATAATTCTAATTGAATATTCTTTTGTTCACTTGAAAAGGAGGATAATTAAATGCATGTTGGTTTAATGGCTACTGTGGGAAGGTAAGGAGTTTTGAGATTTTTTGCCTTCCCTATACTGCCTTTAATGCTCTTGCTTGGCTGAAACTGCGATAGGCACTACAACGTGCCATAGCGCCAGAGTCTCTATCTAGAGACCACTATGGCGTGCGGTAGTGCCAGAGTCTCTGTCTTGAGATTGCTACTGGCGCGTGATAGCGCCAGTCTCTATCTTGAGACTGCTCACCCTTTCTCTGTTGTCACGTACTAAGTTTAACTGAAGCAGCACATAGCTTCAATTTTTCCACTTTCACCACTTTTGTTAGCATGTCATTTAGATTCTTAGAAGTGGGAATGTTCTCCAATTCAAGCTGCCCTTCTTCTAATAGTGTCCAAATGAAATGGTACCAAAGTTGTATATATTTCATCATGGCATGGAATGTTGCATTCTTCACTAGGTGAATAGTGGTCATACTATCACTATAGAGCTTCATATTCTTCTGCTCCTTGCCCAAATCTGCCATAAAATTATTTAGCCAAATCATCTCTTTACTCACCTCAGTAATGGCAACATACTATGCCTATGTGGTAGATAAAGTGACAATATTCTATTGCCTAGAGATCCAGCTCACTTTTGCATTTCCTAATATATCACATATCTAATTGTGCTTCTCTAGCTATTAATATCTCCTATAAGATATGAGTTTATATATCCTTGTAAAATAATGTAAGATCCTCCAAATCATAGAGCTTTGCTTGCTGTACCTTTCAGATACCTTAAAATCCACTTGACTGTGCCCCAATGGTGCTTCCTTATGTTTCTCATGAATCTGTTGACTACTCCCACTACATGGGCAATATCCAGTCTTGTGCAAATCATCGCATACATCAAGCTCCCAACTATTAAAGCAATTGAAACTTTCAGCATATGTTCCTTCTCCTCTTCAAACTTCAGCATCATTCCTTTGATAAATTGAAGTGACTTGCTAAGGGGGTGCCCATGGGCTTTACCTCACTCATGTTGAATCTTTTTAGCACTTTTTCAACATAGTATTTTTGAGACAACATCATAATTTCTATGCTTCTATCCCTATTGATTCTTATCCCAAGAATCTTCTTAGTTGACCCTAAGTCTTTCATATCAACTCCCTTGACATCAGCTTCTTCAGTATTCTTATCTCCTCCTGTACAATCATGTGGTCAACATATCATCTACATATAGCAATAGAATAATATAAGAGGACTTACATAGTCTTATGTAACAACAATGATCTACCTAGCATCTTTTGTACTTGGATTCAGACATGAACCTGTCGAACCTTTTGTGCCACTGCCTTGGCGCTTGCTTCAAGCCATAGAGGCTTATATTGAGCTTGCACACTAGTTCAGCTTTTCTTTTCTCTTGAGTCTTCTACCCTTCAGTTTGTTACATGTACAGCTCCTCCTCCAGCTCTCCATGAAGGTATGCAGTTTTGACATCCATTTGCTCCAGATGCAAATCCTCAACTACAATGATAATTAGCACAACCATGGTGGTAGTCATCTTCACAACAAGGGAGAATATCTCACCATAGTCAACCTCATGTTGCTGCTGGAAGCCCTAACTACAAGCCTCTCCTTATATCGCTTACTCCCATTTGGTTCTTCCTTTACCTAGTAAACCTACTTATTTTGAAGGGCCTTCTTCCCAACTAGTAGTGGTGCCAACTCTCATGTCCCATTTAACATGAGTGATGCTATTTCATCATTCATGGCAACCTTCCACTTAAATGAATCTTCAATTTGAAGCACCTCTTCAAGGCTTTCTGGTTCACCACCATCCATTAGAAATAAATAAAATAAAGGAGAGTACCATTATGGCAATTTCATGACTCTAGTAGATCTCCTCAACATGAGTGTTTATGGTTCAACATTGACACTATTGAGTATCTTCTTATACTCGCGCATCTGGCTAAATGAATTCATCAATCTCTATGTGTTGGGGCTCACTATCTCAAGCATCTTTGGGATCAATCTTGACTCTAATACAATCCTTGTGCATTTCACTTTCATTGAAAGTGACATCCCTACTTCTGATGACCTTCTGGTTTTGATTGTCCTAAAATATGTAACAAAACTTGCTTGCACCATATCCAACAAATGTACCCTTGATTGTCTTCGTGTCAAGTTTTCTTCTGGATCCAACATCAATGTGCACATATTATGAGCAGCTAAATACCTTATGGTGGTTTAATTTTACCTCCTTTTTTCTCTAAGCCTCCTCAAAAATCCCTTCATTTAGGGGTACGAAAGGTTCCTGATTTATCAGGTAAATATTTATGTTAGCTATAGCCCAGAACTTCTTTGGGAGGCCTACATACAACCTCATGCTCCTAGCTCTTTATGTGATTATTTTGTTCATCCGTTCTACAATACCATTTTGCTGTGGGGTGGTTCTTGGAACTGTGAATTCTCTCTTGAAAACCTCTCAAGGCACATAACTCCTTAAACTCCATATCATAGTACTCACCGTCATTATCGAATCTCAAGGACTCTTCAATCATGTCTCATTCTCCACCAAATCTAACCACTTTCCAAACACATTAAATATGCCTTTCTTCTCTCTTCCAACTTTAGAGAAAGAAACCTTCTTTTATTTGCCTAGCACACTATTTTCATAGAAATTCAAGTCTACTAACTTCAGTCCTTGGAGCTTCCATTTTGACTATAGGGATTTCAAACCCCTCTCGCTCATATGGCTAAGCCTCTAATGCCATAAATTTGCATATATCTATTCTGCAGCAGTAATAGAATCGAACACTTTAATGATCAGGTAAAGTGCACCTCCATATTGCCTCGTGTAATAATGAGTGAACCCTTGGTGACCTTCCACAAGTCTCCTATAAAAAATGTGTTATAGCCCTCTTTGGCTAATTGACTCACTGAAATAAGATTCCTCTGTAGACATGGCACATGTCTAACATCTTTGAGCTTTCAAATTGCACCGCTTGGTAGCTAAGCATCCACATCACCTCTGCCAATGATATCACATGCCTTATCATCACCATAATATATCTTACCCAAGTCACTCTTTGTGTAAGTCTTGAAAGTACCCCTAGTAGGAGTGGCATGAAAGGATGCGCTCGAGTCCACCACCTAGGACTCCATGTTGACAAGTGAGAGGATCAATGCATCCTGGTCATCTTTAGCTAAAATATTCATAGTGGGACACATTACCTTGCCTCCACCACTTAGCTTCTTTAGGGTAGGGCAGTCCTTCTTGAAGTGACCCTCCCTCCCACAGTTCTAGCAATCCGACTTTGCCTTTCCGGGTCTTGATATACCTTGTCTTGACATAGACAAGTTTCTATTTTGTTTCCAATCTACATGTCTTCCTCTGATTTCAGAATTCAATGCTAAAGTAGATGCCTCCCCATGGGATCTCTTCTGCGCCTCTTCATTCAGCACTAACATGATAATGTCATCAAGTTTCAATGATGCATTCCTCGATAAATTATTGATGGATGTAATCAACCCATCCCAACTGTCTAATAATGATGAGAGAAATAATGGAGCTCAAATCTTGTCTTCAAACTTGATGCCACCAAACTCAACTGGATTGTTATAGTGTTAAACCCATTTAGATGTTTAGTCATTGAACAACCATCCCTCATCTTCATATTGAACAGTCTCTTCATCAAGAACACTTTGTTAGAAGCTGAGGGCTTCTCATACATCCTTGTCAGTGCATCCATGAGATTTATAATAGTTTTCTCATTACCAGTATTAAATGCAATAGAATAAGACAATGATAAATGAATCAAACCCAATGCAATTTTATCAAGAACCTCCCATTCTTCGTCAAATATATATGCTAGTTTTATGTCGACTCCACCCAACAGTTGATACAACTTCTTCTGATAAAGCAAATTTTTCATTTGCATTTTTCAAAACACAAACTTCATGCCGTTAAACTTTTCAATCTTGTGTATCATCTCGTCAGCCATTGCTTTCATTCAAATAGTAAATCATATAATCAACAAGAAACCTCACTTTGATACACTTATTGTAGAAAACATTCACTAAGCACACCACAGCAGAATCAGTTTAGAACGCACTCACATGAGGATCGGAGTTGCGTTGATGGTTACCAAGCAAGTAAAAAAATCAAAAAACAATAAGAAAATGAATCATAGCACATGCATGCAACACAACCACAAGCACATCCAAAATAATTATCGATTTTATGTGGAAAATCCAAGAATGGGAAATGCCACACCACACAAAAATTTGCACTATGTAAAATGAGAAGTACAGAGTTACAGAGAGTTTAATGTCCTCAATGAGCACTAATTATTACTCTAGGATGAAAAGGAGAAGTAGTAGCCACCACATGGAGTTCCTTATCCAACATACAAGAGCTCCCTTGCACAGTAGCTCTCCCTTAGGGCTCCTCCTTGGAATCTCCTCCCATACCAGCCAAAAGCACTCTCAAACTAAAAATGCCAACATATAGAAATTCTCTAACATATTTCCTTAAGTACTCAGCTCCTTTTTGAACCCCAAATGGTTCAAAATACTCTCCAAATATCTTAGGGTTCAACCAGGACTGGAACTAGAATCTGTCAGGTGCTACGGCGGGCCAAAGCGCCCAAGCTTTGGGTAGCTAGGTACCAGGGCACCTTGCAGCACACTATTCTCTATTTTTCTAGCATTTGTGTGTGTTATAGCATGATGTGGCATGCTACACTACACTCATCTGTGGCACACTGTAGTGCCGCCTCTCAGGTGCCTGCCACGGTGGAGCGCTATAGCGTGCTGTGGCACACTGTAGCACCTGCCTCTTAGGTGCCTGCCATTACAGCATACTGTAGTGTACTACGGTGCTCCATAGCATGCTATTGCATGCTGGTCTCCTCAAATATAACAAGAGATGACATGAGTGAAGCAAAGCTAGTGTGCACTCCCCTAGTAAGTCACTTTAATTTATTAAAGGACCAAATGCCTAAATTTGAAGAGGAGAAGAAGTACATGCAGAAGGCTATTTATGCTTCAATGGTTTGGACTTTATGTATATGATAATATGTACGAGACCAAATATTACACATGTTGTGGGAGTAGTTAACAGATTCATGGGAAACTTAGGAAAGCACCATTAGAACATGATCAAGTATATTTTGAGGTATTTGAAAGGTGAGTGGACAAAACATTTTGCTTTGGTAGGTCTGACATTTCTCTATAAGGCTATGTAGATTCAGATCTCTTAGGAGATGTTGATGAGCGAAGGAGCACTACTAGATATGTGTTCACATTAGTAAGTGCAGCGATGAGTTGGACCTCTAAACTATAGAACATTCTTTTTCTATCTACTAAAAAGGCGGAATACATCACCATCACAGAGGCAAGTAAGGAGATGATATGGTTGAAGAGTTTTATGGCAGAATTGCGTAAGCAGAAAGAGAATTTAAAGCTCTATAGTGATAATGTGAGCACGATTCACCTTGCAAAGAATGCAGCATTTCATGCTTGGACAAAGCATATACAACTTTGATACCATTTCTTCATGACACTATTGGAAGAAGGACATGTTGGATTGGACAAATTCACACTTCAAAAACTTTCGCTAACATGCTTAAAAAAGTAGTAATAGTCGAGAAGCTAAAACTATACACTACTTCAGTTGGTCTTGGCGCATTATAAGAGAGCGGGGGTGAGCCACACCATGTTCTTGATAGAGATTGAAGAAGATAATGAATGATCAAGTCTATAAGAGGGATAATTCCAATAGGTCTCCAAGTGGGATATTGTTGAGATATGGAGACCATTTAGATCATCATGGAGGTGCTAATGTAGTTCCAATGTGCTTCCAGTTGGTTCCAATGTGATACAGAACAAAGTTGGGAAAGCTCATCTGCAACATGCACCACAGCACGTTGTGGCACGTCGCAACGCACCATGGTGCTAAGCACACGAGACCAAGGTATTGTAGCGCACCAAGGCACTAGTCTAACCTAGTCTGAGGTGTCGTAGTGTGTTGTGATGTAGTGTAGCATGCACTTGCTTACCCAAGACCAGGATGTTGTAGCGCACCCTAGCGCCTACCTACCCGAGACCAGGGTGCTACTATGCACCATAGCACCAAGCAAAAAACTGCTCTAGTTCACGCATTGCCCTAAGAAATTTGGAAGGGTATTTTAGACCATTTGGGGTCTAAATGTTGGCTAGATACTTAAGGAAATATTATGAATGAGTTTCTAATGTTTATAAGGGCTCTAAGTATTGTGGCTAGTGTTGGAGAGAAACTTAAGGGTGGTGGTTGTTGCTTTCCTTTTTCATCCTAGAGTATGAGCTAGTGTTCCCTGTTAGAGAAGAAATTAGTCAGAAGGCTGTTTAAGTGGTATATCATTCTTATTCTTGTGAACATGAAGCTCTTTGTAACTCTATAATCCTTTTGATAAATAATGGAATTTTTGGGTGGTGTGGCTTTGTAGTTTTTCCCATTCTTGGGTTTTTTACATAAAAATCCTTATGTTTGGATGCTTATGGCTGTGTATGTGCATGTGCTATGATTTCTATTTTATTGTCCTTTTGATTTTGTTATTTACTTGGTATCGTCAATGCAACCCTGGTCCTCAAACTCAAAATCGCTTCCGCTGTGGTGCTCAAGGTAGTTCACAAAAGGATGAGAGTTGAAAGGTCATAAGCTTGAGTTGATTCTTGCAGATGTATGGGAGCTAGCTCCTACTTCTTCCATTGGTGCAACCACGTACTTTGTGACCATTATTAATGACTATGAAAGGAATGTATGGGTATATTTCCTGAAGTACAAATTTAACACTTTTGATGTGTTCAAGAAATGGCTTACTTTAGTTAAGAATGAATGTGATAGAAGCTTATATGCTAAAGATCTAATAACAGAGGCGAGTATTATGACAAGGAGTTTAAGGAGTTTTGTTCCTTGAATGGAATCAAGAGGAAATTTATAGTCTCAAGAACACCCCAAGAAAATGGTGTTGCATAATGGATGATCAAGACAATCACAAAAGATGCTAGGAGCATGAAGCTACATGCAAGTCTCCCAAAATAGTTATGGGCAAAAGCTATTAACACAATAGTGTATTTGATCAATTGAGGACCCTCAATACCCCTAAATGAATGAACTCATAAGTAGTCTTGGAGTGGAAAGGAGGTGAAGCTGGACCACCTTAAGATATTTAGTTATTCAGCATATGTGCATGTTGATGTAGGATCAATGAGCAAGTTTGATGCAAAGGTCATCAAGGGTACATTTGTTGGATATGGTACAGGCGAGTTCAACTATATGTTCTAAGATAATCAAAACTAGAATATTATCAGAAGTACAAGTGTCACTTTAAATGAAAGTGATATGTACAAAGATTATTTTGGAGTTAGGACTAATTCAAAGGTTGCTTTAGATAGTGAGCCCCAGCACATGGAAGTTGATAAATCTAAGATTTATAGCAAAACAAGTGAATAAAAATAAACATTTTTATGTTAAAAACATATAATTTGATGAGTCTCCGTTGCTTTTTCAGGATTAAAATTATGCAAAGCAAAATCTAGGCCAAAAATAGAATTCTGGAAGAAAATTGTTATGGCGCACCACGCGTACCTCAGCAAACACAAACCCGAGAGCTCGGCACTACCGCGCGTCGTAGTGTGCACAAACAGAGAGCTTGGCGCTACCGCATGCTGCAACGGTCACAACATGAGAGCTCAGCGCTACCGCATGCCATAATGTTAAATTAATTCAAAGCTACCCGCTACAGCACGTTGTAGAGGCCCCAAACTAAAATGCGGGAGCTACACCGCACCATAGCGCCCGTCGTAAAACTGCTTAGGAATAGGCATTTAATCAACATTGGGAAGAGGATGAGACATAAATTTTCCTCTTCCCACAGCAGGAATTTAAAGCAATATATTTAAATTTTTTTATTTTCAAGGGATTGAAAGAATACTTTATAAAGAAATAATTTCTTATGAAGATGAAAGGAATTGTTGCACTAAATGCTGAAAAGAATCCCAAAAATTATAAAAGCACAGATTTATGATAACATGAGAGAGAGCAAGAGGCTAATTTAATTATTTTACATAGCAAAACATAAATGCAAGAGCCTAAGACCCTTCATTCCAAGGGAATAAAAGATTTATTGGTTGAATTAAATCTTAAAAAAAAAAAGTTGAAAAGAATTCTATAAAAGGGAGAATTGAATATTGAGAGAGGTTCCCCTCTTTGACATTCCAAGTGTTTAAAATCAAGTGCTAGTGTGAGAAAAATAAGGAGACCCTCACCAAGGAATGAAAAGAGTACCATTCAAGGAGAGAAAAGAAGAACATTTCAAGAAGCTAGAAGGGATGAAGTTGGAGAGTAAGGAAAGATCCAGAGAACACCAAAAAAGGTTTGTTCTTAGTATTCTTCTCAAAACTCTTTCTTCATTTTATTTTAGTAAGACCATGCAAAGGTTCATATTCTTGTATATTATTTCTAGTATTTCTTTTATAATGGAAGGCTAAACCCTCCTCGGGGTGGGTTGGGCCGACATAATGTAATGAGTAAAAGGGACTTACGATGTTTGTATGAATCTTCTTCAATAAATAAATATCTGTTTCATTTTAATTTAGATATGTTACTTGTGTTGCATGCCTGTGGAATGAATGATTATCTAATTTTTTTAATGATTTTTAATGAAAATAATATCGAACCAACTCTAAATTTCAATCTCAAGGGAATACACATAAAGGTCCTCACTGTGAATGCATGTTCGTTGCGCAAGGATTCTCGGTGTAAGCACCTTGAGATTGAAATAAAAGGTTGATTCGGTAACTTCAATCTCTTTGAGCTTTATAGCTCACCAATTGGCGTAAAGCTAGAAATATGTGCGTTAATGCTTAGATGTAACAACCCTAGGTTGTTACCCTAGGTTGTTACCCTAGCTAAAACTAGATCAATTAAGCTAAACCAAGATTTGATTTTGATTCCATTGGATTCAATGGGTCATTTAAACCTAAACCTAGAAGTTTGAAATCAATCGGAGCTAAATTGGAAAATTTGGTATTTCTGGCTATTTTTAAGCCCTGAAAAATACCTAAATTATTTTGATCTCCAAATTGAAATCTGATTTCATTTTTGAATTCCTCATACCCTAATTAGCTAAGGGTGAATTTTTGGGAATTTTTGGAGCTCATTTGGCCCTAAATTAAAATTGAATAATTTTTTAATAATTTAAATATTATTTAAATGATTTTTATTAATTAAATTAATTTATTTAATAAAAATATTTCGGTGGGATTTGCTGTCGGGACCGTGGCAGATCCGTTGCGGTGTCCCGACAGCGACGCATAGCAACGAGTCACCCGATGCGCTAGCACGCATCTCAGTGCCAGATCCGAGGGCTCGCGTCGCTCCGCCCCGTGATCGAATCTCAGACGCACGATCGGCATCTGGGATCCAACGTCGAGAATTTAATCCGCGCGGCCGTTACCTAGGATCTCCATCAGGCCGTCCATCTCCAACGACTTCGCACATCAGACGGCTCCCGATCTCCCGGTCGTGTTCACCTTCGTCTTCGCAGAGATTCGGCCGACAGCAAAAATTCGCCACGTTGACTTTGTCTGCCACTCTCCCGCCAGGTCACCCAGAGCCGTTAGCACCTTCCCGTTTATGGCCGAGCCTGCCAAGGCAACCCAGAGGGTGGGATCACCCCCATTCTGGGCTGGCTGGAGGAGCCTCTGGTCCGAGCCCGAGGCTTTGGCCCAGCTTCGATTTCCAATCCTAGGATCTTCTCGGTCTATAAGTACCCCCCCAAGAATCACAGTGGGCTCCTTTGCTCACTCTGATCCTTGCGCTAGCCGGCTGAAGTTTTCTGGAGCTCTTGGCAAACCAGATGATGGGACCTGTTGCAGCTGCTGATAGAGGGTGAGGTCTAGAGTTCAGACCCCCTTGCAGAGCTCCTGAAACCTCTAAGTGCCTTCAAGATGGCCTGCATTGCCTCCTTCACTGCGAGTCTTTGAACTGAGGTACAGCCTTTCTTCCCTCCTCTCTGTCGAGCTGGATTCAGCTCGATTCGCTTCTTCACAAACCTTAGGTGCTGAGTAGGACCCTACCTTAGCTCCTCCGTGAGCAATCGAGTCGAAAGAGGTGTCCTGGCAGTGACCCAGATGACGAATTTGTCGTCTGTGCGCACCGCCAGGCGAGATCCCCAGTTCGCCTAAATTGGCATTCCAGCTGAAATTGATTGTCCATTCGGCCCTAAGCACGTTTGGACAATGTTGGTGAGCTGGTATCGAGGGTTGAGCCCGACCAGTTCGATCGATTCGACTGGAATCAACTGAACCAGTCACATGTTGAAATGGCTAAAAATGCCTAGTAGCACCCGGCGATTCAGACCACCCCAGAGCTCCTCGTTTCGCCCTATCGCTTCCTCGTCAATCCCTGAACATGTAGGGATCGAGATCGTGGCGACTCATGGACTCTGTGAGGATAATTATCTCCTCACAGGTGCACCAGTAGGAGGCTCTCGGCCGAGTAGGCATCCAACGATCCAGAGCTTCCCAGTTAGGGCTTCTTAGTTCAATCGACGCATCTGAGGTCAGGGAACATGTAGCCGTCGAAATCGCGGTGTGGCGTGACCGGAGTGCTGAGAATTCGGCACTGGAAGTCAGCCCTAGGGTTTGGTCTGCGGGCGCAGTCGAGAGGAAGAAGGCGGTGATTTTGGGCCGGGTCGACCCCCGACCCGCGCCTTTTTGATTTTGGGTCGCAGTTATTATCGAAATATTGAATAACATTTTTAATGGTTTTAAATTTAATAAATCACATCCTATGATTATAATTTAAATAAACATTCATAATAAATTAATTTAATAATTTTAGTTATCCAGATCTAATGGTATGATCCAATATACCATTTGAATCAGAAAAATTCAAGGAATCTGAATATAAAATAAAATTCCAGATCCAATGGTTGGATTTAAAAATATTGGCTAAAACTTTTCTGTTCTTAAATAAATCATATAAAATCATCTAAATATCCAATTTATGTGTTTAAGGGCTCTGATTTCTCCTTGTACCCTAAGAAACAATTCCAGACCCTTAAAATTAATTTTGGATAATTAATTTTCTTAATCACTCCTTAATCACCCTAATCAAGGATTAGTCATCTAAACCCTAATTAAGCCTCTGATTTGGGTGGGGATGGTTCCTAATATCATATTAGACCTAATATAACCTAAATGTAAGGTTGGATTGCCCTAAAGTGCCTTAATTCACTAATCATCCTAAGTGGCTTAATTAAGTGATTAGTGCTAATTAAGATCATTTAGGTCATCAAAATCTAAATGGAGGGTGTTTCCCACTTCATTGAGTAATATGAATCACATTAAAATAGACTAAAACAAATTTGAGTAAGTAAACCCTAAAATCCCAATTTTAACCTTAAGAGGGGTATTTTGGTCATTTTGACCAAAATGTGATTTAGTGTTCTTTAAGGATTACAAATTTTAGTAAACCATTATAAAGTAGATTGGAAATGTTCTCTGAAATCTTATGACAATAATAATCATTAGTCCATAAAGTCTCATTAATTTCTTAATTAAAATGCTTAGATCTTAAGTATTCCTTATAAAGATCATTTGACCTTAAACTTATTAAATCTAATAATTGAAATGGTCAATTATCTCATTAATAAGTTCAGTTAAAGTAAATTAAGAATTAAGTGTTAAAAGAAAGGTAATTGGAAATAGCTAAGTAAAATTCTTAGCTTAAGATCTAAAGTGATCAAAACTCAAACCCTTAGATCTTAAGTGACCTAAGAAGGTCAAAATGGGTTCAATGTTAATTTAATACTTGAAATTGTCAATTCTAACCTTAATAAGCTCCTTATAGTTAATTATGAAATTAGGTTCTAAAGAAAATCACAAATGGGAACTCTTAAGTCAAAACCCTAACTAGAAGTCTAAAGTGATCAAACTTCAGATCTTTAGATCTTAGATCTTAAACTTAGATCTTCAATTTGAATCAAACCACCTCCAATTGAAATTCTTTAATGATTGATTATTTAATCTTTTAAACCTTCCATGTGGGTATAGGATGATTCAATCATTAAGATAATGAAATTATCTTAAAGATTGAATATAGATCTTAGATTCTCAAGTTCTTGATTGATTATTTTATCTTATAATTAGTAGAATAGCCTTTCACTAAGATCTTAGTTCCTGAATCTTTCAACTTATAAGATTCTTTACATTCAAATTGGGTATTAAGTGAGAAACCTAGATCCTATTTAGAATATCACCTAGGATTTGGGACTTGAACTCAACATAGGGTTTAAGTTCGTAATTCTTAAATCTTGATTTGTTTGATCAAGACTTGGGTAAGAGAGTAAAATATTCATAAAATCAGGTCGTTGATTTGCTTATTTAAACTATATACTCATCACATGATTTTTGGATTAGAACTTGTTAAGTTCTAATATTTAACTTTAAGGACGTAAATCTGAGATTCTACTCGATAGCTGGATATTGGAGATCCTAAGCTTGTACCTTCTCAGAGTAGTTAGATTTGGTAATTAGACAACAACAGATATCACATAAGTCTAGATTGAGTCTCTTACTTACTTTGACTAGATTACTTTGCATACCTTGGATTTTGAGCTTTAGCCCTTGAGCATAATAGGAAAAACTTAGGATGATGCATCCTGAGCTAGTATTAAAATTACATATCATTCAGTTTTGCTTTGTTTGTAGTTGGTAGAATATGTCCTGCTTAGTCTGCCTCTTCAGTAGTAGTATTGTATAGGCTGGACTCAGACCTAGCATATTTGGATGGCTAGGCTGGGGATTGATTGATTGATATTGGAGGCCCTATATGGCCTATTGGCTGGTATGGCAGTACTATGACTTAGGCTTATTACTACTTTAGCTGAATTGTTTTGTTTTCTGATTTGCTTTGCCACATGCTTCAGTGGCCTTATTTTCAGTATTTGCTCACTTTTCCACATGTCTCAGTGGTTTTATATTTCATATATTGCTTTGCTTCTGCCACATATCTCAGTGGCCTTTCTTTTCATATTAATCTGCATGTTGTATGTATATTTTATGGCTTAGATATATGTATAAATGGCATGTTTAGGATGCTAAAATTTTATCATATTCAGTACTTGTGTTCTTTTATACTCATCATGTTTTACTTCGATCATAATCATGTTAGGATCATGTTTATCCAGTAGTTGCAATTATTTTTGCTTTTAGACTTACCTTGATTATTTAGTGTTTTGTATGTGGCTTCACATACATGTTGCATGCTATAAATAGATAGTTTATAGTATTCCATTTCTTTCATAGCTTATTGCGCCCTTACTGCTTGTATGTGTAGTTAAATTAAATGTGATATCCTTTAATATTCAGTTCATTTAAATAGCCTAAAATGTACTTAGACAATTGTCTAACTGTAACCTTTTTATTTTATTGGCTGGGGCCCTGGCATTTGTGATACCAAAAATGTCAGATTCAGACGTGTTCGTGGGTAGTGTCACGGAGGAGGAGCCAGTTCAGGAGGAGGACCTTCCCGCTGCTGTTTAGATAGTTTTGCATTATTTATTTCACTGAGGACGAGAGTCTTTCATTTTTCAGTTATTCATTTCAGTTTGTAATAATTAACTTTTTGGATGTACTCTACTTTCTACATTGTGATGAGTTACTATATTGCATTTTCCTTTTTCTACTATGTATGCTTGTGGATGTTACTTTATTTTGTAGTGCTTCCGCCACTTTGATATTTATATTGATGGATGTTATAGCACTTGGTGACAAGCCCTTGACTTAAGGTAGGTTGGGTTCGCCTAACTTTACTTAAGTTGGGGATTTGCCACAGTTGGAGCATCCGTACTTTCTTATTACCAGTACGGGGGCACTACATTAGAGCCCAGTGATAAGCTTTTGTTCCTAATGGCACTATTCTTTGAGCTCAGTTGGGAAGTCGATGCATGTGAGCCAAGAGCCACCAATCAAGCTCCATGGCTCAGCAGACGTTAAAGGAGGAAGATGAATTATTGAGCGTCTATGGAAGATCATGACATAGTCCTTGTAACCCAATTTTTCACTTCCTTATCTAAACTGGGCATGTAGCATGTGACACTAATTGTGTGGAAATCAAGCTTATGTGATTGTTGAATTAAAATGATTATTTTGATAACCTAGATGTAGGGAATCTTAATTAACTCAATTCGATCACATGAGAGTTTATGTTCCAAGATCGAACCTTTATGTGTTCATCTTGTGCACTAGACATGAAATAGTTGGAATTACAAGACCAATCTAAGAAATACTATCTTCACTTGATTAAATTAAACTAAAAACAAGTTTCATTAAAAGTTGAATGAATATGAATACCAACACCAGTCACATAATAATTTGCATGATGAAAACCCAACTCTCCTTTTTGTCAAATAGTATCTTCAATTTAAAATCTTTGAATTATTAATTAGGAGCCACAAAACCAAAAATATCTTAATCTAAACATTATTAAAAGTAGATAAACCTTAGTAAGAAAACACACCAATCTCTAAGGACGATAAATCTCGAAACTTACCTTCCAATTATCACTTCAGACCATGTACATTTGCGTGCGAGCACAGACATGAATTTACAATCTGTCAAGTTTTTCGCGCCATTGCCGGGGAACGGTGATCTATTTTGTATTAAGGACAATTTGCGAGTAAATAGTGATTTAGAGTTATCTTTATTATGTATATATTTTCTTATTTCTGTAATTTACTTTTTTATTAATTTTTATAGTTTTTATTTTCATATATGGTGTACTCAAATATCATGGTCATGCACAATAATAATCAAAATTGGTGTAGGTGGTGCGAGGGAACACATTTAAGTTCTAATTGTAATACAAACAACATTTTTGCACCTTCAAGAAAAAATTGATTAATGACATTAAGTTTCATCACAATTTGCAACACAATTACACTGACTCTTATATGAACATTAATAATACAAATTGGATGAGGGAGCAGTCTTATTTAAAAGAATCGATGAAAGGTTTTGGTGGTTATGTGAACAATAATTTGCATGAAACTAAACCAACCTTGATTTGGCACGAGTTTAATCTAGAAAATCAAGTGCATCTATGTAAATCAATTGAGGTTAAGTTAGAATTTATATTGCAACAATTAGCTAACCCTATCCAAGAAGTTATTATAATTAAGCAGATAAAAGAACAAGCTAAGGAAGTGCTAATTTGTAGGGAATAAACTTTAACTCAAATGAATAATGAAAATAGGAAATGGTTGGAGTATCAATTTAAATTAGACAATTTGAAAATGCAAAAAGATTTTCAAATAGAAAAAGTTGATCAAATGCAATCCAAAACTTTTATCCCTTATACACCTCAAGTATATCTACCTCAATGTTTAACAATAGGTGACACATTATTTGAGGATAATCAAGATAAATTGATTCAAAATAATGAAGGTGTCAAAACTATTTGTAGCATCTCAAACATTAACAAACCCCTTAGCAATCTTGATGATTATTATGTGTAATTTGAATTTGTTGAGAAATGCTTTGATTATACTCCTATGAAAATTGAATTTTTTGCCTTTTTACAAAATGAAATTGAAAATGATGAATTTGATGAGTTTTATGACAAATATAAGGCAAGAAATGAGAAGAATAAAAAGAAAAACTATTATAAGTTAGAAGACGGTGAAACAAAGAATATACTAGGCTTCTGTAGGACTTACTGAATGCAATGAAAATAAATAAGGATGAAGAAAAATATCTCTCCCTTAAATTGAATGCAAAAAGAAAAAATCTATGGATGAAGAAAAATATCTCTCCCAAAGTAAAATGAGAAACTGGATGAAGAAAAATTTCTCTCCTAAAAAGAATTATTCATTACGGTTTATAAGAAAAATCACAAATGGCATAAGATTCTAACACACCGAATTTGGCTTTGTCTTAGTCAAGGAACCCTAGAAACCACCCATATAAATTAAGAGTTAAGCATCGTACATTTAGAAAATGGAAACTAAAAATAGTCAAAAGGAAAGGAAAATATTAGTATGAGACTTTTTAGAATTAGAATCTTTCTAATCACTTTGTTAAGTAATACATGAAATAGCAAAAACACTTCACGCCTATTATATTGAACTATGCAATCTTAAAAGTCAGAAAAATTCATTTTTGAGCTTACTTTAGGACGAGCAAGAATTTAAGTGTGGAGTGTGATAAATGTAAGATTTATAGCAAAAAAAGTGAATAAAAAATAAACACTTTTATGTTTAAAATGTATACTTTTATGTGTTTTTGTTGTTTTTTCAGGATTAAAATTGTGCAAAGCAAAATCTGGGCCAAAAATAGAATTCTGGAAGAAAACTACTACGGTGCGCCACAGCGCCCCTCAGCAGACACAAACCCGAGAGCTCGGCGCTACCGCGCACCGTAGCAAGCACAAACAAGGAGCTCGGCAGTACCACGCGCCACAGCGGTCACAACTTGAGATCTCAGTGCTACTGCGCACCGCAATGCTACTGATGAATCCATAAATTACATCTAAAATAAAGGGGAAAATTCATTTATTTAAATATTTTTTGATGTTCCTAAATCAAATTTCTATATCTTTTTCAGGAAATGCATTCCAAGGGAGCTCTAAGGCATTTCTACAATTTTATAAAAATATAACAAATTATTCCGCTACAGTGCGCCGTCGCGTGCCGCCGCGGGCTGCAACGGAAACATTTAAACCATATTAAACAGGCCCCCAATTAATTGAATAGTAGTATCGCAGAATTCACCGCTACAACGCGCGGTCTTGCGCTGCAGCGGCTTATCACGGAAATATTTATGATTATTAAATGGGGGCTCAATTAAATGAACAGTGCTTTCTGCGGAATTCACCGCTACAGCGTGCGGTCGCACGCTGCAGCGGTGTATCGCAGAAATATTTATGATTATTAAATGAGGCTCAACTAATTGAATAGTGTTTTTTGCGGAATACACCGCTCCAGCGCGCGGTCGCGCGCTTTGCAGCGGTTGTATCGCGGAAGACTTGGCTAAATAATTCAGGCTGCCCAACTAATTGAACAGTGTTTTTTGCAGAATTCCCCACTACAGCGCGCGGTCGCACGCTGCAGCGGTCGGCCGTGGAAATATTTCTCTATACAATCGGGAAAAAAGAACTAATTGAACATTGTTTTTCGCAGAATTCCCCGCTACAGCGCGCGGGTCGCATGCTGCAGCGGTCTACAGCGAAGGACTTGACTAAAATTGCTTGGAACCAAGGCAGCAGCACGCTACAGGGCGCTACAGCGCGCTCTAGTGGCCCGCTGAATTTTTTTCCAATCAGAGCATTTAATGCGGCTGGAGACATGACCTCTATCCTGAATGTTGTCTCCAGCCACCATATTCTGCAATAGCTATTTTTGTAAAGCTTTGAGGTGATGTGTGGCTAAAAAAATAGATTATTATCACCTCACCCTAAATTAAAAATTAATGCAATGATGAAATCAATATTTTTAAAAGGAGAAATCTAGTTGCTTATGAGGAGGAGCATGCAGCCCCCCCTTCCTATAAATACCCCTCCTCTTGACTAGAGGAGGGTTCACAATTTTAGCAAGAATTGCCTAAGTAAAGAGGAGAGCCAAAGGAAGAGAGAACTCCCCAAGGGTGACAAAGCAAGCTTTTTGCAAAGGGAGAAGAGGAAGAAGGCAGCACTAGCATCCTAAGGAGAAGGTAATTAGAAGGAGAAGAAGAATCCCGGAGAACTTCTACGAAGAGTTCCTAATATCTTCTAAACTCAATCTTGTACTTTCTTTTTAGTAACCATGAAAGGGTCTTTTGCTATGTATGTATTTTCCTTATTTTCTTGTATAATGAGTAGCTAAACTCCCCTTGGGGAGGGTTGGGATGAAGTCCCATTTTGCATGATGTAATATTATTGTGTGAATGTTCTCCCTCAAGCATGATGTAATTGTGATTTAAATGTCTTACTAAGAAATTTCCATCAAATTAGTCTTGATGTGTTTATAAGAAAACAACTAAAGAATCCAAGATCTAATAGTCTTGTGCTCCTTAGCTCACCTTTGGTGGGATGCTAGATTTTGAGTGCATGGACGCTTAGAACACCATGTGAGAAGGAGCTTGAGCTCAATGCACCTCAATCTAAGCTCAACCAAAGAGTTGATGCAAGTGATGCTAAGATCCACTATTTGAGCTCCTTAGCTCCACATAATTGAGATTGAGAAATGAAGTGTTGAGTGCTCATAAACTAAGTGACATAGTCATTGAGCCCAACATGTGATTCTCTCATCTTAACTATATGAGATGCGAAGTGATGCTCGTAGTGGAAAATCAATGCTTATGAGATCTTGAGATTTAAGAAAATTTAAACTCTCCTTAAATAAAGAGAAAATGAATTAACTTTAATTCTCAAGAATCTTTGTGCTAAAGAGAACCGAATGTGAGTTCATATTGTGCACGAGATTTGAACTTGTAATCCTTTCAGCTAGACTAAAGGACAACAATGTGCACTTGATTTCAATTAAACTAAATGATAAAGCTTGAGAAACAAATACACACAAGTATTATATCATTGCATGTGGGATGGGCCCAACTCTCCTCTTTCTTTAAATCTTGTTATTTACTTAGTGAATATTTGTGTTAATTTTTATACCAACCAACCAATATAAACTATAGCTTAAACATTAGTGAGAATAGATATACTTTAGTGCCAAATCAACCAATTCTCTGTGGTTCGATAAATTCCCGGAAAGTCACACTTTTCACTTATTACTTCAGACCACGTACACTTACGTGCAAGCGCACGCGTGTATTTACAGTCTGTCAAGTTTTTGGCCCCGTTGCCGGGGAACTGGTTTTTGATTTGAAATAAAGATAATCTATAAGTAGCTAGTGATTTAAGCATTTGAATTTTATTTTTTCTTGCTTTACATTGTCTAGTGTAATTATCATGCTAACATTTTATATTTCTTTTTGTTTATTTTCATTTTCAAAATATATCTATTTGATCTGTATTGCTAAATCATTCTTGATAAGCTTTATTGTAACTTGTATGAGTAAAAGAATCTGTACTGAATATCTGTTTGATCCTGAAATAGAACGAACATACTTACAAGCTAGGCGAGAACGAAACTTATCAAACTAACAAATTGAGATGGACACTTTCACAAAAAACTTAGAAGAGCCTAGGGGTAAAGCACTTAGAGATTATGCTCTACCCACTATTAGGAGCATTCCCCATGCGATTGTAAGGCCAAACATAGAAGCCCATAATTTTGAAATCAAACCCTCTACACTGAGTATGGTGCAAAATAATTAGTTTGGAGGATTAGCCACTGAAGATCCAAATTCACATATTTCAACCTTCCTTGAAATATGTGATACCTTCAAGTTTAATGGCGTCTCCGACGACGCAGTTAAATTAAGGCTATTTCCTTTTTCACTGAGAGATAGAGCCAAGAGTTGGCTCAGCTCTTTACCGAGCGATTCCATCCGTACTTGAGATGATTTGGCTAAGAAATTCTTAGTCAAATACTTCCCTCCAGCTAAAACAGCACGGTTGAGAATTGAGATCACCAACTTTACTTAGATGGAAGGTGAGACTCTCTATGATGGGTGGGAACGCTTTAAGGAGTACCTCAGACATTTCCCGCATCATGGGTTCCCTCTCTGGATGCAAGTTCAAACCTTTTATAATGGTTTGAATGCTCCGACGATGACACTCATTGATGCAGCAGCCGGGAGATCCATTAGTGGAAAGACCCAAGAGGAAGCCTATGACCTCTTGGAAGAAATGGCAAACAATGCTTACTAATGGCCACTTCTAAGGAATGATTCCAAGGATAAAAAAGAGTGTAATTCACTAGGAAACTCACAGAAAATCCTAGAATTGCAAAATCAAATTTCCAAACTTAATAAGAAGCTAGAATATGGTTATATAAGCCCTTTACAAGAGAATGATGGGGAAGTGAGAGATGTTAATATGATCATGAATTATGGAAGGAATGGAGAAAGATTCGAAAACTCTCTAAAAGAATTTAGAAACTCCACTATTGAATTCATGAATAAAACTGACGCCACACTAAACAGGCATGAGCACACTCTCCTCAGGCAAGAGGAGATGGTTAAAAGAATTGAACAAAAATTGAAAGATATAATAAAGTAGTTAGAACAACCTTCACTAGTCGGGGTGATCAGGGAATATGAAAATGTATCAGGTAACGCAATCACCTTAAGAAGTGGAAGGGTTGCTCATGAGATCGTAAGAAAAGAGAATAGTGAAGATATCTCTAAATCTAGAGGGAAAAAAGAGGAAGAAGAAACAATTATGACAGAAGAGATTGTAGCAAGGGATGCCGCAGGAGATGAACATAGAGAGGCACCTAAGGAAACCCCTCATATACCTTATCCTCAGTGTATGGTTAAGGAGAAACTCGATGTCCAATATCAAAAATTTCTTGAGACTTTTAAAACTCTTCACATAAATATCCCATTCGCTGAAGCCCTCGAACAAATGCCTAGTTATGCTAAGTTTATGAAAGACATCCTATCCAAGAGAAGGAAGATCGATGAAAAGGAGACTGTGGCATTAACTGAGGAATGCAGTGCAATCCTTCAAAGAAAAATTCCCATTAAAAAGAAGGATCCTGAGAGTTTCACTATCCCATGCACGATTGGATGCCAATCTTTTCAAAAAGCCCTTTGTGATCTTGGCGCTTCTGTTAATTTGATGTCTTTCTACATATTCAAAAAACTAGAAATTGAACAGTTAAAACCTACCTCTGTTCTGCTCCAATTTGTTGATAGATCTGTAAAATATCCCTTAGGAATTGTGGAAAACATACTTGTAAAAGTTGACAAGTTCATTTTCCCAGCAGACTTCATAATCTTAGATATGGAAGATGAAAATCAAGAGATTCCTATTATCTTAAGTAGACCTTTCTTGGTCACAGGACGAACCTTAATTGATATAGACAAAGGGGAATTGATGTTGCGTTATGGAGAGGATGAGATTAAATTCCATATAAATGATTCTATGAAACACCCTTCAAAGTTAAATGAGGATTGCTGAGAGGTCAATTTATTAGAAGAAGTTGGGTCATTGGAAGATGTGGGAGAAGAGGGAATGGTGGGAAGTGAGAAATACGAAGTTTCCACTGAAAGGGAAGTTTTTGAAGAATTAATTGAGGAAAGGAAGATGATTCAACCTTCGATAATTTTCCCGCCTAAAATTGAATAAAAACCTCTTCCCTCACACTTAAAATACATATACCTAGGAGAAGATAAATCACTTCCTGTAATAATCTCCACTTTGTTAACTAAACATCAAGAGAATCTTTTATGTAACATTTTAAAAGATCATAAGGATGCAATGGGATGAAGTATTGCAGACTTGAAAGGGGTTAGCCCAACTCTGTGTATGCATCGTATCCTATTGGAGGACAACTCAAAGCCTTCAATTGAACCTCAGTGGTGATTAAACCCTAACATCAAAGAAGTAGTTCACAAGGAAATCATCAAACTCTTAGATGCTGGTATCATTTTTCCCATCTCTAACAGCCCTTGGGTGAGCCCTATACATGTGGTTCCCAAAAAGAGTGGGATGACCGTTATTCTCAACAGCAACAGTGAGCTGATCCCCACTAGGACTGTGACTGGTTGGCGAGTTTGCATTGATTATAGGAGATTAAATAAAGCAACTTGAAAAGACCATTATCCCCTTCCTTTCATTGACCAAATGCTTGATAGATTAGCAGGAAATCCTTATTTCTATTTTCTTGATGGTTATTCTGGATACAATCAAATCCTGATTACTCCTGAAGACCAAGAGAAAACAACATTTACCTGCCCCTTTGGAACCTTCACCTTTAGGAGAATGCCTTTCGGTTTGTGTAATGCTCCAGCTACTTTTCAACGCTGCATGATGGCTATTTTCTCTGACATGACAGGAGAATTCTTAGAAATTTTTATGGATGATTTTTCTATAGTTGGGACCTCTTTTGATCATTGCCTAACTAATCTGGGAAAGGTGTTAAAAAGATGTGAAGATTCTAACTTGATCTTAAATTGGGAAAAGTGTCATTTTATGGTTAAAGAAGGTATCGTTCTTGGTCATTTAATTTCGAGGAGGGGGATAGAGGTGGATAAAGCTAAGATTGAAGTAATTGAAAAATTTCCTCCTCCCATCAATGTTAAAGGAATTAGAAGCTTTCTAGGGCATGCTGGTTTTTATCACATATTTATTAAGGATTTTTCAAACATAAGTATGCCACTTTGTAGATTGCTTGGAAAGGATGTTGAGTTCAATTTTGATAACAATTTTCTGAAAGGATTCAATACATTAAAAACTACCTTGATCTCCGCTCCAATAATTTCTGCTCCAATCTGGGATTCACCTTTTAAAATTATGTGTGATGCGAGTGACCATGCTGTAGGCGCTGTTCTAGGGCAATGAAGAGAGCGAACCTTCTATTCGATTTACTATGCTAGTAAACTCCTTGACGATGCTCAAAGAAATTACGCCACCATGAAAAAGGAGCTTTTAGCTGTCATTTTTGCTTTTACTAAATTTAGGTCGTATCTCATCGGGTCTAAGACCATCGTTTACACGGATCATGCCGCCATTAAGTATCTCCTCCAAAAGAAAGAGGCAAAATCACGTTTGATACGATGGGTGTTGCTCTTACAAGAATTTGATCTCGAAATCTGGGATAAGAAGGGGAGTGAAAATGTGCTTGCTGACCATTTATCCAGATTGACCCACATTGATCATGAAAAGTCGACAGAAATTAGTGAATCCTTTCCCGACGAGAAACTCTATGGGGTAGCTACAAATGAACCTCCCTGGTTCGCTGATATTGCAAACTACCTTGCAGGAGGAATCTTACCAAAATATATGAGTTACCAACAAAAAATGAAATTTTTTGCGGATATAAAAAATTATTTTTGGTATAATCTCTTTCTGTATAAATGTTGCAATGATCAACTCCTAAGGAGATGTGTTCCTGACACTGACACCAAGAATATTCTCTTCCACTGCCACACATCTCCTTATGGAGGACACCATGGAATTAAGCGAACGGCTGCGAAGGTGCTTCAATCTGGATTTGTTTGGCCCCATTTATTCAAGGATGCCGCTAATTTCGTCAAAAGTTGTGACAAGTGCCAAAGAACAGGGAACTTAACAAAAAGGGACGAGCTTCCTTTAAATGGGATTTTTGAAGTCGAACTATTCGATGTTTGGGGAATTGACTTCATGGGACCCTTCCCCTCTTCCTAGGCCAATCTGTATATCCTTGTGGCAGTTGAATATGTTTTAAAATGGGTTGAAGCTGTAGCATGTATTAACAATGATGCTAAAACTATGATCAAATTTCTCAAGGAACACGTGCTAGCTAGATTTGGAACACCCAGATTCTTGATCAGTGATGGGGGAAAACACTTCTGCAATAGGCAGTTTGAGAATATATTAAAAAGCTATGGGGTAAGATACAAGGTGGGTACACCCTACCACCCTCAAACCAGCGGGCAAGTTGAAGTCTCCAATAGAGAACTAAAATAAATTTTAGAAAAAATTGTAAATCAAAATAGAAAAGACTGGACTTCAAAACTCCAAGATGCCCTTTGTGCTTATAGAACTGCTTTCAAGACCCCTCTAGGAATGTCCCCGTATAAGCTTGTTTATGGAAAAGCATGTCACCTTCCGGTGGAACTTGAACACCGTGCCTTTTAGGCAATAAAGAAATTAAATTTTGACCACCAAAAGGCAGGGGCGCAGAGACTGCTGCAGCTAAATGAACTTGATGAATTTAGGTTAAACTCCTACGAGAATGCCAAGTTGTATAAAGAAAAAACAAAAAAATGGCATGATAAACTAATTAAACCTAAGCACCTCCAACTAGGAATGAAGGTGTTGATTTTTAACTCCAGAATAAGACTTTTTCCTGGAAAACTAAAATCACGTTGGACAAGACCATTCACCATCGCTAAAGTTTTTCCTCATGGAGCTGTTGAACTTGCCTCAAATAATAGCTCTTTTAAGGTGAATGGAAATCGTCTGAAGTTATACTTGGAGGAAGGAGACTTTCAAGAGAAGGGAGGGTGGACCCTTCAAGACCTCCCAGATGAGGGAATCACATAAGCTCCTTCCTGTGTCAAGCTGAGACACTTAAACAGCGCTTGTTGAGAGGCAACCCAAAAAATTAACTAGGTTGTATTTGTTCTTTTTCATTTTTTCTTTTTATCCTTATTGTAGTTTGCTTTTATTTTTGAGATTACAATTTATGAATTCTCATATTCCCGTATTTATTGAGTTATTCTTAATTGACATATTTTTTCTAAATTATTCAAAAGAAATGAAAATCACAAAAATGCAAAAATCAAATGAGATATAAGTAAAAGAATGCTTCGCAAAAAAAAATTGATTAAATGAATTATTATGCAATCAAATGTGAGATTGAGGAATGAATGGAGAAAAATTTAAATCTCCAAAAATTTAAAATAAATACTTGAGCTAAGTGTGGGGGAAGGCATAGGATTTAAACTAAAAGAATATGGAATATATTCTAAATAGAGTGTGCTAGGCTCCCGTAGGACTTCATGATCACAAAGATGTTAGGGATGAAGAAAAATGTCTCTCCCTAAGGATGAAAAGAACAAAATATTTATGGAAAAAGGATGATGAAAAATATCTCTCCCAAGTGATCAAAATAAGAAAGGATGAAGAAAAATATCTCTCCTTAATTTTTTTTATCATCTTTGTATTTATAAGAAAGAGCATATATGGCACAACTTTATGAATCTCCAAACCATGTCTTTAGTCTAAAAATCCAAAATGTATGGAACCCATCACCTATTTTCGAGCATTAAGCAATTCAAATATTTAGAGATTTAGTGACTTACCACTTTAGTGACTCAATTGATAACATTAAGATTGCTACAATGTTCATTTCATTTTTTGTTGACATGCACATATTTTTACTTATACTTATTTCAAATACATCATTGTGACTTTCATCCATTCAAAATATAGAAAAAATTATCATTTTGAGCTTACTCTAGGACGAGCAAGAATTTAAGTGTGGGGGTGTGATGAATCCATAAATTACATCTAAAATAAAAGGGAAAATTCATTTATTTAAGATATTTTTTGCTGTTCCTAAATCAAATTTCTATATCTTTTTCAAGAAATGGTTCCAAAGGAGCTCTAGGGCATTTCTGCAATTTTATAAAATATAACAAATTATTTCGCTACAGCGCGCGGTCGCGTGCCGCCACGGGCTGCAGCGGAAACATTTAAACCATATTAAACAGGCCCCCAATTAATTGAATGGTATTTTTTGCGAAATTCACCGCTACAGCGCGCGATCGCGCGCTGCAGCGGCTTATCACAGAAATGTTTATGATTATTAAATGGGGGCTCAACTAAATGAACAGTACTTTCTACAGAATTCACCACTACAGCGCGCGGTCACACGCTGCAGCGGCGTATTGCAAAAATATTTATGATTATTAAATGGGGCTCAACTAATTGAATAATGTTTTCTGCGGAATTCACCGCTACAGCGCGCGGTCGCGGGCTGCAGCGGTGTATCGCGGAAGACTTGGCTAAATAATTCAGGCTGCCCAACTAATTGAACAGTGTTTTTTTGCGGAATTCCCCGCTACAGCGCACGGTCGCGCGCTGCAGCAGTCGACTGCGGAAATATTTCTCTATACAATCGGGAAAAAGAACTAATTGAATAGTATTTTTCGCAGAATTCGCCGCTACAACACGCGGTCGCGCGCTGCAGCGGTCTACAGCGGAGGACTTGGCTAGAATTGCTTGAAACCAAGGCATGCTGCAGCACGCTACAGGGCGCCATAGTGCGCTGCAGCGCGCTATAGCGGCTCGCCAAATTTTTTTCCAGTCAGAGCATTTAATGCGGCTGGAGACATGACCTCTATCCTGAATGTTGTCTCCAGCCACCATATCCTGCAGCAGCCATTTTTATAAAGCTTTGAGGTGATGTGTGGCTAAAAAAATGGGATTATTGTCACCTCACCCTAAATTAAAAATTAATGCAATGATGAAATCAGTATTTTTAAAAGGAGAAATCTGGTTTCTTATGAGGAGGAGCATGCAGCCCCCCCTTCCTATAAATACCCCTCCTCTTGACTAGAGGAGGGTTCACAATTTTAGTAAGAATTTCCTAAGTAAAGAGAAGAGCCAAAGGAAGATAGAACTCCCCAAGGGTGACAAAGCAAGCTTTTTGCAAAGGGAGAAGAGGAAGAAGGTAGCACTAGCATCCTAAGGAGAAGGTAATTAAAAGGAGAAGAAGAATCCCGAAGAACTTCTACGGAGCATTCCTAGTATCTTCTAAACTCAATCTTGTATTTTATTTTTAGTAACCATGAAAGGTTCTTTTGCTATGTATGTGTTTTCCTTATTTTCTTATGTAATGAGTAGCTAAACTCCCCATGGGGAGGGTTAGGATGAAGTCCTATTTTGCATGATGTAATATTATTGTGTGAATGTTCTCCCTCAAGCTTGATGTAATTGTGATTTAAATGCCTTACTAAGAAATTTCTATCAAATTAGTCTTGATGTGTTTATAAGAAAAGAACTAAATAATCCAAGATATAATAGTCTTGTGCTCCTTAGCTCACCTTTGGTGGGATGCTAGATTTTGAGTGCATGGACGCTTAGAACCATGTAAGAAGGATCTTGAGCTCAATGCACCTCAATCTAAGCTCAACCAAAGAGTTGATGCAAGTGATGTTAAGACCCACTATTTGAGCTCCTTAGCTCCACATAATTGAGATTGAGAAATGAAGTGTTGAGTGCTCATGAACAAAGTGACATAGTCATTGAGCCCAACATGTGATTCTCTCATCTCAACTATATGAGATGCGAAGTGATGCTCGTAGTGGAAAATTAATGCTTGTGAGATCTTGAGATTTAAGAAAATTTAAACTCTCCTTAAATAAGGAGAAAATAAATTAACTTTAATTCTTAAGAATCTTACAAGAATCTTTGTGCTAAAGTAGAACTGTAATAGCCCAAACTCTTAAGCACCAAGGTATTGTCCGCTTTGGCCAAAAAGACCTCACAATTTTGCCCTCAGAAGATAACTTCCCATCAAGTCACCCATCCTGGGAGTGCTCCCACCTGAGCACGCTTAACTTTGGATTTCTTATCAAGAACTCCACCGTTATCTAAAAAGACGCCTCGATATTTAAGAGTTTCACTTATTACTACTTAAGTGGGTCTTCACAATCTCCCCAACTTAAGTAACTGACGTCCTCGTCAGTATCCACACACAGATCCTAGAACCATCCATTGGGTAGATAGGACTAGAGGTGACCCCTACGGGCACAAGAGGTACCCACAACCATGTAGCACCTTAACCATCATAGGTTCAAGAGGCTGCTCACATGAAGTGATACTTTGCCCTGTATGGCACTTAGCTCCTATCTGACACCCTATGGTATGCTCTAATACCATTTGTAACAGCCCAAACTCTTAAGCACCAATGTATTGTCCGCTTTGGCTAGAAAGGCCTCACGGTTTTGCCCTCAGAAGATAACTTCCCAGCAAGTCACCCATCCTGGGAGTGCTCCCACCTGAGCACGCTTAATTTTGGAGTTCTTATCAGGAACTCCACCGTTATCTGAAAAGGCGCCTCGATGTTTAAGATTTTCACTTATTACTACTTAAGTGGGTCATCACAATCTCCCCAACTTAAGTAACTGACGTCCTCGTCAGTATCCACACACAGATCCAAGAACCATCCATTGGGTAGATATGACTAGAGGTGACCCCTACAGGCACAAGAGGTACACACAATCATGTAGCACCTTAACCATCATGAGTTTAAGAGGCTGCTCACATGATTGTGAGATCTTGAGATTTAAGAAAATTTAAACTCTCCTTAAATAAGGAGAAAATAAATTAACTTTAATTCTCAAGAATCTTACAAGAATCTTTGTGCTAAAGTAGAACTGTAACAGCCCAAACTCTTAAGCACCAAGGTATTGTCTGCTTTGGCCAAAAAGACCTCACAATTTTGCCCTCAGAAGATAACTTCCCATCAGGTCACCCATCCTGGGAGTGCTCCCACCTGAGTACGCTTAACTTTAGAGTTCTTATCAAGAACTCCACCGTTATCTAAAAAAACGCCTCGATATTTAAGAGTTTCACTTATTACTACTTAAGTGGGTCTTCACAATCTCCCCAACTTAAGTAACTGACGTCCTCGTCAGTATCCACACACAGATCCTAGAACCATCCATTGGGTAGATAGGACTAGAGGTGACCCCTACGGGCACAAGAGGTACCCACAACCATGTAGCACCTTAACCATCATAGGTTCAAGAGGCTGCTCACATGAAGTGATACTTTGCCCTGTATGGCACTTAGCTCCTATCTGACACCCTATGGTATGCTCTAATACCATTTGTAACAGCCCAAACTCTTAAGCACCAATGTATTGTCCGCTTTGGCTAGAAAGGCCTCGCGGTTTTGTCCTCAGAAGATAACTTCCCAGCAAGTCACCCATCCTGGGAGTGCTCCCACCTGAGCACGCTTAATTTTGGAGTTCTTATCAGGAACTCCACCATTATCTGAAAAGGCGCCTCGATGTTTAAGATTTTCACTTATTACTACTTAAGTGGGTCATCACAATCTCCCCAACTTAAGTAACTGACGTCCTCGTCAGTATCCACACACAGATCCAAGAACCATCCATTGGGTAGATATGACTAGAGGTGACCCCTACAGGCACAAGAGGTACCCACAATCATGTAGCACCTTAACCATCATGGGTTTAAGAGGCTGCTCACATGATTGTGAGATCTTGAGATTTAAGAAAATTTAAACTCTCCTTAAATAAGGAGAAAATAAATTAACTTTAATTCTCAAGAATCTTTGTGCTAAAGTAGAACTGTAACAGCCCAAACTCTTAAGCACCAAGGTATTGTCCGCTTTGGCCAGAAAGACCTCACAATTTTACCCTCAGAAGATAACTTCCCATCAGGTCACCCATCCTAGGAGTGCTCCCACCTGAGCACGCTTAACTTTGGAGTTCTTATCAAGAACTCCACCGTTATCTGAAAAGACGCCTCGATGTTTAAGAGTTTCACTTATTACTACTTAAGTGGGTCTTCACAATCTCCCCAACTTAAGTAACTGACGTCCTCGTCAGTATCCACACACAGATCCTAGAACCATCCATTGGGTAGATAGGACTAGAGGTGACCCCTACGGGCACAAGAGGTACCCACAACCATGTAGCACCTTAACCATCATAGGTTCAAGAGGCTGCTCACATGAAGTGATACTTTGCCCTGTATGGCACTTAGCTCCTATCTGACACCCTATGGTATGCTCTAATACCATTTGTAACAGCCCAAACTCTTAAGCACCAATGTATTGTCCGCTTTGGCTAGAAAGGCCTCACGGTTTTGCCCTCAGAAGATAACTTCCCAGCAAGTCACCCATCCTGGGAGTGCTCCCACCTGAGCACGCTTAATTTTGGAGTTCTTATCAGTAACTCCACCGTTATCTGAAAAGGCGCCTCGATGTTTAAGATTTTTACTTATTACTACTTAAGTGGGTCATCACAATCTCCCCAACTTAAGTAACTGACGTCCTCATCAGTATCCACACACAGATCCAAGAACCATCCATTGGGTAGATATGACTAGAGGTGACCCCTACAGGCACAAGAGTTACCCACAATCATGTAGCACCTTAACCATCATGGGTTTAAGAGACTGCTCACATGAAGTGGTACTTTGCCCTGTATGTCACTTAGCTCCTATCTGACACCCTATGGTTTGCTCTGATACCATTTGTAACAGCCCAAACTCTTAAGCACCAAGGTATTGTCCGCTTTGGCCAGAAATACCTCACAGTTTTGCCCTCAGAAGATAACTTCTCATCAGGTCACCTATCCCGGGAGTGCTCCCACCTGAGCACGCTTAACTTTAGAGTTCTTATCAGGAACTCCACCGTTATCTGAAAAGACGCCTCGATGTTTAAGAGTTTCACTTATTACTACTTAAGTGGGTCTTCACAAGAACCGAATGTGAGTTCATTTTGTGCGCGAGATTTGAACTTGTAAGCCTTTGAGCTAGACTAAAGGACAACAATGTGCACTTGATTTCAATTAAACTAAATGATAAAGCTTGAGAAACAAATCCACACAAGTATTATATCATTGCATGTGGGATGGGCCCAACTCTCCTCTTTCTTTAAATCTTGTTATTTACTTAGTGAATATTCGTGTTAATTTTTAGACCAACAAACCAATATAAACTATAGCTTAAACATTAGTGAGAATATATATACTTTAGTGCCAAATCAACCAATTCTCTGTGGTTCGATAAATTCTCAGAAAGTCACACTTTCCACTTATTACTTCAGACCACGTACACTTGCGTGCAAGTGCAAACGTGTATTTACAGTCTGTCAGCTACAGTAATTCAAAGCTACTCGTTACAACGCACCGTAGCAGCCCCAAACCGAAATGTAGGAGCTACAGCGCGCCGTAGTGCCCGCCATAAAATTTCTCAGAAATAGGCATTTAATCAGCATTGGGAAGAGGATGAGACATAATTTTTCCTTTTCCCACAACAGAAATTTAATGCAATACATTTAAATTTCTTCATTTTCAAGGGATTAAAAGAATAATTCATAAAGAAACAATTTCTGAGGAAGATGAAAGGAATGGCTGCACTAAATGCTGAGGAGACTCCCAAAAATTATAAAAGTACAGATTTATGACAACATAAGAGAGAGCAAGAGGTTAATTTAATTATCTTACATATCAAAAAATAAATGCAATAGTCTAAGACTTTTCATTCCAAGAGAATAAAGGAACAATCATTTAATGAAAGAACAATTTTCTAAATGGGATTTATTGGCTAAATTAAATCTAAAAAAAAAATAAAATAAAAATTGAAAGGATGTTTATAAAAGGGAAAATTGAAGATTGAGAGAGGTTCCCCTCTTTGACATTCCAAGTGTCTAAAATCAGAGCTGCTGTGAGAAAGAAAAGGAGACCCTCATCACGGAAGGAAAAGAGTACCCTTCAAGGAGAGAAAAGAAGAACATTTCAAAGTGCTAGAAGGGACAAAGTTGGAGAGCAAGGAAAGATCCAGAGAATGCCAAAAAAGGGTTGTTCCTAGTATTCTTCTCAAAACTCTTTCTTTATTTTCTTTTAGTAGAACTATGCAAAGGTTCATGTTCTTGCATGTTATTTCTAGTATTTTATTTGTAATGGAAGGCTAAACCCTCCTTGGGGAGGGTTGGGCCGACATCATGTAATGAGTATAAGGGACTTATGGTGTTTGTATGAATCTTTTTTCAATGAATAAAAATCTATTTTATTTTGATTTAGATATGTTATATGTGTTGCATGCATGTGGAATGAATGCTTATTTAATTTTCTTAAGGGTTTTTAAGGAAAATAATATCTAACCAACTCTACATTTCAAGCTCAAGAGAATGCACATAAAGGTTCTCGCCGTGAACGCATGTTTGCTGCACAAGGATTCTCAGTGTAAACACCTTGAGATTGAAATGAAAGGTTGATTCGGTAACTTCAATCTCTTTGAGCTCATTCCAACTCTCTCTTTTTGTCAAATAGTATCTTCAATTTAAGATCTTTGAATTGTAAGTTAGGAGCGACAAAACCAAAAATATCTTAATCTAAACATTATTAAAGTAGATAAACCTTAGTAATAAAATACACCATTCTTTGAGGATGATAAATCTCGAAACTTACCCTCCAATTATTACTTCAGACCATGTACACTTGCGTGGGAGTGCAGACATGTATTTATAGTCTATTAGAAGTGGATGACATCATTGAACCAGTGAAGTATGTATAGAAAGATGCCTAGGAGGGTAGTGAGCAAATTAAACCACAAACATCTAATTTGTGGAGATCCATAAGAGTCACTAGATTGCCATAGATGTACTCTACTTTATTATTTTATCTACTCCTAATGGATGGTAGTGAACCAAAATCTTTGAAGAGGCACCTCAAGTGAATAATCCTAGCAAGTGGGAGGCTATTATGAATGATGAGATGGCATCACTCATGTCAAATGGGACATGAGAGTTGATGGCACTGCCTAGATAGAAAGAAGGCTCTTCAAAATAAGTGGGTTTACCCAATAAAGGAATAATTGGATGGGAGCAAATACTACAAGGTGAGGCTCATAGTAAAGGAGTTTTAGTAATGGCACTGAGTGGACTAAAGTGAGGTCTTCACTATATGTGAAGATAACTACCATTAGGGTAGTGCTGCATGTCATCGCAGTTGAAGATTTGCACTTGGAGCAAATGGATATTAAGATTATATTTCTTCATAAAGAGTTGGAGGATGAATTATATATAAAGCAACCAACATGGGTACATGGCTGAAGAAGAAGGTAAAGGAGAGCTTGAGTGCAAGCTCAAGATGAGCCTCTATGGATTAATCTAGACTCTTATACAATGATACAGAAGATTGATATGCTCATGTCGAAAACTAGGAACAAAATGTGCTAAGTGGATCATTGCTGCTATATGAGGTAGTGTAAGTCCTCCTATATCATCATTTTGCTATATGTGGATGATATGCTTATTGCAAGATCAGACATTGAGGAAATTAAGATATTGAAGAAGTAAATTCCAAAGGAATTTAACATGAAGGACTTGGGGCCGACCAAGTAGATTTTCAGGATGAGAATCAACAGGGAGAGAAGTTCATTAATTCTAAAGTTTTCTCAGAAAGAATCTGTTGGAAATGTACTAAATGTGTTCAACATGAGTGAGGAAAGACTAGTGTGCACTCCCCTAGCAAATCACTTCAGCATATTGACAGACTATAAATATATGTCTGCACTCGCATGCAAGTGTATGTGATCTAAAGTAATATTTGGAAGGTAAATTCTGAGATTTATCGTCCTCAAGGAACTGTGTTTTTTGTTATTAAGGTTTATCTACTTTTAACAATGTTTAGGCTAAAATAGTTTTGGTTTTGTGTGTCTCCTAATTAACAATTCAAAGATATCAAATTGAAGATACTACTTCAAAATAAGGGAGTGTTGGGTTTCAATCATATAATTTGTATTGGGACTAGTGTAAGTAATTAAATTAATTCAACTTTTAATGAAATTTGTTTTCATGTTAATTATAATCAAATGAATATAGCATTTCTTTGATTGGTCCTCTAATTCCAACTATTTCATACCTAGTGCACAAGATGAACACACAAGGGTTCAATCTTGGCACGTAGATCCTCATGTGATCGACATGAGTTAATTAAGATTTCTTACGTCTAAGTTATCAAAATAATTGTTTTAATTTAACAATCACATGAACTTGATTTCCACACAATTACCGTCACATACTACATGCATTGTTAGCTAAGAAAGAAAATTATAGGGCTACATGGATTATGTCACGATCATCCATGAGCACTCAATAATTCTACTTTCTCCTTTAACGTCTGCTAAGCCATGGAGCTTGATTGGTGACTCTCGACTCACATGCATCGACCTCTCAACTGAGCTCAAAGAATAGTGATGTTAGGCTCAAGAGCTTGTCAATGGGCTCCAAGAACTAACTCACATATCCCTAGATTTATGCCAATTTGTGAGCTATGGAGCTCAAAGAGATTTAAGTTACCAAATCAACCTATCATTCCAATCTCAAGGTGTTTACACCGAGAATCCTCATGCAGTGAATATGTATCAGTGGCGAGAACCTTTATGTGCATTCCCTTGAGCTTGGTATGACTAGTTAATTCGATATTATTTTTGTTATAAAGTCATTTTAAATAAAATAAACATTTATTCCACAATCATGCATTCACAAGAAACATATCTAATTCAAAATGATAAAGATTTATTTATTGAAGAAGATTTTTACAAACACCATTTTATCCCTTAACTTATTACATGATTTCAGCCCAACACTCCCCCAAGGAGGGTTTAGCCTTTCATTACAAAAGAGATGTATAAATAAAATACAAGGAAGTGAACCTTTGCATGATTCTACTGAAAGAAAATCAAAGAAGAGTTTTTAGAGAAATATTAGGAACAACCCTTGGCATTCTTTGGATATCTCCTTGCTCTCCAACTTTTTCTCTTCCAGCTCCTTGAGTTGTCTTTCCTTTATCTCCTTGAATGGTTGTCTTCTCCTTCCTAAGTTAGGATTCTCATTTCCTTCTTACAGTAGCCTCAAAAATTATATATTGGAATGTCAAAGAGGGGAACCCTCTCTTAGTCTTTTTCTCTTGCTTTTATAGTGCAGCCTTGAGCCCTATTGGAATTAATCCTGTCCAACCCTCCAACTCCCTCTCTTTAATGGCTTGTACTTGATTATTCTATTATTCCTTTTGAGAATGAAAATATTAACTGAATTAAGAGTTAAGGCAGCTATGGGAAGGCAAAAATTTGAATTCGTGGCCTTCCCTATGCTAAATTAATTGCTCATTCCTGGCTGGAATTCTGGCGGGTGCTACGGCAGTTTTTCTTCAAAATGGATGTTAAGTGTCTGCCCGTTGTAACGTGCAGTACCACTGAGCTCTCAACTTTGGACCCGCTGCTGCGTGCAGTAGCACCGAGCTCTCAGGTTTTGACTCACTGCGGCACGCGATAGCGGTCTTTCTTAATTGTTTACTGAGTCTAGGTCTAGTGAGTTCCACTGTGAAGCACTGTAGCACCGAGCTCTCAGGTTTGGACCTACTGTGGCATGCAGTAATGTCAAGCTCTAGGGTTTGGACCCTCTACGGCATGCGGTAGCACCGAGCTCTCGAGTTTAAACCCGTTACAGCACGTGGTACACCGAGCTCTCGAGTTTGGACCCATTGTGGCATGCAATAGTGTCAAGCTCTCGGGTTTAGACTTGCTTGAGTGTGCCATGGAGCGCTATGGCGATTTTTTCCAGAATTTTCTATTTTGCCCAGATTTAGCTCTACTTGTCCTTTTGCCTGAAAGCATTGGAAAACCCATCAAAGTAGACCATTCTAACATAAAATTATTTGTATTTTTTCTTTTATTTTATTATAAATTTGGAACTTATCACACCCCCACAATTAGTTTCTTGCTCATTCTCGAGTAAGCTCAAAATAATTTTTCTAAAATTTAGAATTATGGAATTCAATTATGATTGCAATGTGAAGTATTTTATCAACTCATTGTTTGCTTTATCAGTATAATTTATAGAAATTCAGCTCTAACAAATTCCAAACTCAAGCGTAGCTCCTTAATTTCTTCTAGTCTTCAATATTTAATTTGTAATTCTATTTATTAATTAGGGGGAAAGTTTTCTAAGAATTCTTAAAGATAATACGCCTGAATGAGTGAATTATATTTGTGTATCATATGTGCTCCTTATAAATCATAATGAATAGATGCTTTTCATCATCCTATTTTTCTAAGTTTTTAAACTTTGGGAGAGATATTTTTCTTCATCCTAAGTTTTTATTTCATTTTCTTATTCAGCTCAAGGGAGAGATATTTTTCTTCATCCCTCTCTCAGTTCATTATAATCATGAAGTCCTTCAGAAGCCTAACACAATCATAGGTTCACCCATTTCTTATTATTCAATGATTAAGTTCTTTAGATTCCCTACCCCCACATTTAGACTCTTAGCATCATTCTCTTTAAATTTTTAGAGACTTAATGTACTCTTAGGAATAACACTTTGTTTGGAAGGAATTAGGGCTATCATTTGAATTCAATCACATGTTGTTTAAGTAAATTTTATTGTGACAAATTTTTTCACACTTGATTTCTAATTGAATCCATAGCATTTTGAATTTTTAGAAAAGTTTTGTATTTGCAATCCAATTTTTATAACAGATCATGGAGATAGACAATTTCTATGATTCATTTAAATAAAATTAAAGAGTACAAAAGAAAAAAAATAAAAGAAAACAAAGTAAAAAACTAAATTAAAGAAACAAACAAAAGAAAAGAAAATTACAACCTCATGAGCACAGGTTGCCTCCCACCAAGCGCATGTTTTAACGTCTCAGCCTAATGCTTGCAGTTCCGCCTAAGTGATTCCTTCCACAGGAAGGTCTTGCAATGTCCATCCCCCATTTTCCTGCAAATTTCCTTCTTCCAAGTAAGATTTTAAATGTTGCCCATTCACCTTGAATGTGCCTTCTTTTGAAGCGATCTCTATTGCTCCATGGGGGTGAATCATCTCTATAGTGTAAGGATTTGTCCACCTTGAATTTTGCTTTTCTAAAAACAATCTCAACCTTGAATTAAATAGTAAAACCTTCATTCCGGGTTGAAAATGCTTTGGTTTGATCAACTTGTCATGCCATTTTTTGGTTTTATCTTTATATATTTTGGCACTTTCATAAGCATTAAGCCGAATTTCATCAAGTTCACTCAATTGCAGAATTCACCATTCTCTCGCTTGTTTAAAATCAAAATTCAAATTTTTAATAGCCCAAAATGCACAGTGCTTTAGCTCCACCGATAAATTGCATGATTTTCCATACATGAGTTTGTATGAGGACATTCCTAAGGGTGTTTTAAAAATAGTTCTATATGCCCATAGGGCATCTTGAAGTTTGGATGTTCAATCCTTTTTATTTTGACTCACAATTTTCTCTAAAATTTATTTTAGCTCCCTATTGGAAATCTCAACTTGGTCGCTAGTTTGAGGGTGGTAAGTTGTCCCCACTTATGTTTCACCTTATAGTTCTTAAGTAAATTTTCAAAGTATCTGTTACAAAAATGCTTTCCATCATCACTTATTAGAACTCTAGGGGTGCCAAATTTTGCCAACACATGTTCCTTAAGAAATTTAATTATAGTTTTAGCATCATTGTTGACATAAGCAATATCCTCCACCCATTTTGAGACATACTCTACAGCCACCAAAATATAACTATTTATTTGGGAAATTAGAAATGGGCCCATGAAGTCAATTCCCTAAACATCAAATAGCTCTACTTAAAAAATCCTATTTAAAGGAAGCTCATCTCTTTACTCAAATTCCCAGTTCGTTGGCATATATCACAGCTTTTGACAAATTCAGCAACATTCTTAAATAAATTTGGCTAGAAAAAACCCGTTTGAAGCACTTTAGCAGTAGTGCAATTGATCCCACGATGACCTCCATATGGAGACATGTGACAATGATAAAGGATGTTGTTGACTTCAGATTCAGGCACACATCTCCTTAAGAGTTGATCAGTGCAACATTTAAAAAAGAAGGGATCATACCAAAAATAGTTTTTAATATCGACAAAAAAACATTTTCCTTTAGTGAAAGTTTAAATATTTTGGTATAACCCCTCCCGCAAGATAATTCAAATAGTCAGCAAACCAAGGGGGGTTTGTTGAGATAATAGCATAAAGTTTTTCATCGATGAATGCTTCAATAGTAATATCTCCTTCATTATGAGTAAAGTGAGTCAATCAAGAAAGATGGTTAGCCACCACATTGTCACTCCCCTATTTATCCATGATTTCAAGGTTAAATTCTTGCAGAAGCAATACCCAATGAATGAGGCATAGCTTTGTGTCTTTCTTTTGAAGGATATATTTTATGGCTACATGGTCGGTGTAAGCAATGATTTTTGACCCAATTAGATATGACCGGAATTTAGTAAATGCAAACATTATAGCTAATAATTCTTTTTCTATCATGGCATAATTCCTTTGGACATCATCCATGAGTTTGTTAGCGCAATAAATTGAGTAAGAGTTTCTCTCTTATCATTGACCAAGGATTGTCCCTACAGCAAGATCACTCGCATCACACTTAATCTCAAAAGGTAGATCCTAGTTTGGAGCAAAAATTATGGGAGCAGAGATCAAGGCAGTTTTAATAGTGTTAAAACTATTCAAACAATCATCATCAAATTTGAACTCAACATCTTTTCCTAGAAGCCAGCATAGAGGTACGCTTATCTTTGAAAAATCCTTAATAAACCTCCTATAGAATCCAGCATGCCCAAGGAAGCTTCTTATCCCCTTCACATTAATGGGCAAAGGAAGTTTTTCAATCACTTCAACTTTTGCCTTGTCGACCTCAATTCCCTTTTTAGAGATCAAATGCCCAAGAACAATTCTTTCTTCGACCATAAAATGACATTTTTCCTAGTTTAAGGTTAGATTAGAGTCTTCACATTTTCTCAATACCTTACTCAGAATTGTGAGACAGTGGTCAAAGGTTTACCCACTACCAAAAAGTTGTCCATGAATATTTCAAGGAAATCTCCTATCATATCCGAGAATATTGTCATCATACAACGTTGGAAAGTAGCCGGAGCATTACATAAATCGAAAGGCATTCTTCTAAAGGCAAAAGTCCCATAGGGGCAAGTAAAAGTTGTTTTCTCTTGGTCTTTCGAGGCTATCAAAATCTTATTATACCCAGAATACTCATCTAGAAAGTAGAAATAAGGATTTCCCGCCAACCTATCAAGCATTTGATCAATGAATGGAAGAGGATAATGGTCCTTCCTAGTTGCCTTATTCAATCTCTAATAATCTATGCATACTCTCCACCCAGTTACCTTTCTAGTATGAATCAATTCATTGATATCATTTAATACCACAGTCATCCCACTCTTTTTTAGTACAACATGAATCGGGCTTACCCAAGGGCTGTTTAATATAGGGAAGATAATTCCAGCATCTAGTAATTTTATAATTTCTTATGGACTATCTCTTTACTGTCATGATTCAGACGCCTCTAGGGTTCAATCGAAGGTTTTGAGTTGTCTTCCAAGATGATTCAGTGCATACACAAGGTTGGACTAATTTCCTTCAAAATAGCCATGCTCCAACTAATTGCCCTTTTGTGACTTCTCAAAATCTTGCATAACTGATTTTCTTGATTTAGGGTGAGCAAAGTTGAAATCACGGGTGAGGTTCCTTCCCTTAAATAAATGCACTTAAAGTGAGTTGGTAAGGGTTTTAACTCTAATTCTGGAGGCACATCAATTGATAGTTGAATTTTCTTCTTTTCTTGGATTAATTCATCGACCTCATTTTCTCCCTCAAGGTAATTAAATTCCTCATCTATGTATTCATCTAATTCTTCCACATCTCCCGCATCATTAAATCCTCAATTGAGTTTACTCTCCAACAATCCTCATTAGGCCTTATTAGGTGTTTCATGGCATCATTTATGTTAAATTTTACCTCCTCTCCCTCACAACGCAAACTTAACTCCCCTTTTTCCACATCAATCATTGTTCTTCCTATAGCAAGAAAAGGTCTACCCAAAATTATGGGAATTTTTATATTTTCATCTTCCATTTCTAAGATAATGAAATCAGTGGGAAAGATGAATTTATCAACTTTAACTAGAATATTTTTGAGAATTCACATAGAAGTTTTAACGGATCTATCAGCTAATTGAAGTAGAACAGAGGTGGGTTTCAGATGAACTATTCCCAATTTCTTAAATATGTAATAGGGCATTAAATTTATGGATGCCCTAAGGTCACAAAGAGTCTTTTGGAAGGAGTGGTTTCCAATGGTGCACGGGATTGTGAAACTCCCATGATCTTTTCTCTTAAGGGGTATTCTTTGTTGAAGGATTGCACTACACTCTTTCGTTAATGCAATGGTGTCCTTCTCATCAATCCTTCTTTTCTTTGATAAGATATCATTCATAAACTTAGCATAATTAGGCATATGTTCTAATACTTCAGCAAAGGGGATATGAATGTGAAGGGTTTTGAAGGTTTCAAGAAATTTATGAAATTGGACGTCTAGTTTCTCTCGTGCCATTCTCTGAGGATAATGTATATGTGAAGTAAACTAGGGTTGGTTATTTTGGTGAGATTGATTTGACTCTGTTGTTTCCCTCTCCTTATTATTATTTATTTCCTCTCCTTGTTCCTCTCTTATCATTTGAGACATTATTTCAGCTCTCTTGGAAGTTAAAGGTTCAATAATTCTTCCACTCCTTAGAGTTATGGAGTTCCCCATTTCAGTTTCACATTCTCTTATTACACATACTAAAACAGGTCTCCTTAATTTGTTCATAATATCTCTTAATTGATGCTCAATTATTTTCACTATTTCTTCTTGCCTTAGGAGGGTATTTTTGTGTCGATTTAGCATTGCATTAATTATATTCATGAATTCAGTTGTGGAGGTTTTAAATTCTCCAAGGGATTGCACGAAGTTACCCCTACTCCCACTTATATTATTTCATAACTTCTGATTGTATTTACATTTTCCATATCGTACTCCTCCATTTGAGTTGACCTAGATTGCATGCTTTCTATAGCCCTATTTAATTGGGAGATTTTATTTTGAAGCTCTACAATTTTCTATGAATTGGATAACAAATTGCATTTATTTTTTGCTGTGTTAAATTTATCAATAGGCCATTGATAGGCATTTTTAGCCATTTCTTCTAGGAGCTCACGAGTCGCTTCCTAGTTCTTACTACTAAGTGACCCTCCGGCAGCTGCATCAATGAGTATCCTCATTTGTGCGTTCAAACCATTGTAAGAAAGTTTGAACCTACATCTATTAAGGAAACCCATGATGTGGGCAGCGCCTCAGGCACTATAACGACCCCAATATTGAGTAGAAGTTAAACACAACATTGGCGTGTTACCTTAGCATCTAGTATTTAATTAGAGAAAAGCTAAGCAAATGCTAGATGCTAAGTTTGGCCAAGGATCATGAAGAGGGTCTTAAGCTAAGATGAGAAAATAAAATAAAGGAAATGCACATGATAAATATGATTTCAAATGCATGTACAAAAATTATAATTGTAAGTACATACAAATGCAAGTAATCAAGTAACAAAAGAAGTAATTACAATTACTTGAAAATAAAAGTGTAAATGCAATCATAAATAGAATAAATGAAATATGTGAATGGAAAAATACTTGCAAATTTCATGAAATAGAACATAGATACAATTATAATCAGCAATAGGAATTAAAGTGATTACAATTACATATAGGAGCATAGCATTTGCGAGTAGTAGTAAAGGTGAACATTCACATGTAGCAATATAAGTGTACAAATATGAGATACATGTATAATTCTGCTATAAGTAGGATTATATATAATTAATCACATATGACAATTAGACTTATGAGCATGAGGTAATTATGTAATTCATTCATTTATCTATTTATCCAAACCAAGCAATTTAAGTAAGAAAGAACTATTTTCATCACAAAATAAGTAAGGACAAGAAATTAAATTAAGTTATCACATGTCAAATAAATTAAAAAGCAAGGAAGAAAAATATCTCTCTCACAATTAAATAAAGGTAAGAAAAACTATTTAATACGGAAGCAATTATAAGACTTTAATCACTTGATCCAGCTCCACTAGCATCCAAATGCACCTAATCTATTATATTTTATTATTTAAATATAATATGACAAAACTAATAAAAAGAAAAGTATAGTTAGACTAAATAGTCTAAGCATAATTTAAGATTGGGCTAAATATTTTATTTTGTTAGATTTGGATATCACAAGCTAGTTTACAATATGAAAGTAAGCAGCGGAGCAAATGAAAGCATTTAATCAGGGGAAAAAAAAGAAAAATAGTAAGAAAGACAATAGAAAAACAAAGTGAGTAAGAACTCACAAGGATAGACATTTTAGCCTGTAAATAAGTAAGGGTAAAAGCATCCTAAATAAGCTAAAAAAGTATTAAAGTGCATATGAAAGTAAATAAACTGGAGTATGTATTTGTTCAAAGAATTTATGCTAAGTAAATAAGAAGACAGTGAAACATTTAATTAAAATTAAAGTAATATTCACTGTAATTTAAAATAAACTGTAAATAAATAAATCACAGTACTAAAATATGGAAAGTGCAAAGCATTGGAAATGAAGAAAAATATTAGATTATCAATCTAAGATGCTCATATTCTAGAACTATGATAAATAACATAACTTAAAAATTATGATGAGATCTTACAATCAACGGGATTGTAAAGAGCTCATATTTTATTAAATTGAAGTTATTTTATGAAAGTATTTATTCTACGAGCAATACAGAATGAAGCGAGTTAAGCATGTCTGCATAATAGATAAAGGAAAGCGGGGGTTTAAGATAATAAACACTCATATTCACCCTCTGAGAATGTGAGGTCTTTATATATATATATATTTATTTATTTATTTATTTTTAATTCTAAGGAATTATGGTGATGGCGAACGAGATTCCAGAAGCGGCTTCCCCCGATGGCGAGATAGGGTTCCTGGAGGGCGACTTGCCACCTACCGGGGTGGTGCAATTGTGTAAGGTGCCTATTCTATTTCCCGTATTGAATCCTTCTGAAATTGAGGATTATGATGTCGTTAGGTTGAGCGCTTTACCTAACTTGCATCTCAAGGGTAGTGTCGAATCGTCGGCCCCCAAACTCTTCATCGAAGCTCTAACAAATGCTCCCTCTTCAAGAAATCTAGATATTAAATTCATTGCATCTTTAAGAGGTAAACCAGTTCTCCGCCTTTATAGAGATGAAATGAAGTTGTTGGCTAAATTGTTTAATTATAGGGAAATTCTCTAATGGCAAACCTTTGTTGTTTGTCATTCAAAAATTTCTCAATAATTTGAGGTTATTGTGTTCCTGCAGTGCTGGACTAATTGATTTTTACCAAATTCTTATCAACAATCCAGTGAACTAGACTACACTAAGTTATTTGCTAGTGTCTTATACTTCATTGACAAATTTCATATGAAATTATTGAAATTGACCCCCTCGGTTGACCCAAAATTGAACCTCTGATAGTGCCAACATGGATTAATTTTTCTTTTTATTTAATCGCACACTCAAAACTCTCTCTTGGGTCTTATTTTGGTAAGCTCCTCAAAGTAGATTATGATACTTCTACTTCTTGGTGCCTCTATGACTCATGTGTTGGTTAAAATTGATCTCACAAAAACTTATGATTCAGAAATATGGATTGGGAATGAAGAAGAATGATTCTTTCAAGAATTTGTTTTAAGAAATATGCCGATGTACTGCAAAAATTGCAGAATAATTGAACATTCAATTGGGACTGTTTAAAACTTCATCCCCAACCATAAAGATCAAGTTTTGCCGGTGGATTCATCTGCCCCTAAATTAAAGATAAGTAGCTTGTTTACATTCCAAAAAGGCAAGCCAATTCCACTATAACTTTGCCATCTGCCCAGTGTCTGTTGGATGATGCTCATGGTGATTCAACCCCACTGCCTGTTGCTATTGTTTATGGTAGCAATAACATCAGGTGTATGCTGATGGAAGGTCATTCCATCGTGAACAACATTTCTAAGCATATTGCTATCTCAAATGCAATGGTAAATTGCAACCCATCAACTAAAACTATAATGGTTCTCAATTACACAGCATTATGGATGCAATGGACCTCTCCTTAAGTTCTCTTTACACTCTCCTACAAATAAATCTTTGCTTGAAATCAAATTCCAAATATCATTTATGTTCAGCTTTTAAGCAAGTATAGCAACTAGATCAGCAACTTGATCTTATCATTAAACATAATACTGAAAAAGTCATACGTCATAATATTGAATTTATTGACGTGGTTTGCATAAACGAAGCCTTCACCCCTATTGAGATTAAAAAAAAAACATAAAAAGTACTTTATTGGATGAAAACGATTTCTCATACACAATTGGCAATGCCTTCATCAGAAAGGCTGAGCAAATCCTTACACATTGCGCATATAAAAATTGCACAAATATATCCGTTGATAATCGATCTCGCTGTCTAATCTCTATTTGTTAAAATGAAATAAAACTTCCGTCAAAATCAAAAATATTTTGATCAAAATTCCGATCAAGTTTGATTGAAATTTAGTCAGAAATCCATATTCAAGAGGATGGCATGCCGATCCAATTTTTATCCATCATTCACCTCTTTGGGAATTTGCTTCTGGACTTAACGGACTTCTCAAGATTCCTAATGCGTTGGCTGATGACGACCGACGAAGAAACCCTTCGCTCTGGGATAGGAGAGGCTGCAAGAGGAGCCGACTTGGATGTGCCGACGAAGGAGAAGTTGGCCAGAGACGAAGGTTCCAGCTTTGGGGCGGCAGCATCAGGAAAGATGCAAGAACTTCCTCACTGGAGGGCGTTTGAGTGCTGTTTATAAGAGAGCCGGCAGCAGTTATTATTCATACTATTTGAAGTGAGATAGAATAACAGTGCATTTATGAGCTTGCTTTAGCAGCATGAATTGCCTACCAAATCCATACGCAAGAGAGAAAAGGTTTGATGTCACCCAATAACAGAAGATGGCCTGCAAAGCAATAGATATATATATATATTTATTTATATGCATTAATAAGTGTAATTAGAGAAACGAAAGTTGCAATATTCGGAAAAAAGCAGAAAAAATAACTAATAAACATCAACATTCCTAGACTATTTACAAATTATAAAAAAGCATGTGTGACTGACTTTGAACTTTCATAAAACAACGATAAATGAATTCTCAAAGTGAATAAAATGGCTGCTTAATGACTGACTCAAAACTGTACCTTGGAAAACAACCTAAATCAATGGTGAAACAAAATTTTACAAAAAAGAAGTGATGATCTGCAGAGAACTCAACCAAATCCTTTACGTAAAGATTTTTGTGACCAGAAAGTTGCATTTTTCTCACAAAATATGGAGCAGATCAATTATTTAGATTTTGCATAGGAGGCCTCTAAAGAAAATTTGCTCTAAATTTTGTACTTTGTCTATATTCTACAACAACAATAGCACAACACCATCACTAAGCTTTAATCCCACTAAATGTAGTTGACTGCATAAATTCTTCATTCTTAATATGCACAATCAAATAGAAGCCCTTCACAAAATTCTAAATAAATAAGATCCTTTCAGTTCATTCGAATATTTTTTTTAATCCTCATCTTTCTCAAGTTTTTAAATAGAGAAAAATTTAAAATTCAAGTTTTTTAATAGGGGGCCCAAACAATCTATGACATTTTATAATCTTACCCTCAATGGAGCCACCTAGGGCTGGCTCGAACTGAGTTCGATCTAAGTCAGCTCAGACTCGAACTCGAAATTTTCCAAGTTGAGCCTGATTCGAACTTGTCTGAGTTCAGTTCGACCCATTTCGAGTCGAGTCAAATAGGGTTCGAGTCGAGCTATTTTACTCGAACTCGACTCGAAAATTTTGAGTTGAGTCATTATTTTGAATTTGAGTTCGAGTTCGAGTTCGAGTTTCGAGTTAAATTGTCAGCCCTAGAGGGGTGCCCCAACATTGATATAAATGAACTCATTTCTCATCTTATACCATTCATCTACCTTAGCATTCTCATATTTAACACTTATTTTATCAATATGTTTCTTCTTTATAGGCAAACACTATGCCTCATAATATTTTACAGCTGCTCTATAACTCCAATCCTTCTACATCATTGTATTTGTTAGTAAAGTGATTTTAATATATGCAAGCAAAAAATAGATTTTGTACCCTTGGTCCACCTCTTATCTACAACCATCATTCATTAGAAGTGAAGAAGAGGATTAGATGAGTCTGACACTTCAGAGAAGTGTAGTATTTTGGTAAATACAGATGCCTGTATATGTTGCTTAGACATTCCCACTCACGACTATGGCTGACGAACAGCAAGAAGTCTCTATCATACATTTACTCTTCTGGCTTCTGTTATCTGCCAAAACAGCAGAATATAGAAATGATTTTATCCCTAAGACCAGAGTTCCATTAAGCAATCTGTAGAACGTACAAATTGCTTGTTTTTAACTGTTGAAGAAGACTAGTACGGGCTCAGGGTAAAACCAACAGAAATGATAATAATAGAGATTGCAGTAACAGCAAGGAACCCGATTTACAGTAGTTCCTGCTACAGGGACAGAACGTGGAATCTACAATTTTTGTTGGCAGGGATAAAGTTATTGAGAAGTGGAAGAAAAATAGGAAAAATTCACAAATATTTTTTAAAAGAAATTGAGCTTATATATAGGCCATTGCTGCTGGGGACAGAACTTGACCACGTCTAAGAAAATTCCAAAAAAAAAAATGTAAAACTTTTCAAAATTATAAATACAGACTTATCAATAATGAGTTTAAAGTTCAAAATTCATCCATATATCTTTGCCCTTTTCAGCTTCCAAGAGCTCAGATGTCCTGCTTCTGATCCTTGATCAATAATAACTTTTTTTTTCTACGAGCACCTGTTCACTAAACTTCTAATTGCAATAGTATGATCTTGATATTTCCGCAATGTCAGTCTGCATCAAAAAATCAAAGTGCCTAAAATTAACTGAATAATCTCTTAGTTCCTGTGCAATCTATTGATTAAACTGTGAAGAAAGGTCCTTCATAGAGACAGACTTCTTTGAATTGCATTGCAAGTTCATATCAATCATCATTTTCAAAATTCGATCCTCAAGTCAAGAATTCAATTATTAGGTTGATTTCACTCCAATGAAATCAATTTTTTCAAGAGAAGAAATGATTTTCCACCCTGCAGCTATATCACTTTATTGCCTATGAAAAATGGCAAGTATTTTTCAAATCTTACAACAAAATTTAAGAAACTATTTTTTTAAACTTAAGTTCTCTCTAATAGATTCAAGAAAATGAAGTCAACACAGTAAGGATTGAGAGTGGGTATTAAACAAGCCAAGTCGAGGCCATGTTAACCTAGCTTCAGGTTGAGCGGATTAATTAATCAAGTATGAGTTCAAGTTAAAACTAAAATTTACAAGTTTGAGAAGCTCGAGTTTAATCTAAAATTTAAGAGCTCGAGCCTCTACTCATGTGTTTTTTTGAGAGATTAGAAAATTAAATTGAATTAAAAATCATAAAAATATAATAAAAAAAAAAAATGAGAAAGTATAGAATATTAATTGAAATTACAAAGGATAACTTATAGAATTTTTAATAAATTTATATTAAATTTTTATTTTATTTATCAAAAGATGTTTATATTTATAGTTATTAAATAAACTGACTCACGAGTTAAGGAGTAGAGACAAAGCTAGTGAAACTTAACTTATTAACTCATCAAAGCTCAACTCACGAGACATTTGTTGAGATGAGCTGAAGTAGCTCACAAATCGGTGTCTCATACCGGTATAGTGCATATGGTATCCAACCCAAATTTTTAAACCAAATCTTTTAGAAATAAGAAATTTCTAGTTATGATTGGAGACCAACGCCACTTGTTTAAATTTTATTCAGATAAGTGAACACTTCCAATTATCAAAATTGGGTGATGATTCTGCTGCAATAACCTTTGGAATTACCATCAAAATTGGGTGATGTTTCCATATTCTTTTCCGCTATCCTTGGATAGAATTGACAAATATTTTGTGTGGCCATTTATTTGACAATGATCATTAAGCTTCTGCAATGGATTTTGTAGTGGATGGGCAGTTTCATAACATTGCCTGACTCTTTACATTGCTCGGCTCTTCCTATTTAGTTATGTTTTCAAGGGAAGAAATGCCTTCCAATTTAAAGAAATTTTAAAGCTTAATATATGATAGTTTTTCATCGTTTTTATGTTCAAAGGCCTTTGCCATTACATCAATGCATTAACCAAGCTGGAGTCTTATACAGAAATAAGAGAGAATTTATTAATGCTTTGAGGCAAAAACTTTGCCGTGAATTTAATGAGTTAGTGCATTCATAAGGTTAACTCCCAATATGACAAATTATCTCTTGACTTCACAGTCAAGTTCCAACTGTTCTTCATGATGTTGTCTTGGGTTATACAAATTTTCACCAATACTTGACATGGCAATAATTTAAGCTGCACAAAGGCCTCCTTCTCGTTAGTGTATTCCTAAGAAGCAAAGTTTGCCTCTAATTAATTAATCCGCACATCAAATTTCTTTGCATGACAGTTCCATCACAAGGAGAAATCTTCAATTCGTATACCACAATAAAAAACATAGAACATCGTCTTAACATTACCAACATATGGCTACCGAGTTTTTGTAGGTGGGGTTATTAAAAGTGAAAGAAACAATACAGGAAGGACTACTAGAATTCAGTGGGTGGTAATCAATGACATTTCATCTACCTCAACATCATCAACATTTATTCTATTAATCAAGTCACCTGTTTTGTTAGGTAAGCAAATGAATCATTTTCATGTCAATGGTTTTTTATGCTATTTCTTCCTTGTCTTTCCAAGAGACTAGAGCACGTAGAAATTCACTTGTTCCTTATAATCACTTTTTTATTTGTGCCATGAACCAAGAACAAAGACTCTGACACCTACAAATCTGCTCCTTACTTAATATCAACACCCACCATCAAGAGATATAACAGAATATTAGAAGAGTTTTCATATTTAACAGATATCTTTCTTCCATTTAGTAAATAAAAGTACCACTTTACATTGTTTATTTGCTCATCATAGATGGCTTTCATATCATATTTTAACTCTTTCTGTCTGAGGACAGCAAGTACTATGTTATTCCCCTTAAAAAGGCAACCAGTGGTATCCCACAACAGTTTTCTGTATACACAACAGATAACGGCTTTCCTCCTTGGAATGATCGTGGCAATATTCAGGTGGCTTGGAAAACCAAGGTTAGTAAGTGGACAAAGAACAGGAATGACTTGTAGAAACATCAGGCAAAATGCCAGCAAGCTTTAAACAGTTCATGCGTGTATGGAAGTCTCATCCAATTATCTGTACAGAGATCCTAGCCATTTAGGTTGCAGTATTTTAGAGAGTAATAAAGTCAGACATTTGTGCAAATACTGGAAATAGCAGCAACAGAGAGACAGATTCAATAGAGCAAATTCAAATGCTAGATAACCCGGCAGCAAAGACAAGGAACTTGTGAATTTTGCAATAAGGCAAATCTAGGAAAAGAGAAGAAAGGAAGGGTTGGAAGACTTTTAGATTGAATTCATTGCACTATATTAAAAATATTATAGACAATAATAGTAAGGGATATTCTAATCCACACTAGTAAAGAATCTACACTTATTAATTGCAGTTATTGAGGTTAATAAGAGATTATTTTACTTATCATTATGTTTATTAGTTTAATCACAACAATACATCCTAGAACAACCAATTAGTACAATTACACTACTAATTAGTATAAATAATAAATTAGGAAAATGAATTGTGATGAGCAATTCAATAGGTTGATAAATGAATTTTTAGATTTTAATCAATAGCTAAGATTCAATTAGTACTTCAAGAAGATAGACAAGATTTCAATTATTGGCCTAAGTAATTAGTACTTATCTAATTGTCACTTGGAGAGTAACTCATAATTTTAATAGAATTAATGATATTTTATCAGCAATTAGTTTTGTTAACTAAGTTTAGAACTTAAAAAATTTCAGAAAAGCCTAACTGAATGGTAGCCAGCTTCTCAGCTATATACTAAGCAGAAGGTATTTAAGAATTGAATTGTAATCATAATTCTGTTAGTAATGTTTTGTTATGGTAATTCCATGATAAAACTAGCTAACAATATGACAAGATCATTGAATTATAGTCCATTAAATGCAACATTAAATCAGCAATTATCATTTTAATCTGGACAAAAAAAATTAGATATAGATTAAATTTAATTTGAAAAATCAAATATACTTTAGTTACTAATAATATTAATTAAACAAAAAAAATTTAATGGCTAATTAGTTATTTATGATGATAATATAAGTTAATTAGAGAACAAAAAAAATTTAATCAGGTTAATTAATGCATAGATGTCTTTTGGTATGAGTTAAATGTTACAATATGACAACTATGCATTCATTTTTTGTTGCAAAATTTCATTTCTAAACATGCTTCTAGTTGTTTCTAAGGAAAAAAATAAATATAGCATCAAAATGTACAAAAATAAAATAAAATAAAATGAAAACAAAACATAATTATACAAATTCAACCATGCAACATCTTCAAAAATTCATCAAGAATTTTATTGAATAGGGGAAAAACTTTGAGTAAGAAAACAAGCATATGGGAATACTAATAGCAAATGAGTAAATAAATTAATCAAATGGAAATAAAATCGCCCGGAGAAAATCCATAAGAATTATTAAAAGGGCACACCAGAAGCCTTACTCATTATTGTAAATTTATGAGAAAGCTTTAGGGTACATACCTTAGGAAAACTAGCTGTAAATGGAACTGTTAAAAGCGCAAGTACCCTAGAAAAATTTTTCATAATCTTGGCCATAGGATTCCCTTCCATGCCTTCTTGCATATTTAACTACAAGAATAATAAAACTCATTAGAGGAGCCTTAAAGAATTTCAGTCAAGCATAAGAACAAAAAAAAAACAGCATGAATAACAGAATGGGTACTAGAAGTGCTAAAGCAGTCATCTGACAGCACAGCAGAGACGTTTCTTTTAAACTTTAAAAACCCTAAAGTTTCTAAGTCACTTGAGACATGAAATGCGAGCCAATAAAGAGAAATGCAATATATGTTGAAGTCATTATATGTTTTATAGCACAATAACAAAATTAGTATCAAAATGGAACTTTTACAATATATAATAATAGAATGGTTAGAGAAAAAGTGTCCAAAGCAGTCCTGTGCATAGCACAATTGCAAAAGTATTTGCTTTAAGAAAATATGATGATCTGTGTCAATTAGGCAAGCCATGCTAACCATAAAACTTGAATGAGATCTGAGGAAATAATCGAACATATGTATAATAGAATGGAAAATAGCTTCAAAATTTATTTTACATGACCAAATTTTCTTCAATAATAAATTTATAATATTTAGGATTAACATTAAATAAACGTCAGTTTTAAATTGATTACGATAATGCTTAACGTACATATTCCAAAATGAGATAATGCTTAGCAGCTCTCCCATCCACGTCGTTAAGAGGGACTTTATTCTCTAACAACTAGCATATCAAAACAAACTAAATAAGAGAAAAAACATTTCGCCTATTTTCATTGTCGCAAGTATTTTTATCTTTTGACAGTTTTATTGCAGCAAAATATTTTAATCCATTTTATATTTTGAGTACCTACTAATGGTGTTGGATAACAAGGATTATAATGACGAAGAGGGAGTATAATATTTTTTTAGCTAAGGTCGATTTATATAGTTGGCGCCAATTCAACCTTAATATCAATTAGGTTAATACTTGTGACAACTTGATCTGGAAGTTGTACGACTGTAGGTATGAATATTTCTTAGGATTAAAATTGCTACTTGGATACAGCTGCAACAAATATTTTCTAAAGCAAGATTATTATTTTCAAATTGCTGCAGATTCGAAAATGTTGATTTTAGGCCTTTAAATGAGTTTTTGAAGTGCTTGTCATCTACCTCTTAAATAAAGCTCCAATCGTATGTCTGTATAATTACTTCTGTCATGTTTGTTGTAATAGGTAAAAGAGTATGGCACAGGCAATATTCACAGAGATATTTTTAAAGACCTAAATGCTAATTTCTAAAAATTGAAGCACATGGATACTCAAACTTTTAGCAAATATTGTGCAGACCTGTAAATGGATTGAGCAGGACCAAATATGATTTTGTTCCAATCCACTTAGAATGCCAAAATGAATTTGGTTCCAATTTGCATAGAATGCCAAAGCAGCTTCTGAGTAAATTATCTGATTCAATATGCAAATTGATCCTCTTAAAAAATTAAGGAATTGCAATCACATGGAGGTGAACTTAACCCTCTATAAGCCTGACCCAATATATTCCTATAATCAGCAGGCTCGTCCACTCATGCAACCAATTAAAATAGATCGACTATATAAGAAGTAAAGGTTTCATGGCTAGTATTAAGATACTGGTTCAATACCGGGGGCTTTGAATTCGACTCTGCAGCCCACACAGCATGTGTAACATCCGTCCTCCACACTTTGGACCCTTTGGGGAGGGCTCACCTAATTTGACTTATAGTTGGTTATGGTGCAGAAATGCAGGTTTCTGCATATGGTTTGTAGTTAGTTACAAAACCCTAAGTTAGCATTACAATCAAAATCTCTAGAAAATTCGTATATACGAATTTGGAGGATCGCATATACGAGCATGTCAACAACTGGGCTGTAGTTGTCTGTTTAAGAAAGGGATGGCATGAATCTTACGAGGGCTATTTAAGGTCCTGTTTGGTGGGGAGAGTGTTCTCCAACCAACAAGCACTCTCCTTCCTCCAAACCCTAAATCCTCTCTATTTTTGTTTCATTTTTGAATAGTTAATAGAGATAAATAGATCTACTACTATTAGTCACTGAGAGTTTCTTCTGCTTTACTCACTTTTATTCCACGCTTTATTTCATTTGGTGTTTTGCATAACATAACATATCGGTTCCTTTCTACAAGTCGGGTGAACGTAGAGTTAGGATTTATTAGGCTCCACTTACCCATGCAAGTGGGAATATTGCAAGTACATGAAATGCTGATGTAAGGGAAAGGCTGCAATAACATACGAATTTGCTTATGAATTTTTTATTTCGAGTGGGGTTCAAATTTACTCTTTTTTCTTACAAAGAGAAGTAGTGAGGACTTAAATATATGTGTGTACATTCTATAAATTTGTTATATTGTTTTTATGAAGTGAGATTCTTATATAATGCATTTAAATTTTATTTTCTGATATTTTGCATTTTGACTAAATTCATGATTTCGGACAACTTGGGATTCCTGCTCGTACTAGGAGTGCTCCCCATACCCCATCCATTGAGTCTTCTCTAAGGGTGAAACTTATCTATTTCATAGCTAGAACACACACACCAGAAGTGTTCACCATACCCCATCGATGATTCTTCTCAAAGGGTGCAACTCATCTATTTCATAACTAGAACATGAACTCATTGTGTGCCCCACATCTTTTTGGTGAGACAAAGACAGATCTCAATTCTTGAATTACAATGTTTTGCCAAAGTTTAAATTTTTCTTCTGGCAGAATTGTTTAAGGCTATGCTTTAAGGATGAGCACTTTCATTGCATGTTTTCTATTGTTGCAAAATCATAATTAGTTTCAAATGTCGATTGATATGAAGAACTGTGAATTTAGATAATATTTTGAAGTTTTTATCAAATTAGATGGTAATGATAACCACCATCAATGTTTTTAATTTTTGCATCACATTCGATCTACACTCTTCATTATGTGATTGTTCACTAAATGGTTTCTAACTAAGCTTAATACATAGTATTATGATAGATTCAACCATGGAACTAGAAGAAAACACCAAGAACTACAAGTTAAAATATGAACAATCAAATTTTAACAAAATATGATGAAAAGAATTATACTCTATTATTACAATAAAGAATTTGATATAAGAAAAAAATGATAAAAAGGTTGACACCATTAGTTCAGGTTAATTTTGATAAAGTAACTAATAAAGATGGTAAACAAAAATGCTGCAAGCCACCACAATAGAAAAAAGTTGAATAGCACAAAAAAGTACATGACATGAGAACTCATTTGAAAAGTGCACTAAAAAAGAACATTTAGTATAAATAATTCAATTTACAAAAAAAAAAATAGTGAATGTGAAATGAGCCCCAATTTTTGTATTTTGATAAACTCCGCCGTTGTTGAGTCTCAAATACCGTATGGGAATGGAGGGTCGCATTGGATATTCAATTGCTAGTGTAAAACTCATTCGAATACTTTATGCCATGAATCCTTTTAAGAAATTGGGCTATATCTAGACATCCCCAAATAGTAAAGCGCTACATTAACCAAATGTACTGAAAATTCAAATGTAGCAACATCATAGTAACTATAGTTTTGGAAAAATTAATGAAACAGAATTATTTTGAAGTTTACTATAGCTTATGATATTTGATTATTAATACAAATTTCAAGAAAAAAAATAAACATGTTGTATCACATAAAAATGAGGCTTCTATGACTGATTATTTCTTTTGAAAAGAAAAGATAATTTATGTTGCAAGAATTATATAACTATTCCATATGATTTACTTGAAAACCCAACATTGATTAATGATTTAGATTTGAAAATAACAAATACAAAAAGTAATATTAAACCTAAGATATGTCTAAAAATTATATGGTGGAACAACAAAAGATAATATAAATATTTGAAAGTGAAATTTTCAAACTTAGGCAATGTGAGTTATGTCCTCGAGATTATGACTTCTATAACGATTAAATTTACACTTCATATACTCTGCTTTATATCACTAAGAGGAAGACCTTTAGATTCTAAATAGTCCTCTACAACTCGTGTTTTGCTTTAACAACATCACAGTTTTTAATGGCATCCCAATCTTAGCAATTAATAGATGTTTATGGTAAATAGCATGCACCAAAGAACCTCCTCTTGAATGTGCTCAGTAAAAATATGCATAATTAAATAAAAAAATATGAATTAACTGTAGAGCCTTGATGTAATCTAACATAATAGAAAAATAATTAGACAAGCCACTTGCAATCAAATATCGTATTATATATATCTTTAATAACATAAATTTATACTACACAAATTCCATTTATCTCAGCAGAGCCCTCCATAGAACTTTTCTTAGCACTCAATCATATGCATTTTCAATATTAATAAAGATTAAATGAAGATTTTTCTTTCTCTAAATAGCTCCATCAAACCTCTTAGTAAATATATAGCTTCTATGGTAGATCTACATGGCATAAAACTAAAAAATTGATTTATGAAATATGAGCATCCCTTTGTAATATGTATTCAATTACCCTATTCCAAGGTTTTAGCATGGACATTAACTTAATTCCCTTATGATTTGCACAATTTTAAGCATTTTCTTTATTCATGTAAATAGGTACAACAATATTTTTTCTCCACTCGTATCGACATTTTTAATTTCCAAAATATCATAAAATAACTTAGTAAGCCATAAACATTTTTCATCACCTAAATATTTTCACACCTCAATAGAGATGTTATCTAAATTTATTGCTTTTCCACTCTTCATTTTTTGAAGCATTCCAACATCACATTACTACATGTAGAATGAAAGTATAATTGATAATATGCCTTTATACTCATTAAACGCACTTATATCAATTCGTATATGATAACGACCTTCATTAAAAAGTTTAATAAAATAAATTCATCTATCTATAAGTTAAATATGTCATCCCTAAAAAAATCTCTAATTAATATTTTGAATATATTTCACTTAGATTTTGGTTCGTTATTGCTTGATTTGGTTAACTTATTAAAATGTGTATCTCTCCCCCAACAATTTCTAAATTTATTATATAAATCATCAAATGTTGGAGTTTTAAAACATCACGAATTGCTATTTTAGATTCCAAGTAGGCTATATATATTCTTCCAATTATCATTACATTAAACAACTTTATAACATATTATTTGTATCTGTGAAACTCTATTAGAACGATCTTACGTCCACTATCAAGAATTGTTTATTATAAAGTGTTCTTACCCTTGATTTACCAAGTATAAACTTACTACATTGTGAATACAACTAGCAGCTAAATTTCACATAAAATATTTATTCACACTCAAATTCTCATTATTCAAATTTTAAAAACTTCACTCCTAATTCACATTTAATTTAAGAAAATATTTATATTTAGTCTTTTCATACTCTTTATTTCAAAGCTAAAAGTCAATAGTGTTAGTTTCATGATTTCTTTAAATTATTATTAAAATAAAATTGTAACTAGTATAAATAATATAAATATAAAGGAACATTATAATAAATAAAATTTAAATAATTAATTAATTATAATTAACTGTAAAAACATAAAAAAAAAATAATTATCATTAAATAATAAATTATACACTGATTATTATTATTAATACTTAAAAAATTAAATTATAATTCTTTAATTAATTATAGATAAAGAACTACTAATGTTAATTAGAATTAATTAAAAATATAGTTATTAATTAAAATATTTATAGATAATTAACTAAAATACTTAATTAATTATAAAATACTATACTAATGATTAAATGATGACAGTTGTATAAAATTTATATAATTAATCGAATCATGCTTAAGTGATATAGATAATGTCAATCATTAAGAGATCATAAGAATTAATTACATAAACATTAAGAAAATGTATGCAAAGTGAACATGGTGTACATGAATATTATGCAACATTTATACATTTTATAAAAATTTGCTTTATTAAAGTTATTAGGCAAAGTGTAGAAATGAATTTTGCTACAATTCACCAAAAATATTGTTTAATGCTTTTATTGTATCTTTATGTATTAAAATTCTTTAAGGATGCACTCTGTCAACTCCAATAAGAAAATCAATAACTTGTCCCAGGAAATTGTGAAGTAAATCCCAATGCATGAATCAGGTATGATTGTGGGTCATTTATTAGAAGATGAAAAAAGATATTTTATATATAGATGCTGATTTGCCATGTAATATGAATCTATTCCAAAAATATTGATTCCAAATAATATAAATGGTGATCATAAACCTGAATCTTTTAACTAATCAAATGGTTTGGAAGTAAAGTAATATAGAGCATAAGATCAAACACAAAACTGACTTTTTGATAGAGATTGAAGCATAATGCGAAGATTGCCATAGTCCGTCACTTTTGTTAAATAATCTAAAAGAATGTAAGTATAAGAATATACGAACAAGTCAAAATGGAGGTCCAGGGATTCCCTATATTATTCTTTGTACAGCAACAACCTCAATTTCAGTGGCATCATGAAGATTGAGTAAAACATTCTCTATAAGATATTGCAACTGTATGCAAACCTTACAAGAAAAAAATCAATGCTTCAAAAATATGTTAGATAACTAACTACAGGGGCAATGTTTTCAAAGAGGCATAAAGAGTCACAGAATGAATAAGTGTGCTCACAAAATTATTTATGATCGCTGCTTACCTAAAGAGGGCCAATAAAAATATTAGAGAATAAAGATATCCAGCATCAAAAATAATAGGAATACGGATCTTAGTACAAGATTTAGCTTAATGCAAGCAAGGGATTCCAACCCTACATCTATTGTAGCTCTAGAAGTTTATCTCTCTCTCTGTCTCTCTCTCTCTCTCTCTTTCTCTCTCTCTCTCTCTCTCTATATAGTATATATATATGATATAAATAATATATACTATGTAAATGTATGTATGTATGTACATATATATAGTATTTACATACCACTACAATCATTAAATATTCAATTGATTATACAGTTAGTTCCTTACTCAAATATAAAGTAATTAAGATTCCTTTCACCTTCTAAAATATAAATAATCAAGTTATTAAGAATAGTTCTATCTTTGGAGTACTAGAAATACAAAATCATGCATGAATAGTTGCACAATAAAGGTAGAATGGATCCTTTGTCCATCGCACTTCAGACCTTATCTTGTTAGGTAACAAAAAAGTTCATTAGCCATTGTACAAGAAATATAATTTATGACAAGTTGTAAGAAAAAATCATTTTTATTGGGTGTGTTATTGTCTATCAATATTTCCATTAATTAAAGAAGATGATGACAAGCTTATGAAATGTTAATGTAGATTTTGGATGGAGAACTACATCTATGGAGAGGATCCCTTTAGCTAGAAGAAGATTAAGTTGCTTTCTTAAAAAAGAATTTGGTATTAATCTATAATATCAAATACATTGTCGTATGAACCCAAGGGATTGCCAGAATTCAATAAGAAATGTCATCAACTTTCTGATTATTAGATACGAATTAACAGATTCATGTACCTTAATTCACTCTCAACTTAAGGTGATCTATTATTGATAAAGTATTTTGGCTAATCAAATGTGTGTAATAAAATAAATGAAAATATAAATTAGAAGAACACTAATATGATGAATGAATGACTTGTCAAAACTTGAACAATGTTCTTACATTGTTTATGGGCTTCTCTTAGAAAACTGACTTAATGTTAAGATGCTTGAATATTAGAATTATGAATTATGAATAAAAGATCAATACTCAAAAGTATGATGACATGCTTAATCAATAATAGTATTAACTTATATTGGCAAGAAACTCAAACAATTAAAGATAACTCCTAATGGGTTCTTCAAAGACCTTCTAGACTTCCACTTTAATGAGAAATTTAGTTTAGTATTGAATGCAATCTTGATTCTCAAAATTTTCTATAAATTAGTTTTGAGGAAAACTTGAAAGAACTTAAGAATTCATCACAAGAAATCTTTGAACAGAATTATCAGAGAAAGTACTTTATTTTAAGTGCGACCTTACTCGTACTAATACACACCGGATATCATTAAAATTTCATAGTTAAAAATACTTTAGCAAGGATAAAACTGGAAAGGCGAGTGTCGCTGCTACCCTAGTTTCCATATTTAACATCCATCTACTCTTTGATTAAGATGAAAGCAGAATGTAGTATTCTTAACAAGGCCTTCTTGCAATAAGAATTGATATAAAATGTAGAGTTGTGATTAGATGTAAGCTTGCAACATAGTGAAAATAAAATATCAAAAGCTTATTAGCCACTACAACCTTAACAATCCCTAACTACAACGGGGGAATGTATTTTTATGGATTATGGAGCTAACTTTTCACGAAGCAATTATGGATTCTATCCGACTAATAGTGGATGACATGCAACATCTACACATGACCTGCTAATCCAACAAACAGATTCAATTAAAAATTTTGTTTGATGGTATCTCAAAGGATTGTTGAACTGCAGGGAATTTAATAAACAACAATTCTTAATGTAGATAACATAATCACTGCTTGATCTTCGTAGGCGAATCAAAAAAATCTGAAATACATAACAGTATGAGTATTACTTTCCACCCTCCACTGGATAAACAAACTAAAAAGATATATCAACCCTAAAGGATCTTCTCCAATTATGTGTACTAAATATTGGTAAATATCAAGTTAATCAGTTCCATAGGAACTGCATAGGATCGACAAAAAAAAAATCATGATCTGAGGCAACCACATGTAAAGTTTAACATGAGAGACCTCATGTTCATTAAAGTTAGTCCAATTAAAGGCATCAATTTATTTAAAGGCACTGAAAAGCTATGTTAAAGATACTTTGATCCATTAAGGTAGTCACTCTAGTTGGTCAATTTGCACATAAGTCAAGGTTTAACCCACACGTTTTCTTGATCGATTTATCATTAAACTTTTCTGTTTAGCTATTTTCAGCACAAAAAATAAATAATAATTTTAAAAGAATAACAAATAATATTATAAATTGATGTTCAATGATAGCAGTCTTCAAAGATGGAGAGAACATAACATCCACCCCCAAATTAAATTCTAAAGAATCAATATAAAAAACCAATATTTTAAGAAAATTAAATACTGTAATGGAAATAGTTTAAAATTATTCATTAATTTTATAAAGTTAATATGTCAAAAATTAAGCTCAGTTTAATGGGTTTTCTATTAAATTTAATAATTTTTAAGCTATAAATTTGTTTTATAAATTATCAACGTAATATTATTTAGAAAATACTAGAAAATAAAATACTCACTCAAATAGAAAATATTTAAATTTTTTTATATCAGCATATTTTTATCTACATTCAATAAAACTTAATCCATTTTGGGAATAATTTAGCTATAATATATATATATATATATATATATATATATATATATCTCTGATGAAAAGAAGCCCTGCCCAAATTTTGCTAATGAAACCTTTGACATTCTATCCCACAAAACACTAATCGATTATTCTCTTCTCCTCAAGCAAAACCCCTTTCTCCTTCTCGCAAGTAAAATCACTTCAACCTCCCTTTCTCTCTCCCACTTTCTAGGTCTTTTTGGAGGCACACGTTCAACACCTCCCTATTGCTTGATCGACGGCACGCAAATTGTCAGCAATCACCCTGCTCTCCTCTGAGAGGCCTACAAACCACCTAACACAGACCATCTGGCAGGGATCCACTTGCACCCTACTAACACAGTCACATGTACAGCCTCTAGCTATCGTTAGCTGCCTCCAACAATCCGTCTTTGTGCTTTCAAGATAGCCAAATCCCAATTTTCCTTTTAATTATTGTTAAATCGAAATGATGATAAAGGTTAAAAATGATAATATATAAGCATCATAATTAGTCAATTCATGAATTAATAATGAAATCTAGCACCTAATTTTTCAATGATTCACCATGCTTCATATACATGTTCTGCTTATTTTGTTAATGGTTTGTAATGGAATTGGAAGCTTAAAGAATTTTGGTTTGTCAAATTTATGCATCCTAACAATATACGTAAAATTATAGATACAATGTAGCTTAAATTCGTGACATTACATATAAAAAACTTCTTAAACAATGAATGTATCACTTAATACATGGGTTATTATTCTCCACGCATGTGTACCCTTAAGTTCTTTAGTAAAAGAGGAGCTAAGAGTTGAAGAATATAAGGCCTGGGTGTTATATTTTTGAATATATTTCTTTCTTTTTGAACTAGTTTATACAACAACTCAAGACATATATTGTATTCTACATTTTTTACTTACTGCATATATAGTTAGTTTATATATATTTTTCTATGTATTCTAGTCAGATTAGTAATAGCATATTTTCACAAATATTAATCATATGACATTGCAATTGCAGTATTTGTAAGATCTATATTCAGAATCAATATTGTCGACAGCCAAAAGATGCAATAAGATAATTTCATATATCTTGGAACTTTCATAAATAATATATCTAACCAAATTAAAGTCTTGAGGTGATTTCCATTAAAACTAGTAGCAAAATGAACAACTTTAAGCTCAAGTAGAAGCTTGCAGCAGTAAAGGTTCACAATAGGAAGATAAGAGAATGGGAACATAAGACACTTAAGAAGAAAGAAAAACAAGAGGTCAATATGGAAAATTAGAAAAGGAATGTGGCTTTACTATAGTACAATTGAATCTTACATCTGGCACACTTTGACCTTTATGATCCAATAATCATACCTACCCACATTAATGCCGTGTGCTTGCACTCCATCTTAAATTTCAAACATATTGTAAAATACCGCAATATGGAGAAACCCACAGCTGTACCAAAGCTCTTCACAGACCGTGGCATGCCCAGTGTGGTTCAAGAAGCAGATTTGTTTAGTTCTTTCTATTGGCAGAAAGGTAAAGTTGGCATGGCTGGCACTGAGCATTGCTTTTGAGCTTGTGCACGGAAATGCCACATCAAAAGATAAATCGGTGACAAAGTGCCCTTAATTGTTTAAACTTGTTGAAGGCACAGGTTTTCATTGCAGTTCCATAACATGAGTAAAAGTCTTTTCTCCTCGAAACAAAATTTATCATTCCAAAAACAAAAAAAAAACGGCTTACAAAGAGCTTCTAGAGACATAATGAACAGATATCAATCCTGTCACTGAAAAAAAATTCATCATTTTTATAGACATCATAAAGGGTTTAAAAACAGGAAAACATGAGACACTGAAATAATTTTGAAGTATAGATCATGCGTAAAGGGTAATCAACATCCTAAGCCTTACTAATTTCCTGTTGCTATGGTACTCTAACCAAAACAAAAACAAAAAAATAAACAGAGTCTAAACTACAGAAAAATTGTTTGCGAAACTGAAAATTAAACTGAACAAAAATGATATATAAATTCAACTTTTAACATTCAATGACTTTGGCATGCATAATTTTCAGTTTTTTCAAAATATAACAACAAAATAAAATACTGACCTCAACAGTAGCCAAGAATAGCAGAGAAGTCAAAACTGGAAAAATGTACATAGGATCTGGAGTTGTTAGATCTGTAAACCAAAATGCTCCACCTACCTTAAAAGATGGCACTTTCTCAACCATATTTGAAATCTATTAAACAGTAAGACAGTTTCAATAACCAAATATTGCCAAAAAGTATGATCACATAAGTACATCATCTAAAAATAGAAGTACAGCAGAATCAAATACAAGTACAAGTAAGAAATGTCTAGCAATGTAAGAAAAAAGAGCCAAGGAAGTGAACTTACAGCAAAGAAAAAACTGATAAAAACTGGCCCTTGAATCAAAGCACCTTTTAGAGGAGTGAATGGAGTGACTCCATGCCTTAAAAAACAAAGTGAACCAATATTAAAAGCAACAAATTACATTAACATTGATTTCAACAAATTGACACGTAGCAAAAAAATTACAATAAACAGGAAGTTTCAGTCTATTATGCACGTTACATTTTGGGATGAAAAATATTACTAGATGCACACATATGTTGATAAAAATGTTCAAAACTCGTTGGCTCACAAGCAAAAAGAATCAACTCAAACCTAATTCGATTTAAGTTCTATCTTATGTGAGTTGCTCAAATAGTGATTAGAAGTCAGTAAAATTTCAAATAATTAGAAAATTAAATAAAAGTTATTTGTCCATGAAGTCCACAAGGGTTGTGGACTAAGGAATCCTTAGTGAATTGCAAATTTTCCATAACCATCAATCGTAATTGAGCAACAAACATACTTTTAAGTAATAAAACCCTGTCTATGCGAGGATGCTAGCACAACCTCTCTAAATCCTGATATTATTGAGCCTGTGAGCCTACAATATGAAAGACTGCATCAATGATCTCAGTGACCATAAATTCAGCAAGTTTAGCGATCGTGGGTTTTGCAGTACGGCAAGGCACTCTATCCACTTTGGAATCCCAACAATTGCAAGCTATGCAAGCTCACGAAAATGTGGTGTCACCTCTTCAAGATTTAAAATCACATTTTCTCCTTCACTTCTACAGAGCCTTCATCATAGAGCTTGATAGCTTTTCACCAGCTCATTAACTGAGCAATGGTTCAATCCTTTCTCAATCCAAATTTCTTTTTTGTTGTTACTTCATATTCTCTTTCTCATCCTGATTAATTTGCTTGCAAGAACTTATCTAAAAGATTATCTCACTAATGATTTCATGAGTTTTACATTTCAAAAATTAATCCCTACAATAAAGCGATTTAGGTGTTTTCCATGTTAAGAGAAATGAGAAAAGTGTCATCGATCAAATTTTATGACTCAATGAATTCCAAAATCCCCTCTTCATTTTATGTAAACTATTTAATGTCATCATGTGCTCGAGATATAAATTATTTTTCAGTTTACAGACGCATTATCTTTTTTTTATTTAATGCATTCATCTGAATTTCATCAGTTTTTTTAACATTAATTTAGACCGACTTTAACACTTGGAAATGCACGCATGTGCCTATTGCTTTTTATCATTCGTGTCCAGTAATTATCTACCCCGTGAAAGCATGCTAAACACTTAACCCAACAAATTACAGTGATAAATTCTCTAACTTCACAATTAAGTAAAATCTCTATATTGATCCATTTATTGAATCTGATATTAAAACATTGCTAGAGCCTCATGCTGAAATCAGTAATGGTTCTCATGGCAATGCCCTTAAACCTCCATCAACCACTGAACTTCCAGGTGTAACACATTAGTCAATCTAAACTGGAGTCTAAGGGTAAAAAAAATGTAAAATAGGAATACTATATATTTACGAATTTGAAAGATATGAATGAAAAGATGATATTAAATGGCAATGCAAACATTGTCATCAAGTCTTACAAACCATCAATATGGTTAAACTTCAAATACTTGTAAGCAAATAAACAAAAAAATCCCAAAGCTCATCCAACTGAGGGCTGTAATTTGGGTGTAAATAATGTAATTCCCAGAATTTACAATATTTTTGTATTTGATATACGGGATTATCAAAGTAATTTGATTTTAGATAAATTTGTGTGGGACTTATTTTCCCCCATTTCTTCACAAAAACTGTGTAATAAAATTATGTCAAAATCAGACCTAATATGATAAAGTGTTGCAGAAAAAAATTTGTGCGTAAAAATTGAACTCATGACTCCTTCGTTTCCGATCCCCGCTTTGTCCCCGACCCCAGCTTCGTCACAACATCTCTTTCGTCATCGGTTGTGTCATTGTCTCAAGCCCTAGCAGCATCTTCATCCCCGACTGTGTCTTCTTCCATGGCTGCATTGTAGTCGTCGACCCCGGTTGCGTCCCTAGCAAGCCGTCCTCAACCCTAGCTTCATCACCAGCGCTCACCAACCCTCTCCCTGACCTACCACCAAGGCATTGCCAACAGTCTCCAGCAAGTTGTCCCCAATCCCAGTTTCATCCCCAACGAGCTGTCCACAACCCAGCTTCATTTTTTTATTCTTTTTTTAAGAAATTACTATGGAATCAAAATACATAACATTCTCCTAGCTTTTAATAATTTTGATCAGGTGTGAACATTAGTGATTTGTTTAATAATAACAGTGCCATTGTGTGGTGCATCATGCTGCGCATTAATCTGGTGCAACATCCACATCTAAAAACTAAAAGAAGTTAAGAACAGTAGGACCACTTCAATATAGCAAAATCACATTTAATAACCCATGATTTTAAGATTAGTATTTGAAGACTAATACCTGCACTAGACATTCTACTGTAAATGGCCTCCTAATGAAACACAAATTCAAAGATAAAAAAAAAGACAGAAACTATAACATTAATCAGCAATACTAAAAATAGCAGTGCCATTGTGTGGTTGCAAAGTATGGTAAAATGAAGCATACTTTTTGAATAATTCTTTCATCCGTCTCTGGCCTTCTTGAACAAACTTCGGATCTATATTCTGCAGCAGAATATAAACATTAAATTAAAAACAATCAAATTTACAATAAGGAAAATGATATATAATCGCTGCCGATTAATTACTGTAGAAAAACAACAGAAAATCTGAAACTTTGAATAAAATTCTTCGCTATATGTAACACAGTTCTTAGCTTATCAGAGATGTATCATACATTATTCAACTCTTCCTTGAGTTTCTCCAACTCTGGCCTCATAATCTGCAAATCAGTAATGGAGCATATGATCAAAAAGAGTAAATAAAGGTTGGTAAATTAGGATAGTTTCTTTGCAAGAAATCAATAAATTTATCACAAGTCAAAAAATTTATGAATTATAAAAATTGTTTACCCAGATAATGCATACGAGCTTTAACTTATCAAAAATCTCTACATCAATGAAAAAACAATTCCCAAAAAAATGACAATGACAAGACGTGCCCAAAATAAACAATCCATCCAGTATCTTGAAAGAGTACTGCGTGTGCCTATGCACACCCAATGGTGTGCAAGTACAAGCACTCAATACTCAGTGGTGTGCTCGCCACTATAGAACATCGTAGAGTACCCTTAATTCTGCATGGTCTTTGCACACTTTCGTGTCAGCATTTTGCTTGAAATTTTAGGTGTACTGCATGTATAGTTTTCCATTGAAGCAGATTGAACCAAAATACAGTTTACTATACGCTTGGGGCAGGCTCTCAAAATTTTAAAGAAAAGATACATGAATGTTGAAAAAATAGACGTAAATTTAAGAAAGCTATGATTCAAAATAAATCCTAAATGATAAATAACAATAATTAAATTTGGTAATAAGATTTCGCATATATAATTTGTGGAGTCCTTTGCAAGAAAATCGGATAGTTTCAGAACCTCCCAACATTATTACCCAAGAGAATTTAACAATATCTCAAATTTTATGCAAAACCATAACAAAAAAATTAGGAGAAATAAGTTGCATAATAAATTATTGAAATAATGCAAATCTACTATTCATGCCAAAACAAGAAATGCTCATTGTTGTTGCTCCACGCTCCAATACCATATACACAACATTCTTTAGTTTAAGAATTAAGCATTTTTTATTTCGAAACCATAATGTTACAATGAGTATGTTAAGCCTATTTATAAATTTACAAAGCCTTAAAATGAAATTTATAGATTAGCACTTTTGCTTGGAACTTAAATTCACTAAAAAAAAGAGTTGAGTCATGCATTGATCATAGACATATATACTTTTGGGTTGATTTCAAACTCAAGTTGCTTGATTTGTGACTAGAGTATAAAGTTATTATAAATATTTTTTGCAGCTAATTCAAAATCAATTGCAGCATAGTCAATGAAATGCTACAATACAATGTGTAGTATCCTGGGCTTTATTCATTATGGTTGCATTCAAGCCCCTAATTTTATTTTTGGAATGTTTCAAATAGATTTAATGTTAGGTTGAAGTTGATTCTCCATTCTTAATGAAAATATTTTGGCCAGTCATGCTAACTTTTGGCAAACCAAAACTACTGTTCCCACAGCAAAGTTTTCCAATAGAACAAGCTACATGTGACAACTAACTTTTCATTAAAGACTTTCAGATCAATCAAACTATTGCAAATGAATACATCTAACTTTATCTTTCAAGTGACATCTTCATCGACATTGTAGTGACAATGACTGTGATGTCCCGACGCCGGTTCAGCGGAAACCGTTCCGACATCGGGTATTCACTTACCGCAGGATAATATTAAGTAACTTGAGAAAAGAAAAGAAAACACACATAAAAAGCCAAAGATATTATTCATTTATTTCAATGTTCATATTACAAGATCTTTTCAACACTCCTCGTACAAAAGCGAAAATAAAGAAAAAGATAAAAGATAAGCAAAATAGCGTCGTGGATCTATCAGCAGTTTGAACATTTTAAGCATTAGGGTTCTTGGGTGTATTCTCCCAGGAGCACCTGACCTGGTATTGTACAGAAAATAATACCGGGATTTGAATTCCCAGTAATTAGAGAATACTCTAAGTACTGCAGTACACAATAATATTTACATTTTCCAAGATGCCAATAGCGGAAGTACGGCGAAAATAAAATGCAGGAAAAAAATAAAGCAATAGCGTGAAATAAACAATTTCCTGCAACAAATATTATTTATCAAATAAAGTTACTGATGTCATTTTCTAGTAATTAACCCTGAATGTTACTGATGTCATTTTCCAGTAACAACCCCGAATATAATTGATGTCATTTTCCAATAATAACCTCGAATGTTACTGATGTCATTTTTCAGTAACGACCCTGAATATTATCACGTTGGTTCCGAAACAACCAAGCAAGCTTTAAATTAAAATTTGGCTCAAAGCAAATAAGCGAAGCATTAAAAGTGCAAAAATGTAATATTCGTCATGTACTAGGTACCTTTATTCCTTAAGTTCAGAAGTTCAATAGTTCGGATGAGTGACAATTCGCTCAATCTGCATTTAGGTTCGGATATCTTTAAGTTAGCTTTTTAATCCAATATTTTAGGAGGCATTTTTTTTTCATCTTTACTAATTCTGTTCTCTTTTCGTTTTTCTATTAAGATTTAAGTCCAATGATAATAATAATAATGTACGACGAAAAAAGTCAAAATAAAAACGATTGAATTGAAATTAACAAATTGGAAATAATAGTCATTTTGTAACATTTGAATTGTTCTCATTATTAATTAATGAGAATAATACTAATGTGAATGACTAATTATTAATTCTTTTATAGCAATGTTTTAAATGTATAGAGTAACAAATTAGAACAACTTTCCTTACAATTTCCTCCTTTCCAACTCCTCTCACCTTAGGATTAGGATCGCCGAAAAACGGAGGGAGGCCGGCGCGGGGTGGCCGAAGGCTGAAGGAGGGCTGGCAGGGCTGCTGTTGGTCGGTTGGAGGAGGTAGCTGGCCGTCAAAGTGGTTGTGCTGGCTGGCAGGGCTGCTGCTGTGGTTGGCTGGCTGGTAGGCTACTGGCCGGCTGCTGGCTTGGCTAAGAAGGGAGGAGAGGGCTGGGCTGCTGTGTGGGGAGAAGAGGGAATGGGGGCTGCTTAAATAGAGGAGGGAGAGAGGGAGGGCGTAGGAGGCGTAGGGGAAAATCCCCCTGCGCGTTGAATGTGCAGGTCGTGCAAGTCGCGCAAGTCGCGCATGAGAGCTCTGGGCGCGGAAGCTTCTTCCACCTGAAGGCGGAAGGAAGTCACACGGTTTGCAATTTTTTTTTGGGGGGGAAGGAAGGGGTGGTCGGCCAAGAGGGCCAACCAACCTGCGCTAAAAATGGCATAGGTAGCAGGCGGAACCTTCCGCCTGCAGACAGCCTGCAATCGCAGATTCTGTGATCGAGATCGGCCGAAAAGGGGGGGATCAGGCGAATGGGAAAACAGGGGAAGAATAGGGGAAAAATAAAAAATAACTTAAATTAAAATTTTTCGCATTTTTCTGCCGTTTGAGGTCCAAATACAACGAAACTTGACACCGATGTGTGTTGAGACATTACAAACGCCCTCGCACCAAAAATTTTCGATTCGGAGCAATATTTTATTTTATTTTAATTTTTGAGGTTTAAACTTCGAAAATTTACCACGATCAAATCGACACTTAGAATTTGATGAAACTTCTCGAGTAGCTTTTAAATAATATACTTAACACAACGACACTGAAAACGATGAATTCGAACACCTATTTCAATATTTTGATTTATAGAATTTAATAATTCAAAAGATAAAGCGGGAGCTTCCGTTATTCGAATTTTTTCCAAACTAGGGTACTTTGATCTTTTAAAATTATTCTTATCTATAGTAATTTTGTTTGCCCTAAATTGAAATTCCCCAGGGTCCTAATGCTTGAGCCGGGAATTTGACCTAATTCGCAAAATAATGACTTTGGGTCGTTACAATGACAACTCCCAAAACCTTTCAAGTTAGCTCCAACGTATCAAAGAACTGTACTCTCAAAATTATTCTAATTTTTTAATTGGAAGTGGGTTAATTTGAGTGATTAGATAGATCCCTTTTCAAAATCACAATTATGAATTTGATCATTTTCATAAAGATTCAATCCAATGTAAGCACTTTTAAACTCTTTTTTAGGTTTAATATTGGTTATTCAGGATTTTGGCCAATTGGCCATTAAGTAAAAGGTTTTTCTTGGTCTAATTAGCTTCCTAACACTGGTTGTCACTATTAAGTGTAATGCTAACAAAAGAACCATTTAGGTTAGAGCATAGGCTCTAGCACCAATCTAAAGCGAGATAGACAAAATATTGGGTTCAATACATGCTCAAGCTAGGCTTTCTAAAGATATGCCTACAACTTTATGTAAAATTTAAAATAAAAATGTATGATTGCTAAAAATGAGACTCAAAAAAATCAAAGATCAAAATAAATACAAGAAATTCCCTTATAAAAATTATATATTTAACAATAACAATTTAAATTAGAAATAATTTTGGTGTCTATAATTTGTGAAGTCATTTGCCGAAAAAATTGATCAAAATAGAATGTCCAACATTAAGTATTAACACCCAAATGATTTCCCAAATTATAATAAAAACTGACACTATCTCAAGTCCCACATAAATCAACAATAAAGAAATTTAAGAAAAAATTAAAAAAAAAATATTATCAAAGTAACACAAATCTAGGTCTCACATCAAAGCAAGAAGAAGAATCCCTCAAAAATCCATTGCCCTTGCTTGACAATCAAATATTACATCCATAAGCATTCACAAGTTGGAAAGAAAGTATATTCTCTTTAAATTCAAAACAAGTGTGTTACAATAAAAACACAAGCCTTATATATAGATTTACAAAGTTTTGAAATGAGAAAGTTGTTGTTTTGAAGAATCAACTATAACAACTGCAACTGATGATCCATGGATTGTAATCTAACACATGTATCCACTGATCTATATGTTGTAATTTAGTGCAGTAGATGGTGATTTGCTAGCTGTAATTTGATAATCATATACGGAGGTTCATGTGTTGTAGCCAAATGATTGCAGTCGATAACTTATATGAAACCATCTGACGTTTGTAGGTTTTTATTTGAAAGTAGCTTAATGTAAAGCAAGTCAACTTTAGGCTCGAGCCAATCATTAATCTATTTAATATACAAGTTGAATTTTATGACCTAAACTCCGACTCAACATGAACCCATGAAACCCAATCCCAACCTATTTAACTTATATCATACAAATCATAATTTTTAAGATTTTTTGTGTCTCAAACCCAACCTAAATATCCTAAATCAATCATATTATTTTAGGTTTTATTGCTTAACTAGAACACAAAAAATATTAATAGTGCCTAAAATGTTGGTACAAACCCAGCCCACTTATTATCCGTGTCAACTCAAATATAAATTTTTCAAATCATTCGACTCAAAATGTAAGTCTTATATTGGTGGCCCTAAAGTGATAGCTGAAAACTAATATCAATAAAAAAGAACTATGCTCTTATAACATTCTAAAATACCAAATAACTATAAAAATGAAATTATAATATAAGAAAATATAGAAAAAATACAATCCTTTATATTTAGTGATATCAATTAGAAAAATTCTTGCATCATGTGTAGATGTGAAACAATTTAGTTATCGTAAAGTGATTTTAACTTCCACGTCTTAATTATGGGTGATAGAAAAATATAACAAACCATGTCTGCTGTCTTCAAAAATAGCACTACAACGATGAATAAACAGGTCAAAAAACTCACGTTTAACTTTGCACTAGCTTTCAACTGGTTTACCAGTAGAGGGACAGTGGCTCCTCGAATCAAAAGAGTGGTCATGGCAATAGAAGCCCACCTAAGACATTAATTGGATGTCAATTTCTAGGAGGAACAAACAAACCAAAATAAAGATAATGAATAATTAAATAAGTAACCCTAACCAATTCAGTCCAGTGAAAGAATGCACGGCGTCAATCAGATGCTGCAATGCCGCAACAGGAAGAAAAGAATCCGCGGCAGCAGTAGCAACTTCACCAGAGAAAGGGGCCGATATAGTAGAAGCATTCGCAACAGTGGCCACTGTACTCGTATCCAGTACTGTGGTATCGGTAAGAACATCAGCTACATCCTTGATGTACCCAATCTCATTCGACCCATCCGAGGCAGCGGAGTAGTTTCGGGAAAATTGATCAATAGCTACTGGAAAAGAGAGTCCTGGCCTCCTCCAATCCCGAACTTGAGATTTGAACCTGTCAAACGAATGTGAAAAGCAGGCACGCTGTGGCGTAGAAGCCAGCGAAACCGGGAAGGGTTTTGTGGCTCCAGAACGTTCTCTATCGTCTTGTACAAGGTGTATGAACGAAGGGTAAAATCGCCGGGAGAGATAGTTGTATCCGATGGCTAGGCTCTTCCGGCAGCAAGCCATCGGATTGGGATGACGCAAGGCGCCGAAAACTTAGTAGGCCGTCACGGCGTCACCGGAAGAACAAATGAGTTCATCACTGCAGGGTAGTACAGGTTAAAGAGGCTATAACGTTGCTCTGGCAAACCAACGTGCCCAGGGCGACGGCTGTTACGTCTAGGGCAACGCTGGAGCAGAAGTCTCTGTCGGCCGTGTCTACCGGAGGTTCTCAGGTTGAGGTTGTAAAACTATTTCTCATAAAATTGTTTATAATTGAATAACAAATACTTTGCATGCAATTGTTTTATTAATGCAAACAAGAACCTCCAACTAAAGGAAGTATTAGAATCTTAACTATATCCCTAGCAATGATATTTCTCCCTCAATTCCCCTTGCCACTTTGAATTTTAGCCCTCACTTACCTCGAGAGTCACCGTCCAGATGTAGGGATTTTTCAACTCTCTTGTAGAAGTTGTCCCTGCGTACCAATCCATATAATGGGTTCTATCTTTCTACATTTATAATCCAGAGTTACATATGTTTATTATGCTACCTTCAAATATTACTAGGAATGTTCGGGGTACACATTCAGATGTGAAAAATGAAAATATGAAAAAACAAATTCTTTTTATTAAGCCTCACATTATTGAAGTTCTTGGACCCAAACTGAAACTCAATGATATTTTTATACTCTTTCTACAAGTAAGTTTTGCTTATTTGACTCAGAGGACTATTATCATAATTTCAATAATTTAGCAATGAAATGTATTTGGATCAAGTGGAATTTTGAAAATGTCTCATTTCTCCTTCACATTTCGATGATCAATTTTATACATGATTTTTAGAGAATGTCGTTCTAGACGTTAGATTTCATTTATTTATGCTCAAATTGAAAGTAAAAGAGAATGACGCTTGATGGTTGCTTAGAGAGATTCCCATTATACTTTATAACAATGGCTTATCCTGGGTGACTTCAACAGTAAAATTGAATGCTAACGAAAAGTTATCAGCTCAGTTCCTCTCCAAATGTGGCTGCCTTTAATAATTTATTTTTCTTATGTCTTGTGGATCTTTGTATTCTGGGTTATAATTATGCCTTGGCACAATCACAAAATCACTTCTCTTATAAGAGCTAGACTTGATTGAGCTCTAAGTACCTCGATCTAGCTAGATTTTTTCTCTACTTTTTTTTGTAGAGTGTACCCTTGAGCAACCTCAACATTTACTATTAACTTATATTTGCTCCCCACAATATCTCGAAAATATAATCTTTCAGTTTTAAGAATTATAGGATATATTTTGATGGCTTTTCATTTGTTGTTGATTCCACTTTAAATGAATATTCTAGAGACGATCCACTTTTTTTTCCCCTAAAGCATAAATTACTACTGCAAAAAAAAAAAAACTTTTTTTGAAGTTTCTTAACATTGGCTAAAGAAAAAAAAACTCACTTCTCAGTTACGAGAATCTCAAACTTTCTTTCTAGTCAATTGGATGAAAATTCGGGAAATACTACTTCTTCTTCAAACTTTACAAAGTCAATCTCCCAAATGGAAACTATTTTTAAGGAAATACCCTAGCCTAAATAATGTATCAAGACTTCATTGGCTCTCTCATTGAAAGTACAATCTGCAATGTATTTATGCTCAAATGTTAGCCAAACATAAAAGAAATTAGAATCATATAATGGACTCAAATATGATGATCCCATTAATTGTTAGGGTTGTTAAAAGTTTTTTCTAATATTCTCAATTATACATAGAGCCATGGCAATCACTGCATCCCTATTTTTGTCTCAATACATGATGATGATGACAATTAGGAGCGTTGTAGATATGTCACAACTTTAGAAATAAAAAATTGTTATTCTTTATTAAAGATAATGCTCTTCTGCACACACGAATCTTCATCTTTCTTCTACAAGGAAACATGGGATGTTACTGGATTATATGCGTGTCCAGGTAACTTGCATTTCTTTAAAAACTAGAAAAATGCTGAGGAGGCTCAATCACACCTTTATCATGCTTATTCTAAAATAGGAATGGCAATTTTATTGTTGATAATAGATCTATTTTACTATGCAATATTATTTATAAAACTTTTTCTAAGATTATTGATGTGAGAATGACCACCCCTGAAATAATTAAGTGTCAACTGATAAATTGCTCAAAGGAGATTGGGATGGAAGAAAGGAAAAAACATGAATTGAAAAATTTTAAATTATTCAAGGAAATTAAATATTTAAGCAAAAATAAGTAAAGTATTATGCTCAAACCCCTAATTATAATTGTATATTTGGATTCATCACATCAACATATACAATTGGCAAAATTTTCATAATTTTTGAAGTAAAAAAAAACATAAACTTTATTTTAAAATAATTGAATTAAATTTATATTATTAGTATTAAATAAATAATCATAATAAACTAAATTAATAAACTGTGAGCTATATAATTCTATGTGCTGCATAAATGATTGTTTATGATGTGGCATAGAATCAATAATTGGCTCTATCTGATCTAGATCATATGACATTCAATGATCCACTTGCTATTCATTAACCCCAATCTCTGGCTATCAGAGAAAACCCCAAAAATCATCTCGATCAGTGACTACAACACCACCCTACTGCTCGCAGAAGACCTTATGTCTTTCTAAAAGTTATGGCAATCAAGTTTGTGCTACCCTAACTTGACCTAGTCAACTGTCCCTTATGATAGAAAATTCATTACTATGGTGCTACATGGTAGCTGAAGAACTTACTATATAAACTTATAAACACCCTATTGAAGCTGGCAACTTTCACTTTTGCACATCCTAAATTTTGAAATTGTAGAATCATTTGCAACTCACCCCCAACTCTTCTCACCCTCAAAATCATTCCCAATGCACCCTATATGCATCTCATTAATTCCTAAAGCTTGAATCCTTCTTCATTAAGCTAAGTAGCACATAAGAGACTAAGAACGGGCCCTAAGAAACCTATTAAGCCTATTATAATGAATTTAAAGGCTTAACTCATTCTAACTCTAAGGTACTTAAGAATTAATGAATATTGTAAGATGATTAGAATCTTTGGAATGAATCTAGAAGTTCTTAAATCATTTATTCTAGTCTTTATATTCCTTTTTACTAAATTATTAGAAGAATTCATGGCTGTTACTTAAGCTTAATTGAGCTTAAAATTATTATTATTAGGTTCTAAATATTATTAGAATCAATCCATAAAATTAAAAGTGAAAGTATTCAAAAATGAATATTTGAAAATTTTAATATTATTTAAATACTTAAAAATTAAGAAAAATAGTTTGACCTCAAATCCCAAAATAAAATATATATTTGGATTCCTTGATGTCAAAATATGCTAGTATGAGGTTACATAATTTTTGGATTTAAGATGGTCAAAATATTCATAAAAGATATTTTTAATTTTCATTTAAATTAATTAAAAGAATTTAATTTAATTAGATAACCATTATAACAGTTAATTTAAAAACCATTGACGACAAAATCCATTGCTCGAGCCATTACAACAAAATGGTTGTTGCGCTTTTTTGATCATGAATCAGACGACTAATAGAGATCCCGTTAATATTGATCTTCTACTTTCTGCTCGACAATTGAAACCGAATTATAATGAATTCATGTGAAGAATATCACGGTCCCCCACATTCTCTTAGCATCACCTAATGAGTTATGGAGCCTCGTACTTACCAAGTTCATGGTAATACTAGATGATTACGATAGAGTGATCACCGTTTGACAGATTACCAATTATAATCGAATTAGGTTTATAACATAATCTGTCGACAATCGCAGAATATGCCGTCTAAAGCTATAATTCATTCATAATCATATATAAGAACAGGGCGAGGAAGCAAAAATATGTATAACATTCATTTCCATAGTATAAAAAAAATATAGTAGCTCAACTCAATATAAAAGTGCAAAAAATAAAGGCATCCAAAATATTAATTATTATAATACTGAATTAAAATTTAATGAAAATGAACACTCATCCTCACAAATAGAAAATAAAAACTAGCTAAGCCTCAGCAATAGTAGCAATGTCCTCCCAATGGCTCAGCTCCTCACCTGAAACTGCCTCCATGAACAATTTTGAATCTGATATTGTCGGTATCACAATGCCAGGGCCCCAGCTAAGAAAAGAAAAAAAATTTGCGTTAAACAATTGCTTAAGTAATTTTAGGCTAATTTAATGAAATCTACATATTTTGAGATATCACATTTAATGAACATTTAAACAACTATAAAGTGTAACAAGCAACAAAAAAAACATGATAGAAATAAATAAAGTATTTATAACTTAACAAAATAAAGTATGTAAGGAAACATACATCAACTAGAAACTATAATAAGATTATGCAATATATATATATATATATATATATATATTTATATATATGTATATATATATATATAAGATTGAAAATAATTAAGAGATAGTACTAAACATGCATATGATCATCTGATCTATACTAATTTAACAGAAAATAAATTTGAACTAAAATAAAATAAAATTGAGCATAATATGTAATCAAATTTAACATCCTATACTCAATAGTAAAGACAATACTAAAATAGTATTAAGGCGTGCTGAACATAAATTATTAAATAAATAGGCCACAATAAAAACGTTGGTTAGTATAGCTATTGAAACTGCACTGAATTGAATAATCACTAAAATTTAAATATGCGCCTAAGTTAGTGCATAAAAGAAGTTGGCTAACGAAGCCACTGAATAGAAAGTACATATATCATCTATCCGACCACAGAGCTAGATCCTAACTGAACTATAGAATAATACATGTATCATCAAGCCAATCACATAGCTAGATCCAATCAATTCTAATGCAAAATAACCAAACTGCAGAGGCATACTAATTAGGATACACTCTACTAAACTGATAATTGAAAGTACTGAATGTGCCGATTAAGATTAATAATGTATATGCATTTCAAATTTGAAATAGAATTCTCATTGAGCATCCTATGTTCAATTATATATGTCCAAGGTATAAGGCTCAAATAAGGTGTGCAAAGCATCAAAGTCAAAGTAAGCAAAACTCTACTAAAATATATGTGATATCTGTTGTTATCCAATTTAATCATTCTATATATTCTGAGAGAATACAAGCTTAAGATCTCTAATATCTAACTATTAAGTAAAATCTTAGATTCACTATTTTTCAAAGTTAAACATTAGAACTCAATAAGTTATAATTCAAAATCAAGAAAGGTCATCTACAAAGGTTAAGTAATAAATCAATAACTTAATTGATGTATTTTAATGACCCATAACCAATCTTGATCAAGATAACCAAGATTCAAGGATTTAAAGTTAAACTTTAAATTGAATTTTAAGCTCTAAATCCAAGGTGCCAATATTTAAAAATCTAGGGTTTCACACAAAATCTCACTCTAAAGATAGAGAATTATAAGGACTGAAGGTTTAAAGAAGATGAAAAGATCCAAATTTAGAAGGGCAAAAGTATAAAGTCCAAAGACAAAATAATTGTAGCTCCCCGTCCCGTCGCCACTCACAAAGGAGTTAACAATTGATGGCAGAGCGGTATGTTACTTGGGAAGGACTGCTGAACCTCCTTGAATAACTGCTGAATAATGAGCTGCTGGACTAATCTTTAAGATAAGTGTAAAACCTTATCTTAACTATTAAACAATATAGTATTTACATTCGATTATGAGTGAAATATGAGAAATCCAATATATATATAAGTATAATAGTATTTCTAGTATGCTAATCATATCATAATATTAAGTATAAGTAGTAGTGAACACATAGTTCAGAAGCTAAAGCATATATCTAGAAATAATCATCATAATAGCTAAGTAAAGCATTCATCCCAGAAAAGAAAAAAAAATACATTCAGAGCTATTACAAATAGTTTACTTGGATGCAAATACATCAAATAGTCTATGTATTGAGCTGAAAGTAAACTAGTGCAGAAAAGTAAATGCTAATGTAGAGTTCTCTAATGTACGTCTCCTGAATTAGCTCCACAGGCTACTTTAGATCTAGCAAATTGCTGGATCCCAAACGTACCACGTGTTAGACAATGAGTCTAACACTTCAAAAACTATTCTAAATAGTTAAAATTATCTAATGTTTGACATTAAGTGATTAAGCAAAACCATAGAAAAGTATTAAAATAATTGAAATCAAAAAGTGTAAAACTGAAAGTAAAGTAAAACTGAGACTAAAAACTAAGTACAAAAAGTAGAGGAAGCAGTAAAGAAACTGAAACTGAGTATATAATAAATTAAAAATGTGTTGTATGCCATTGAATTTATATTTATGCATTTGAATATATCACAGAATTGTATGCCACTAATATGCTGACTTGGTGTCACATGACACCCCATATATCTTATGTGAGCAAATACTTCAATAACAGAGTTCTTAGGTGAGCTAAGCGCTCAGCTAATGCTGACATGACATGCATTTATGATATGCCAAGGCTTTAATGATAGTATACTTTAAATCATCAAAATCTAGAAATAAATATAATATGAAATATTGATTATATTTATCTCCATTGTGTAGAATTCACATAAATGAACTATGACTCCTTGTTCTAATCCACTGAATGGCATCACTAAGATTATTCATAAATTTATCAATTAAAGGGGGTTGTATATATATAGTTAATATGTTTATAAGAAAGGTAGGTAGATTTAACACTTATTTTATTTAACTGTACTTATCAAAATATAGGATAATAAGGGGCAGAACCATGTCATAATTTATTTCTCAAACTAAGCTATTAAATATCCTAATTACAAGCATACTTATAGTGTCCTAAGAAAGGTAACTTGAAATACTTAGTTTGTTTAACTGCACTTATTGAAATGCATGACGATAAGGGGCAAGACCTTATCATAGTTTATTCTCTCAAACTAAGTTGCTAAGTACCCCGACTTATAACACCCTTAAACTTGGGATATTTATCTTGAACTGAACTATACTTATCTAATTACCTAAGATAAGATTGAAACCCTATAATTCTATTCAGGATAAATCAACCAACTCTAATTTATACTAAAATAAATTATTACTATGGATATACATTATCATCTCCAACTGATAATTATACTAATTCTTGTTCGAACAATTCTATTTATATATTTATCAAGGAGTACCATTTAATGAATCCCCACTCCATTGTGGTGAACCCTACACAAGGGTTTCATGGGTGTGACATATAAGTCACTCAACTTAGGATACTACCACAAGGATGAAACTCTTTCTAAAATCTTAGGTTACTCTGTCACAAGAGTTTAAGATCAAAATCGAAATATATTAAAGGTTCATCTAAGCTCTACCTCAAGGCTTGCCAATAAGCTCTTTCTATCTCAAAAGTCTATCTATTAATAAGTCTAACACTTATTGATTTAAAACACTAAATTTTAACTTTAAGATATAAGCATGGAAATGTATAATAATTCAAGCTAAAAGCATTATATTTAACCTATAAGCCTTAATACATTGAGTTTGATTATACATAGAAGATGGGTAAAACTCATCTAATCTCAACTAATACTATAATTATAAGGTATAATCACATAATTTATTAGGAATTGATCATTTATAAATTATCATTATTTTATAATTTAGTTTATCCTAATAGTCTTTCTTAAGAGAAATCAAAGATCTAAAGATCAGGTTCAGATGATCAATCATATAAGTTTGTTATAATTCTAAGTTTTTCTAATTTGATAATTTAAGATTAAATGGAAATTAATAATCATTGTTGGAGTTTATGCAAGTCCTTAGTGTATGAATCAAGTATCTTAATCAAGTTTATTAAGAGTTGGGTTTTAATTTAACCATGTGAGGATTTAACTCCCAACTTGACTAAATTAGGATTGGTTACTTAGTTCTTGGTTAATGATAAAATCAATAAGTTTACTGTCCATTATTGATATCCAATTTAAAATTAATTCAATTGTTGATTTAGTTAAGCTCTTCTTTAAGATTCTTTAAGGTTTAATTGTCGATAAATATCAAATCAATTAATTAAGTGTCCAAAGCAACGTATAAGGTTTGTAACATGCATCTAACTATTATTGAAATATAAAAATATCATATTGATTAAAATAACAAGTAATTAAGGCCAATCATTGCACTAATTACCATCTGGTACAAGACATTCAAGCAAAATTTTAGGAGATTTAGAACATGCCATTAGGATAAGAGATAGATTTCATATTAAAAATAACATAAATATTAACATAATACTTGATTCTATTATAAATAGTTTTTTTTTTGGTATATTTTTGCATTTTTAGGGTTCTAGAGTCATTAAAATGCGAAAAATATCAAATTTTAATGACTCTAGAACCCTAAAAATGCAAAACTTGATAATTCTGCACACTACGTGTGCTGTAACGCATCCTGGCCAAGAGCCAGGTACTACAGCACCAGCCAATACAAGACTTAGGTGTTACAATGCACCATAGCACCTCTGGTCGAGAGCCAGGCACTATTAAGCATTGTGGCACCAATCAACCCGAGACTCGGGCACTACGATGCGACAGCGCTTTTAGGCGCTGCGGCGCGTTACGACGCCAGATTTCTCGAGATGCAGGTGCTACGATGCGCTCCCTGGCCGAGAGCTAGGTAGTATGGCCTGCTGTAACGCTCGACGGTAATTTTGCCTGGGATAAAAACAGAACGTGTCTCCTTTCACACTCAAATACTCTCGATATAGGGTATTTCAAGTATGGTGCAATATACCGATGGAAAGGCCTTTCCAATACATTTCCATTGATACCAAAATCGACATGAAAGGAGTACTCCAATGCCACAAACAATGACATATTAGATACCTATGTAGATTTTTTTGTTTGGAAGAGTTTTCAAATGAACAGATCAAGCTTCAATCAAACTCATTCAAGTTAGATTGAGGCTCGACAATCAATCCTAATGATACACAATGGATGGACATAGAGCATTTGAACAGAAGCATTAAGAATAGAGGTACCAAAGAGGTACAAGAATAGGTACAAGGAAGAAGTACAAGAGGGTACCTTAGCTTACAAGAATGGAGGTTCCTGCTTAGTTCTCTTCAAGAGCTTGAGAGGGGAAGCTTCTTCTTCTTCTTCAATTACTTAGCAAATGGGGAGATTGGAGAGTTGAGTTTTCTTCAGAAGCTTGGGGGAAGAGAAGGAGCTTTAGTAGATAATAAATGGAGAGAGGAACTGAGGATCTAAACTTAAAGCAGGATGATGTGTGGGCTGGGATAGGGGATGGCAGTGCAGTAATCATAGAGCAGCAGACCCTCTCCTATCAACAGCATGTGAAGAAAGCTTTCTTGTGCAAGAAGTGGGGGAGAAGGAAGTTGCATGCACATGGAGAAAAAGAGAAAAAAGAGAATGGGAAATAAACTATCTTACTTAATTAGTATTTTCTAATATTTTAAATTAATGCATTTTAATTAATTAAAATTGGATTGATAGATGAGCTTCGAAAAATCTCAAAAATTAATCCTTAACTAATTTAGGGGTGTGAAACTCAACTTCGAAGTCAGATTTCAATTTTGATGATTATTTAATTATTCTATTTTTTGGGTATTTAAATATATTAAAATATTCGAGAAAATTTGACGACTTCCAAATGAACCTAATGGAATGATAATTATGATACAATTAAGCTAATATTAGGCCAAGTAATAACTTAAGGTTGTTACAGACTCCCCTACTTAAGAATGATGTTGTCCTTAATATCATTGCTAAGGAGGGAAAAGAAAATGTGGAAAATTAAGAACTGAAATTTAGAATTGTAAAGGTACTTAGATTTTCAAAGTGACTTAGATATTTTCATTGCATATTGGCCTCTTTTTCCCTAGTGGATTCTTCAGAAGAATGATTCCTCAATTAGGCCTTCACCATAGGAATTGAGTGGTTTCTCAACTGCTTTTGATCACGAGCTAAGATCCTGATAGGTTCCTCCGCATAAGAAAGGTTCGGTTGGAGAGAGACTACTGGGAGTTAAATTAAATGCGATGGATTTCAAAGACATCTCCGTAGAAAGGAGATATGGAATACATTTTGGACTATAGAGAAATCCTCGAAAAGCTTCAATCTATAGGCTGTAGGGCCTATCTTTTCTAGCACTTCAAATGGTCCGACATAGTGAGGACTTAGCTTCCCAGCTACATTGAAATAGAAAACTCACTTCATGGGATTGACTTTGAGATAAGCAAAATTTCTAACATTGAAATCCAGAGGATGATAATGAGCATCATGATATTTACTCTAGTAATCTTACGCTGCTCTAATTCTTTGTTAGGTCATTTGCACTTTCCTATTTGTTTCTTCAACCAGATCAGATCCATATAACTGAATGCTTCCGATTTCAGACCACGCTAGTGGAGTGCTGCATTTTCTCTTATATAATGCTTTATAAGGTGCCATACCGGTACTTGCTTAGAAACCGTTATTATAAGTGAACTCCACGAGAGGAATGTGGTCTTCCCAAAAACCTCCAAAATCAAAAATACATATATGCATAAGGTCTTCAAGAACCTGATTGACTCTTTCTATTTGTCCATCAGTCTATGGATGGAAGGCGCTGCTCATGGCTAGAGTAGTTCCTATGTCTTGATGTACTGCTTGCCAGAACTTAGAGGTGAATCAGCTATCATGATAAAAAACTATTGATCTCGGGATACCATGGACTATGATAATTTCCTTAATGTATATTTTTGCCAATTTCTTCATGGAATCTGTTTGCATATTAGAATAAAATGGGCTGACTTGGTCAGTCGATTGACTATGACATAGATAGAATCAGCACCAGACCTTGACTTAGGTAAACCCATGATGAAATCCATGGAAATATTGAACTATTTCTATTCGAGGATTACTAGAGGATGAAGTAGTCCTCCGAGCCTTTGATGTTCTACTTTGATGAGACTGCACATATAACATTTTGCAACAAACTCTACCACGCTCTTCTTCATTCTAGGCCACCAGAATGACTTCTTCAGATCCTGATATATTTTGGAACTGCCAAGGTGAACCTGATATCCTAAATTGTGGCATTCAACGAGAATATCTAGGTGCAAGGATTTCAGAATCCACAAACAATTACCTTGATAGATTACATTACCATGCAACTACAGATCTTGACGGTGACCTCCTTCAATCTCGATTTTGAACTTCAGATAATCATCTTTAGTTTATGAGATGGAGACATCTCGGTGGAATGTGGGTTCCACTTTGATATTAGTCTACATCAAGCTTAGCATAACCCCATGAACTGGGAAAATTTTGAGCTTACAGAATTCTTCCTCTAACAAACTTGAAGAAATCATGACAGATAATGTAGCATGACGGTTGAGTGTATCTGCTACCAATCAATCATAACATTACATAATGGATGAATATAGAGCATTTGAACTGAAGCATTAAGAATAGAGGTACCAAAGAGGTACAAGAAGAGGTACAAGGAAGAAGTACAAGATGATACCTTAGTTTATAAGAATGGAGGTTCTTGCTTGGTTCTCTTCAAGAGCTTGAGAGGGGAAGATTCTTCTTCTTCTTCAGCTACTTAGCAAATGGGGAGATTGGAGAGTTGAGTTTTCTTCAGGAGCTTGGGGGAGGAGAAGAAAGTTCAATAGACAACAAATGGAGAGAGGAATTAAGGATCTAAACTTAAAGGAGGATGAGGTGTGGGTTGGGAGAGGGGATGGCAGGGCAGCAATCATGGAGCCGCATGCCCTCTCCCATCAATAGCATGTGGAGGAAGCTTCCTTATATAGGAAGTGGGGAAGAAGAAAGTGGCATGTGCAGGGTGAAAAAGAGAAAAAGGAGAATGGGAAATAAACTAATTTACTTAATTAGTATTTTTTAATATTTTAAATTAATGCATTTTAATTAATTAAAATCGGATTGACAAACGAGCTCCAAAAAATCCCAAAAATTAACCTCTAACTAATTTGAGGGTGACTAACTCAATGGCGAAGTCAGATTTTGATTTTGATGAATATTTTTATGTTATTTTATTTTGATGTTTATCAATCCGATGACTTCCAAATACTTTCAAAACATCACCACTAGCTAATTTGGGGACAACGAGCACATTGGTGAAGTCGGATTTTGATTTTGAGGTCAAATTAAATATCTTAATTTTTTAATTAATTAAATATTCTTAAAATAATCCAAATATTTGATTGAGCTCAGAATTGCTCCAAATCTTTGGGGATTAGTTCTAATGACTAAATAAACTTAATGAAATGATAATTAGGATATAATTAAGCTAAGATTAGGCCAAGTAACAACTTAGGGTTATTATAATTATGAATTTAAATTCCTAAATCTAGGAAAAGGATTTAATTTATTGAATAACAATCTTCAATATAGTTGATTTCACTTAAGCTAAAAGAAGAGAATCTAAGGAACTAAGCACTTAAGAGATTTCTAAAAAATCTTAAGAATGTAAATTGACTCTTAAAGAGATGGAAGTTGCAAATCTTGAGATGGCTAAATCTATTGATTGGCTTAATTACTCAACATAAGTACTACCAAAATCTAAGATTTGAGGAACTAAGGCTAAGATCTTAAAATCTTAACTATGATTAAGCTTAAGAGCTTAATTAAGACATAGACTTAGAATAAGCATTAGAAATATTTTAGATATTAGTTATGTTAATTAGTAAGTAGTAAATTCCATTTAATGAAGTAATGTAAGGATATAAGATCTACTTTATTGATCTTAATAATTTCTTAAGTAAATTTTAGGAAAATTAGGGTTTGACATTTATGATCCATTATTCAAGTCTAAAAGTTTATGAAATGATCATAATCAGTTATTTTACTTATTTAAAGCATTTGGATAGGTTCTTAGAGTTTAAGAGCACCTAAATCAACTTTTGGATAAAATGACCAAAATACCCCCTTAAGAGTCTAAAATTAGAGTTTTAGCATCTAAGGTTCCAAATTGATCCTAATAAATTCTAATAGGTTCTATACTATCTAAGCTGAGGGTTAACACCTTTGTAACAACCCAAGCTATTATCCTAGCCAATTAGGACTATCCAAGTCCTAATTTAATTATAGTGCACTAATTAAGTCATTAGGAGTTCACCACCAAGACCTTGTCCAAATCAGAGGTCAAATTGATCAAATTCTGATTTTGAGAATTCCAAAATCCCTATAAATTGACCTAATTATTTTGATCTCAGATCAAAAAAGAACTTCGCCATTGCGCTCATTGCCCCCAAATTAGCTATGGGCGATGTTTTGGTGGCAATCAAAAGTCGTCAAAAATTTGTCGAATATTTTAATATTTTAAAATACCCAAAAAATTAGGAAAATTAAATACTCATCGGAATTGAATTCTGACTTTACCGTTGCATTTCTCACCCCTCAATTAGCTAAGGGTGAATATTTAAAAAATTTATAAGGTCATTAGTTATTTAAATAGATATTAAAAAAAAAACATTAGTACAAATATTTTATTGCTCCTTAACGGCGCCTTTGCCCACGCCGTTTAAGCCGCGCCTTCCGTCATTGCTATCGTCTGATAAGACGCTAGTTGTGAGCCGTTGGATCGTTTGATCGAACGGCTCCTCTCCTTCATCCCACAGTTCGCGAAGGACTCGCTACATGGCGTGCAGCGTCCGGGTGCCGCCGAGGTTGCCCAATCCACCGCACCCCAATCCTCGACTGCTCCTGTAATGCCTCACTATTAGATTAAAATTTAATAATCTAACAATGAGTGTTATGGTAGTATTTAATATTGAGTTAGGAGATTCTAACTCAACATTTAATACTACCTTATACTATATGGATCTATGGGGAGAAGAAGGACATTCAATTATTCTAACTCAAATATTCATTATTTATAACATGAAAATTCAAATCAACATGAAAGAATAGCTTACACACATCATAAAATATTTATATTTTACAAAGTGTTCATAAGTGAACTTGTTCTCACATAAATAAATAAAAGTAAATTCTTCTTTTCAACTATTGCTCAGCTTCCTCTTTAACTACAAGTCTTGCTCCTTACTCCTGATCTATCGTATTTTGGTTTTTTAAATACGGTAGGGCATAACCAAAAAAAGAAAAAATATTTAGACTTTAAAAGTCTAAGTACATTTTAAAAGTAGGCTAAACTTTAATTAAGCGGATATCACATTACAAATTTAAGAAGTAGCGGTGCAATAAGCATAAAAATTGTAAGAAGGTATGTGAGAAAGTTTGCTCACAATGCTAGAATATTTTTGCCAATCCTGCAATAATTATGTTAGTAGCATTTGAAGTATTTGCAATTTGAAGGAAAATATGAATATGTTCAAATTAATTTGTATGCTAAGTCAGAAGAAAAGGAACTGCATATATATGAAATTCTGCACTGTATGAAAGATTTAATCATGGAAAAATCATTTCAGTCTAAAGATTGAATATATCATTCACAATCAATGAGATTGTGAGAAATGCAATTTGTAATTTATTTATCTTGAAATTTTGTTATGTAGGTGCATAATAAGCGAGGAGCTGAGTACGTCTACTGAACTTATCTATAAGTGAGGTCAAAATAAACACACATATTCCCCCTCAAAGGAATTATGTGGTCTCCAGATACACCAATAGCCTTGCCCAGGCAAATGACAGCTGTACTAAATCCTCCATATAGACCCCTCTGAAATATTTATAAAATGTTTATTTATGCACAAAAATCTTTTTGTATGAATCAAAGTTTTAAGCTCAATGTGTTTGCAGCACAAGAATTTATTCAAAATATTATAAATCTTATGATATCCATTGTTTTCTATTGATTTCTATTCTAATGATTTCATATTCACAATGGTTGCCCATATATGGGCATATGACAATAATAAAGAACGATGTCTTTCAATAATTAAGACAATAATATGAGATTTAAATTCTAAATTTTTTGGCATGGTCTCCTTTGTACTTGTTTAAATAAATAATTTCAATATCAATATCAATCGATCCATTATGTAGTCCCAATTCATGTCAGCATTTGTATAAGGTAGATGATAGCATTTGAATTCCATAATATAAATAGCAGCATTTGAATATCATAATATACATGGCAGTATTTATGGTAGTATTTAATTTTCGAATGGCAATATTTTGATATAAATGATAGCAATTGAATCTTTACAATTTAAATGACAGCATTTAATTAAATTAATCACAAAAAAAAAATGGAGCTACTCTTTGATTCAGTATCATATAGCTGAGTTAACTTAATTTTACTTCGGTATTGTATACATATACTCTTATTTTCTCTTATTGTTCATCAATTAATATATTTATCTATATATGTGAGTAAACTGGAAATGTAAAATCAAATAGACATGTAGTTCAAGCAGAAAATTAGATTTTTGTCATGTTCCAACCAATGGCCTAATAAATCTCTCTATGTGCTTGCATTTTAAGGCATCGAAAGGAAGTTTGAACGCAATGTGTGTCAGTGCCTTAGAGTTTCCTCTTTCAAGCATTTTATAGTCTTTTATCCCTTTCTTTCTATATAAAAAAAAATTAGTTTGGGGATTTTTGAAAGCACAACATTTCTCTTATTGAAAACAGCACCAAACGAATAACCCATAAAAATTTATTTAAATTTAATTATAATAAAATTGTAGTACACATGTATAATTATAATATCATACTATTTATTGAATTCAGATAACTAAGAGGAGCTAGTAAAGGAGAGCAGACCTGTAATAACAAGAAAGTATATGAGGAAACAGTAAATGTTATTAGATTATATGCAAATCCATAGCATTCAACAATGGAAAACGATAATAGAACTACAACAAATGCAATGCACTTTTACTAGATAATTTGAATATCCTGCTTTTAAGATCAGTTTGGATTTTAAGACAACAAAGAAATGTAGAGTTGCAGATTAGATAAATAACTAAATTGGCAACATTATCATAATGCCAAACTCAACAGCAATGATTAATTTCATTAATATCTAAGTAGTCATCAAAGGAGTTATCAAAAATTTAAACAGATTTTAGAACCCACAGTAACACTTGATTACTAAAGAACTATTTATTTTAAGACGTCCCCACAATTATTCAGAGAAGAAAAATAATTACTTAGATTTAAAGAAAATCTCATATGGTCATAACAATAATAATGCATATTTTTATTAATTTTATCATGAACCTTTTCTAGAACAATTAATAATATTTTAACTCATGATTCATAAGAAGGTAAACATCAATATATAAAACATCAGTCTTCCAACATTAACCAATCGAGAAGTATATATATATATATATATATATATATATATATATATATATATATATATATTGTTTATTGTGTTATTCACATTCAACTTGTTACTGTTTATTAACAAAACTGCTGGATAAGTCCCGGATGGGCAAAGAAAGCTTTAAGTACATATACTTCTCCATGAAAACCAGATCCAAAGAAGAGAACTTAATGAAGTTAAATGCTGAATTAATTCATTCGGCATAAAAAAATAGAACAGCCAATAGAAAATGATCCAAACAAATGGTGGCAGCGATTATTCATAGCAGTAATATATAGCCACGTTCAAATATAAGATATACCTATCCTCATCTGCATTCTCTTTAAGAAAAGGAATATAATTACTTCACAAGTCAAACTGCAGTTTTATTGTAGAAAATAATCATAAATAATTTCAGCTTCGAATTACAAAATCAAACACAACCATGAAAAGAAAATTTATTTTATATCTTTAAGATTATTCCAAAAATATAATAGCAACAACAACAAAACTAATAATAAGAATATAGCAATGATTCTATTAAAGCAGTCCTCAAGCTAATATAAATCGCTATCAATTCTAATTATTGAAATGACATGTTATCATCTCCACCGTTAATATCCAAATCCTTTCTTTATCATGTATTAAAGAAACGAGAGAAAGGCACTCAATTGCCCCTAAATTCTAAGAATACAGGAATAAAGAGGTTCATTGTTATCTTTGAAACTAGTAATTATGTAATGACGATTGATATATATTATAAGAAAGTGGAAAGGGTAAGAAAATAAGCAAGTCATGGTTACATGTTGGGATTGGGTATAATAAAATAGTATACAATAAACAAGCCCAAAGACAATTTAAAGTTAGGAAATCCTATCTCATTTACCACCAAGAGGCCAACCTGCTTACTGCTGGATAGATCAACTCGCATGAACAATTCCTCAATGATTTTTAAATATGGGATGGTCACATAATTGATTCTATGTAATGCTTAACGCATGTTCATTTCCATGTTTTCTTTTTCCTCGTACTATTAATTATGTAAAATTTATACTTTATATTATAATAAAAATTGTGACAACTTCTTATATCTCTTCCTAAACATCATGAAAGATTTTACATGGTGGACATTAGAAATGCTCTCATCATTGGTGATGTAAAATAAGTTTACATCTACATAATTTTGACAGCTTCAAGAATGAAGAAAAAGTTGTGCACGTTGCAAGAAAAATTTACATGGTTTAAGCACTCTACTAGTCGATATTAAAAAGTAAACAAAAGAAAAAGTTTTGTAGATACTCTCAATAAGATGCTAATAATATTCTAACATGATATATAAAGTACCCTTTTCTAAGTAGTTTAAAACTAAATTTTTGAAAAATAAAAAAAATCTTTCTTAGCATAAAAGTTGCTCAATCAAATATGAACTCTCAATTTCTCAGCAAAACTGTGTCCCAGATCTTGTAAGAGAAACTAGTACCTTCGTTCAAATCAATTTAAATTATTCTTGTAGACCCTACTCAATAGTTGAGTCAAGAACTGTCAAAATTATAGGTATAAGAAATTGTAGAAAATTTGATCAACTTATTCAGAATAAAGAAAAATGATAAGCTTAACTATAATGATGATTACAAATTCATATACAATGTAAATCATTCTCATCTTTTGGCTGAGAAACACATCTTCAAATACAACAACAAATTCAAGAAAAAGCTGTTATTTTAGTAATCACCATTTGTTAATTTGGAAACATGTCTATAGATTTTGTGTCATCATTTTAATTAATAAGAGTATGAAAATTTCAGCCAGACTTTTAAAGCAAACTCTATTAACTAGAAGTTGTTATTTATTAACAATGCATCAAGAAAATGTCTAATGTTATTTAGCTCAAAACAACTTATTTCTGTTAACTAGCTCATCATACGCATATCATAAATATCTCATTTGGTTAGTTATAGAATTTAACAACAAATTAACTCTTTTAGAAAACTAGATGTTCGTATGAATTAGTAAACATCTAAAACATAACTACTTGCAGGCATTCTTAAAAGCTGAGTTTGATCTTACAATTACAGAAGTTTGAGTTTGACTCATACAATTAGATAGAAAGCTGATCTTGAATACTTATTTGAATATCAATTCTTATCAACTTAGGGCCATGTTCAATTGTTCTAAGTTAACAATAGTAGGATCATCACTTTATTTAAAATAATTAAATGAAATAACAAAGAGATAGTTTACTTTCAGATGCATATTATCTTAGCTCCTGATGTATATATGTATCAAAAAGTTGATATATTGTAGTACATGATGTAATAACAAATCAGACAGTTAAACATTTATATAGCTTCCAAATGATGCAACAAATAATGATTCTATGAACTCTTTTGATACCAAGTCGTAAAAATTTGCAGTCACTGAAAATATTAAACTCCACTCCTCTTCCTAAGCTACTACTAAAGTATCCTCAATTAAGACTTGATGATGCTTTAAAATGAAAATTTTTACCCATACAAAACATCTTAAAAGTTTAACGATGATATATATAATATGAGAGTTAGTACTGCAGCATTTAATAGGGGCATGGGCAGCATCCATCAAGTTTTATTGAGCCAAACACAATTACATGTTAAACTCAATCAAGCTTAACTCCTTTTCCTTCTTATGCAAACATACACGTGTGTTATATACATATGTATAGTTAGGCTTTGTTTAACTTCCTTTTGAATTGCTATGTATCGTTTTTTGTTGTTAATAAAACATTTGATTGTGAAACTAAAAAAAGTTGGCATATCAATTTTACACTTAATTTATGAACTTGGAACCAATTCAAATGTTGGAATTTGCACAAAATGAAACAAGTTCAAGCACTAACTCAAACAGGCTTATGAGCCTAAATTTAAACTATATTACTAGCAGTATTAGTTAACTGCATAATGTCTTAAAGAACCTTGCAAATTTCAATGTATTTCACTGCTTGTTTTTACATTTCGCACAATTCTTTAAATATAATTATGACAAAAATCAACTCATTCTTTTCTTCAACCCAGCATATACACTTATAATTATAATATTATATATTTCGTATGAAGAATAAATAATATGTACATACTTGAATGTTTAATAATTTGTAATAACGATGTGCTATTGAATCAACTTGAAAGATGATATAAATGACATAGATAGTGAAAGTAGAACATGCTATTTAAGCAACTGTAATAAATTGTTATTTGATAGTGTTGTTTTTCCATTATGAGAATCCTAGAATTTGTTGGAGTAGATAATGATATTAAACCCTTGGCCATTTTCACAAACTTTATCATATCCAATAATAAGATATAACATCCAGCACACTCTACTCAATTGATGTTATTGTATCAAAATAAATTTTGTTTAATAAAATTGAAAGTTTTCATATAGAAATGAGTAGTTCTTTATTAAAACAGCTAAAAGAGATCTAATCAAACCTTTAATAACACAACTTCTTATCAAATCATCTATTTAAAAATAAGAAATTATATGCAACTTAAATCTTTTGTTCTTACATACTGAAAGCAGATTTCACCAACTCCTAATGAATCCCTCATTTGATAGCTTAAAACCCTACATCAATATTGATTTTAACATTGATTTTATATAGACAACACTGAGGGAAGAATCGAGAAAAGTACCTTATCAAATTGTTGTGAGGCAATCGCTAGGGTTTGGAGCCAAGCTTCCTTGTCTTACCTTCGAATGAAGACTCTCGTGCCGAGAGGATGAGGGGGTCTTGATAATGAGGGAATCAGCATGGGTTTACTAGAGATAGAGATGTTAGCATACTCCTCGCTTACTCTCCCATTGGTGAGAGTAACGGTGAATGGCACGCGTCACCCTCCTTGAATCGAAGGGGAGAGCGATTTTTCCCTTGGGACCGACGGCATGCGATAGGGTTAGGTTAAGAGATAAGGAAAAATTTAAACATATATATATATATATATATAATTATATATGTATATAGTTTGATTAATTAATTAATTAATAGATATTATATTAGAAATTAAATGTTTATGTTATTCTAAAAATTCTTTAACATAATTATGAGTAAAAAGATACAGTCATACTTTCTATTAGAGATTGACTTAATTATATTAATTTTGAGATAAAAATTTATGAAATTTTGACTATCTCTAAAACTCATCAAAATTTCACCCTAAGCTAATTTTGGGGTGAGAAACGTATTGGCAAAGTCTAATTTTTAATCTGAAATCAAAATAATTTTCTCATTTTCCTGATATAAATAATTGTCTAAAATTAGGACTTTACTTATTTGATCTCCAAACTGGACCAAAACTTTGGGACTAACTTTAGATGTCAAATTGAGTTCTTTAAAAGAGATTTAAAGTCAATTGGACTGTTAGATATTGATTAACAACCTTGGGTTGTTACAGCTCTGCCCCGCTACCCTTAAGGCTCATATCAACACTTAGGGATCGAAAATTTTGAGAATCAAGCTCAGACAGACGCTCTTCGAACCCTAACTCTCTCGACTGTCGATCGTAGGTAGTCCTCCATCCTCTCTATTCCTCAATGCATTTGCTTCGAATCCAGTTCGTATCTTTATTACATTGTCTAGATTGCACTAATATTGCATATGATTGAAGGATCATCAATCCGATCGATCATATTTTGAGATATGTCCACAATTTATACCGTTATCTTGTCCGCCTTGAACCTTAAAAACTAGGTCTAGCTTTCGCCGCTACCTTCGACCACTATTGGCGTTAGTTCAACCGCCGTCGGGAAGGTCTTGTAAGGACCTACCATTAGTCGTGTGGGTCTGGTCCATCCGACGGTGAAAAGACCTCCACCCGGAGCCCTAGTTGTTCGGAGTCGGACCCGCCATGAAGAAGGCGAGCCCGTGGATTCGGTTGGGTCGAGCTCGATCTGGGAAGGTTAAGGGTCTGCGGTCGGTGAATTGTGGGGCCCACTTTGCTCGGTGTCACACATGCAGCCCACCGCGTGGCATGTGGGGCCCGTATCTGGACCACGGGTACCTGCAGGTGGGGCCCGCCCTCAGCACTGTCCCCCCATCCGCTGCGTGTGGGCCTCACTCCCATCCCGTGCCAGTTAGTTGGTCATCGTGTGTCCTAGGTGGGCCTCGTGTCCCCTCAGTTGCCAACTTGTGGACCCCGCCACTCTGCTAGATGAATCAGGTAGCGCCATGTGGCTCTGATGGGACCCACATGTTTGGAGCCACCATTTTATTTAATTAATGTATTATGTTTGAATTAATTTAAATTTAAATGTTATTCATTTAAATTACATAATTGCAGAAACTTTAATCATGCATAACTTTTAATCCATAAGTCCAAATATATTAAATATATCTTATTTTTTTCAGAAAAAATAGAGGGGTATTATGGTAATATCAATTTTTTGGTAGGATGCCTAAATAACATAGTGATATTTTAGGACCTCCACACTTAAACCAAAACCCTAGAAAATTTCCCTTAGCCATAACTTTGTACCTTATGACCCAAACTTAATTAATATGGGTCTTATTTTAATCAGGTGAATGTCAGGAGTGTAGTGATAGTATTAATTTTGTTGTTAAACTTGAAATGTGACTAACCACATTTAATACCCTTCCTTAATTATCCTTAATGATCTAAAAGTTAGTTTAGCCATTACTTAGCCAATTGGACTCCAAATTAGGTCATCCAATATACTATTTAGATCATAAAAACCTAATTAACAGTAAACTGAAATAAGATTTAGATTTTGACTACTAAAAACCCTAACTTGCTCTAATCACCCTAGAACTTAATTATATCATAACTTGACCAATTGAAGTCCAATTTGGGTCTACTTCTAGTTAAATTACTCAATGTAATATTAGGAAGCTATAGCCATTGAGTTTGTTGAATATGGACATTAAATAGAAAAGTTAGGTTTTTAACCCTTTTATAAATCCCTAAAATTACATAATCGAATCCTAAGATTGGAATGATCATAACTTAATCATTAGATCTCATAATTCAGTATTCTTGAACTCTATGAAATCCTTGAATAGTAAACAACAATAAATTGATTGTATTTTAGACTTCATTAGGTAAATTATTAAATTGCCCTTATAGGTTAACAACCTTAAATTGAACCAATAAGACTTAATTCTTGTCTAAAATTGATGAACTTACTATTTATTTTCATGTTAGATAATAAAAAATCATTGAACAATAACAAAAATCCAATTTAGTGCCTTTAATCAAAAAGTAGCATTTTTAGACCTTTAAGTAGGGGCAAAACAGTCATTTTTCTCAAAATTTAGGTTAAGTGCTCTTAACCTCTAAAATATCATTTAAATTATTAAAATTAGTAATAAAATTGATTTAAAATTAATTTAGGCTCTTAACTTCATAAGTTAGTAATTTGATAAAATCCCCATTTCAAGTCTTAAAAATCCTAAGTAAAAATTAATGCCTTCTAACTGAGTCCTAATCACACCTTCTAACTCATTTAAATAAATTAGGACATCACATAAAGATAAATTATAATAACTATTATTAAGTCCTAAAATTCCCTAAGTAATCTATTAGGAGCTTCCTTAGGATCTGCACCTTCACCATAGGATATTTTCTTTAAGATTAGGAATATATATTATATTAGTTTTCATTCATTGAGTAAATAGGTTATTTAATGATTAAAACCTTAGTTTTATTAGTTTATAGATTTTCATACTTTAATTTCAATTATTTTATCTTTCAACTTTAACTTAAGATTAGGAGATTCATTATATTAAGCTTGATTTGCTTAATAGAATTTGCCTTAATCATTAGTTCACATTTAGATTTAAACTATAGATCTTAAGCTTTACCCTTTGGATTATGTGATTAAATCCAATTCATGGTGTTTAAATCATAATCTCTAGTCTTAGTAGATCTTGATCAAATCTTATCATAGAACATCTAAATTTATCAAATAGGATGTATTGATTACTTATTTAACTTGTAAGCAATATTGATTGAATTAGATTAGAACTTGATCAGTTCTAATTGATTTTAACTCATAAGAGCATGCTTCTAAGTTATATTTAATAGTAAGAATTAGAGATCCTGAACTTATATAACTTAAAATAGTTAGAATGAATTAAGTAAATAATAATGGATATCACCTGTGTGTAGTAGCGTGCCCTGCTTACCATTGATTTACTTGTTGCTTTTGTATTCCTTGTAATTTGTGACATTATCTTGAACATGTCATACAGATAATATTGCTGTATGAAATGAAAATATAGAAAAATTAGGATAACATCTGCATAAAGTTCAATCTCAGTTGATCTTGCATATTTTACCCAATGGATAGGGGTAAGGAGAAATAAGGATTACTTAGCATTACTCATTAAGAAGTGCTGTATTAAGTTGGTACCTAAACAGTCTTGCAGATGTGCTTGACTCCTCAGCTATTTCTGTATTTGTCCACAGAAGTGAAGTAAATAACTAAAATATTACTGTATTTGTACTTACTGCCTTCTTAGTTTAGTTCTGCTTAGTTATTTTGCCTTAACCTCTTATGACGCTAAGAAACTCACCGACTTAGCCTTTTATGATGCTAAGAACATTACATTTTTTTCAGTTCAGCAGGCTAGTTTAGCTCTTGATATATCCACAATTTATAGCAAAATTAAGTGTTAAAACATTTAAAATATCATATAAACTAGTATACTTTGAGTAAAATTTATACATTTTCAGAAAGAATGAAGAAAAGGGCAATCCATAGCTAAATTGAAAAATTATGGAAGAAAATTATTGTGGCGCGCCGCAGTGTGGCACAACGCGCCATGGCGGTTCACTAAATTCCCTTACCTAGAAGCGTACCCGAAGGCTTGGAAGGAAGACCGCTACTGCGCTCCCCAGCGGGCCTGCAACATCATTTCCCGGGAGCAATATTAAAATGTTATATGAAATAATTGAACAGTGTCAATCCGCTTCCCTAAAAGATTAACCACTGTGGCGCGCTCCAAGCATGCCACAACGCGCTATGCCCTATAAGGATTAATGCAAACCTGGGACAAAACCACTGTAGCCCGCCGCAGCGCGCCATGATGGCATATTTGATTAATCATGAAAAACCTTATGTAAACTAATTGAACAATAACTATTTCTCATTCACGATATTCTAATCGCCGCAGTGCACCACGACAGAATTTTTGATTATTCATGAAAACCTTATGTGAGTTAATTGAACAGTTACTATTCCGCTTTCACGGGAGTAACCATCGCAACACGCCTTCAGCGCGCTCCAACGGATAGTAGCGGCCTAAGGTAAACTTTTAAAATATACAGTGGAACAGTATTTGAACTTTAGCTATTGCAACGTGCTATGGAAGAACACTGTTTGAATCAAGGTCACTACAGCGTGCCACAACTCCCGCTACAGTAAGCTTCAGAATCTGCATTGAATACAGCATAGGGAAGGCCACAAATTCAGACCTTTGGCTCTCCCCTATCTCTTGAAACCTAAGTTAAATAATTACTCTGACGAATCCAAAGAGACTAAGCTGAATAAAATAAATTGCTTGCATTGAAGTAGAAGAAGATGAAAGGTCATTTGTGATTAATGCATGGGGGCTGAAAATTCCCATATTTAAGGGCGAATTTTAGACCAAAGAATAGTTCCAAATTTCAAAATTTAAAAGATTAAAAGGAGAGGCTGCAGGAAAAAAGAGGAGAACTCTCCAAAGGAAAAGCAATAGACTGTGAAGAGTGAAGAGAAGAAGATAGCAAAGAAAATGAGGAGAAGTCAAGTAGAAGTGCAGGAGGAAGATCAAGAGAACCCAAAAAAACCTTTGGGTGTTTCATAGTAATTATCCTAAACTCTATTTGATTATTTTCTGCTATAAATCGATGTTAAAGCTTACTTCCTTTTGCATGTATGTTTTTATTTATTCAGTAATGGAAAGCTAAATTAGTTGTAGGAAAATGTAAGGCTGTATTGGTGTTGTAGTGGAGATGTTTGAATGAATAAAATTGATTTTTATTTAACTGTATATTATTATTATTGTGAAGGAATGCCTAGAAGAAACTTTGTCAAAATACTTTACTAAAAATAAAAGTTAAATGAATTAATAAATTAATAAAAGAACTTGAGTTACAAGCTCATCAATTGGACAAGAGCAATTAAAGTATTGCAAGTAGAGCCGAGAACTATGTGACAAGTTCTCAAGCTCACTTGCACCTTTCCTTAAGAGCTCTACCAAGAGATTTGATGCTTGTGAACCAAATTCCCATCAATTTTGCTTTGCTGCTCAGTAAAGTAGAAGGAATGAGAGGATATTAGAATTCCAATGAATGATGTGACATAGTCCATTGACCCAATGCATCCTTTTATTTAGCTAAATAGCGTGTGTAAGCACATGATGCAATGTTGATGGAAATTATGTTTGTTAGACCTAACAATTAAGAGAAAATATTTGGTAACCTAGACATTGGAAATCAAAGATAAATTTAAACCACGATCTCATAAAGGCTTAGGTGTCGAGGTAGAACCCCAAGTGGAGTTCTCCTTGTTGTACTGAATCTGAACCTGTTGTAATTGGAGGTTAACTCCAATTCTAACAGTGTTCATTTAATTTAAGTTGGCAATTTTTTTAAATAATGAATAATGAAGTCACAACACCAAGTCCTTACAAGTACTATAATGAAACCTCAACTCTCTCCTTTTGAACAAATCATTTCTTATCCTAAGGTAATTTGTATTGTTAATTTAAGAACTAACTCAACCAAAATTTGATCTTCTAAACATTATTGAAAGGAGAGATAACTTAGTATCAAAATCACCATTCCCCGAGAATGATAAATCTCAGAACTAAACTTCCACTTATTACTTTAGACCACGTACACTTGCATGTAAGCGCAGACGTGTATTTTGAGTGTGTCAAGTTTTTGGCATTGTTGTCGGGGAATGGTTTTTGTTTTGTATTAAGTACAATCTTCAAGTAAATAGTGATTTGGATCTTACTTAACTTTGCATATAATCTTTAGTTACTATAATTATATCTGTGCTAACTTTAGTGTAAATTTAGATTTTCTTTAGTTTTTATTTGTTGCTAGATAAATTGAAATTCCTAAAAACTGTGTTGAATTATACTGCATCTTACTGTTTGTTGAATTTTTATCTACTGATCATTTTATGTGCTGAATTATATTATTGAACCTGATTGCTGTGACTTATTCTTATTAATTGCAATCCTTAAACTGCATGTGTAGGAGAAAACCTTTATGAAATCTTTTTCGATCCTGAAATAGATAGAACATATCCTAGAGCTAGGAGAGAAAAAATAATCCTAAACCAACAACAAGCACAAATGGAAGATTTTGAGGTAAATCATGTAAAGCCAGTAGTAAATACTAGGAGAAGACTCTTTAGAGAATATGTGCTTCCAATCATAGAAGGAGTCCCAAAAGCTATAGTTAGACCTCCAATTCAAGCGAACAATTTTGAGATCAAGCCATCAACTTTAATAATGATCCAAAATAACCAATTCAGTGGTCTAGTATCAGATGACCCTAATGCGCATATTTCAAATTTTCTGGAAATATGCGACACTTTTAAATTTAATAAAGTATCCGATGATGCCCTTAGGTTAAGATTGTTCCCATTTTCGCTGAGAGATAGAGCGAAAGTTTGGCTCAGCTCTTTACCTAGCGAGTCCATTAGGACTTGGGATGACTTGGCTAAGAAATTCCTAGCTAAGTATTTTCCACCTGCTTAGACTGTTAGGCTAAGAAATGAGATTTCAAATTTCTCTCAGCAAAACAGAGAAAACTTATTTGATGGTTGGGAACGCTTTAAGGACTGCTTAAGGCATTGCCCACATGATGGGTTCCCCTTGTGGATGCAAGTGCAGATTTTCTATAATAAATTGAATGCACCTATAAGGACACTTATTGATGCAGCCATGGGTGGTTTCTTGAGTAGTAAGACCCTAGAGGAGGCCTTTGATCTCTTTGAGGAAATAATAAATAATGCATATCAATGGCCTACTGAGCAGCTTAATTCCAATAAAAAGAAGGTCAATAACTTGAATGAGTTAAATCAATTGGCCTCCCTACAAAGGGAAGTTGAATTATTAACAAATAGAATAGAGAGTTTAAATGTGAGCATTGTCCATGAAGTGAGCTATCAGCTGTGTGGAGGGAACCACAACAGCGAGTGCTATAATTTGAACAACCCCTTTGCTCCATCACAAACTGAACAAGTACGCTTCATGAGAAATTACAATAATAACAATAACCCCCATAATAACCCCTAATCAAATACGTACAATCCAGTGTGGAGAAGCCATCCAAACTTCTCGTGGAGTGAGGGAAATTCTCAAGGTAATTACAACTCTCAACAATAAAACAGGCCGAACCAAAATTTTAATAATTCCTATAAGTCTACTAAAAATATCAAGCAGGAACCCGGGCTAGAAGAATTTTTTTGGGCTTTTAAAATTGAAACTATACAAGTTATCAAAAGGACTGAGTTGACCATGAACTGGCATGAAACCTCAATTCAAGGAGTTGAGGTATCTATTAGGAATATTAAAGTCCAATTGGGTCAAATTTCCAAATAGCTATCTACTCGGTAGCAAGGAATACTCCCAATCTCGACTGAATTGAACCTAGAGAGATGGTGAGTGTGATCAATGTAGACATAGTAAAAATAAACTGCATGGAACATAACCCCAATGAAGAGAGTGAAGGAGGAAAAACTAGGAAAATTTCTGTTGGGAATATTAAAAGAGATAGAACATAAGTTAAGAGAGCGGACCCTGGAAGAATGAACATTCCTTGTATCATTGAGGGTGAAGTCCTTTTGGATCCCTTGTGTGATCTAGGGGCTTCCATTAATGTTATGCCTTTATATATATACACTCAACTAAGAGTAATGGGGATGAAAAAAATGCCCATAATTCTGGAATTTGCTAATCTTGAGTGTCAAACTCCCCTTGGAATTGTGAGAAATGTTCAAATAGGAATAGGAAGTTTTGCAATTTCTACAGACTTTGTTGTGAGTGAATGGGATATATGGAGTGAAAACTCCACTGTAATTTTTGGGAAACCATTCCTTGCCAGCTCTAGAGAGATAATTAATTTAGAAAAATGGCTGATGACTATGAGAGTGAATGGCTTGGAAGAAATTATTGATGTGATGCATTCTTTGTTTAAGGAAAAAATTATAAAGGATGATTGGAAAAGAGCTAACATAAAGCTGGAAGGTAAGGGAGAAATTGTGAGCAAAGCTAATTCTGCTAGTCACTTGGATGCCTCATCTGGAGGAAGTGACAAAAAGGGAGAGAAAAAGAAAAAGAAAATGAGGAGAGGGAAGAAAAAAAAAAAAAGAGCTTCCATTTATATTATAAAAATGGGGTAGAAAAGAAAGCCAATGTTGAAATCATGAGTTTGAGCCCAATTTCAGTCGGTGCTCACTCAAATAAATAAATAATATGGATAAAGAAACCACTCCCAAATTTAAATTAAATTTGATCCTAAATGTGTCGGGCTAACGATATTAAACTAAGCGCTTTTTGGGAGGCAACCCAAATTCTGTTTTGTTTGATTTTTGCACTTAGGAGTAGTTTAAAATTAATAAATAACAAAAAATTTACTGTGGAAAAATTCTGGACTAAATTTAAATACTGGAAAAAATTTATGTTCAGAAGTCCGCCGCAGCGAATTTATCCGCCACAGTGCGCTAAAACGGATTTTGCCGCTACAGTGTGCTGTAGCAGACGTATTGCACAAAACAAAATTTGTCCCAAGGCGCCACAGCACGCCATGGCTCGCTATAGCGCAAGGTGTCCTACTAAAGCTAAAATTTACTGCCTTGGATTCCCAAAGCAATCAAAGACCATACAGCATGCCTAGGGACCCCAAAACTGAAAATTAAGTACTGGAAAAGCTGTATTTTTCCACCTTTTTGATTGGACTTGAATCACACTTATGGCATGAATTAAGACTAGCTTTGACCATTAATTCAAGTGTCATAAGTGTGATTAATCTAAGTATCCAAAATTTTCTCTTTCCATTGCTATAAAAGGTTATGAGAAGGGAGTGTGAGGCTGCACCTCTTGAGATTCAAGCATCTCAGCCTTAACTTCTTCCCAGCTGTAAACAAAGTCTCATTCTCTCAAAACTTTCCTTCTTTCAAACCATTAAAAGAGAATGTTATCCGAGAAGAAGTCGACATCAAGCAAGGGAACCACTGCCCCCATAACTGGTGGGGCTTATAATAAGAAAAGGCTTACTTTGGTTAAAGCAGAACAACGCTTCAGCCAAGTCATATCGAAGCAAAAATTAGTTCCAGAACGGGGATTTGGGCTCCCATACCCTATGAACCTTGATCAAGTCATGAATAGGGGATGGGAGCACTTGGTGAGTCAGACACACCCAAGTTACCTTTCCATTGTTCAGGAGGTTTATGCCAATGCTATCAATGCGGTAGGGCATAAAATTTTGTGAGGGGTAAAGGCATGGACTTTGGGAGCAGGGAAATTGAAAGATTTTATTTGTTAAGAGAGGTAGATGATTATTCCTACATCCGACTTATAAGCTCCCAATATGACCTAGCAGCAATTGCAAGTGAGCTCATCCGCATTAATGTGGGATGGAGAGGAAACCTGAAAAACATCCTCGAGCATTCATAATGAAGTCGAGTAATGCTTGGCATGTATTTGTCTCCAGCTTTGTCATGCCCTCCGGGAATCTCAGTGAGGTAACCCGGTCATGGGCGCTGCTCCTTTGTGCATTACAACAAAATGGAGATATTCACATCTCCAGCATTATAAGGGAGCTGCTCTGGAATGCCTTGACTGGGCCTTGCGTTACTCTTGCTTTTAGGTCACTCATCTCAAGTATATGCGAGGATCAAGGGGTTAAGATCCTCTCTTTCGACATCGCGATCCTGCCACGTTCTCCCCTAGAACTGACCAACTTGAGTGCCCGCACACACGAGGGGGTGCGAGCTAAGAAGAGGAGGGGAGAAGAAGGCAAATCTTCAACTTCCACCAGCCGTACCACAGTGGACAAATTGATGTTGCGTATGTACACGCATCAATAGAACTTGAGAATATCCTTAGCACACGACATGTGCTTTATCAAAGGTGAAGTCGCTCGGCAGTGCGAATTTCAAACGGAATTCCACGATGTTCTTGGAACAATGTTCCAAGAGTGGAGCTTGCGTGGAGGACCGAACGGGTCTAGTTTGCTGCACCCCCCTGTTGGATAACACATCCTGGACAATGACTGGCTAGTAGATTATACTTATCAGAATGTGGATGAGGAAGACGATAATGAGCATAATCATTAATAAGGTTTTACTATTTTGTTTTACTAATTTCTATTTTCAGTTTTCATTTTTATTTATGTTCCTTTGTTTTGCTTATTAATAAAACAAATTTTGGAACTTTGGCACCCTCATCATTGCTATGATTGTGTTTAAGCATTGAATTTTCTGAACATTGTTACTTCATGGATTTAATAATAAATTTAAATATGTAATATAAAGATACTAGCATGCTTGAACTCAAGGTGATAAATCAACATTATAATCATGCACCTCGAAATTAAGTAAAGGGTTCTAGTGAGATTTAGTTTCTAACAAATTTAAATGAACATATGCTTAGGTTTAAGTGTGGGAGTGAGGAAACTTAAGGAATTAAAACCAAGATGACAAGGTGTGAGTGAACAAATGAGTGTGCTAGGCCCTGTACGACTTAATGACCACATGGAACTAATTAAGGGATGAAGAAAAATGTCTATCTATTGAGCTAAATTTTTAAAAAGAGAAAAATAAGGATGATGAAAAATCTCTCTCCCAAGGTAAAAAAAAATTGAGAAATTAGGATGAAGAAAAATATCTCTCCTAAAAATGTAAATGTTTCTTGTGAATCATAAGAAGGGGCACACATGGCACAACACTCTTATCACTCATCGAATGCTTAACTAAGGTTTGAAATTCCTAAGATAATTACCCCCCCATAATGAAGACATAGGAATGAACATTTGAGATTGGAACTAGATTGTAACTATAATTTGGAGCTTGATTGAGAAGGGTAGTAGAGGTTGGAAATCTGAAGTCACCTTAACCTAGAGCAGTACTTAGCGACTAAAACATTTCACATTGACATCCTACATTGAGTCTATTAACTAAAAATTTAGAAAATCATATGTGAGCTTACTCAAGGACGAGCAAGTATTTAAGTGTGGGGGTGTGATATATTTGAAATTTATAACATAATTAAGTGTTAAAAACATTTAAAACATCATATAAACTAGTATACTTTGAGTAAAATTTATACATTTTTAGGAAGAATGAAGAAAAAGGCAATCCAGAGCTAAATTGAAGAATTCTGGAATGAATCCGCTGTGGCGTGCCACAACGCACCATGACAGTCCACTAAATTTCTTCACCTAGAAGCGTACCTAAAAGCCTAGAAGGAATACTGCTGTACGCCCCAGCACGCCAGAGTGGGCCACAACGTCATTTCCCGGGAGTAATATTAAAATGTTATATGAAATATTTGAATAGTGCCAATCTGCTTCCCTAAAAGATTAACCGCTGTGGTGTGTTCCAAGTGTGCCACAGTGCGCTATGCCATATAAGGATTAATGCAGACCTGGGACAAAACCACTGTAGCCCGCCACAGTGTGCCACGATGGCATATCTAATTAATCATGAATATCCTTATGTGAACTAATTGAACAGTAACTATTTTGTGTTTACGACAGTCTAACCTCACAGCGCGCAATGGCGGAATTTCTGATTATTCATGAAACCCTTATGTGAGTTAATTGAACAGTTACTATTCCACTTTCACGAGAGTCTAACCATCGCAGCGTGCCTTCAGTGCGCCACAGCAGATAGCAGCAGCCTTAAGGTAAACTATTAAAATATACAGTGGAATAGTATTTGAACTTTAGCTGTTGCAGCGCGCCATGATGAAATAGTATTTGAATCAAGGCCGCTACAGTGCGCCACAGTGCCCACTATAAAAAGCTCTAGAATCTGTATTGAACTCAGCATAGGGAAGGCCACAAATTCAAACCTTTGGCTTTCCCCTTCCTCTTGAAACTTGAGTTAAACAATAACTCTGATGAATCTAAAGAGACTAAGTAGAATAAAATAAATTGCTTGCATTGAAGTAGATGAAGATGAAGGGTCATTTGTGATTAATGCATGGGGGATGAAAATTCCCTTATTTAAGGGCCAATTTTTGACCAAAGAATGGTTCCAAATTTCAATATTCAAAAGACTAAAATGAGAGGCTATAGGAAGAAAAAAGAGAACTCTCCAAAGGGCAAGCAGTGTATTGTGAAGAGTGAAGAGAAGAAGACAGTAAAGAAAAGGAGGAGAAGTCAAGTAGAAGTGCAGGAGGAAGATCAAGAGAACCCTAAAAAACCTCTGGGTGTTTTGTAGTACTTTTCCTAAAGTCTATTTGAATGTTTTCTGCTATAAACTGATGTCAAGGCTTACTTCCTTTTGCGTGTAGGCTTTTTTTTATTTGATAATGGAAAGCTAAATCCCCTTGGAGAGGGTTGGGATGTAGTTGTAGGAAAATGTAAGGCTGTATTGATGTTGTAATAGAGATGTTTGAATGAATAAAATTGATTTCTATTTAATTGTCTATTATTATTATTGTGAAGGAATGCCTGGATGAAACTTTATCAAAATACTTTACTAAGAATAAAAGTTAAATAAATTATAAATTAATAAAAGAACTTGAGTTCCAAGCTCATCAATTGGATAAGAGCAAAGAAAGTAGTGCAAGTAGAGCTGAGAACTATGTGACAAGTTCTCAAGCTCACTTGCACCTTTCCTTAAGAGATATACCAAAAGATTTGATGCTTGTGAACCAAGTTCTCATCAATTTTGCTATGTTTCTTAGCATAGTAGAAGGGATGAGAGGACTTTGGAAATCTAGTTGATGATGTGACATAGTCCATTGACCCAACACATCCTCTCATCTAGCTAAAGTCTGTGTGTAAGCGCATGATACAATATTGATAGAAATCATGTTTGTGAGACCTAACAATTAAAATAAAATATTTGATAACCTAGACGCAGGAAATCAAAGATAAATTTAAACTATTATCTCATAAAGGTTTAGGTGCCGAGGTAGAACCCCAAGAGAAGTTCTCCTTGTTGCACTAATCTGAACCTATTGTAATTGGAGGTTAACTCTAATTCTAATAGTGTTCACTTGATTTAACTAGGCATGGAAAAATCAATTTATATATTTAAATAATAAAGTGACAACACTGGGTTCTTATAAGTACTACACTGAAACCCCAACTCTCACTTTTTGAACAAATCATATCTTTCCCTAAGGTAATTTATATTGTTAATTTATGAACCAAATCAACCTAATTTTGATCTTTAAAATATTATTGAAAGAAGATATAGCTTAGTATCAAAACCATCATTCCCTGAGGATGATAAATCTCGGAACTAAACTTTTACTTATTATTTCAGACCACGTACACTTGCATGTAAGCGCAGATGTGTTTTTTACATATGTCAGCCCTCTTTTGATATGGCAGTCATTATATATTTATTTACTGTTTTGTTGTTACCCCCACCTTCTTTTTACTACCGTTAACATTTACTTTTCCTGCTTACTTGTATACTTATAGGATATTAGATTTCCTTTCTACTTACTTATATGTACCACAGTTAGATTACTTTCTTTTAAATCTGCATAATTCATATGATCATAAGTATGTTTAGGACGAGTATATTCTTTTAATACTTTCCTTACTTTGCTTATACTTATATGCCTAACCTTATTACAGCTTAGGTGTTGAGGTATATTCTTTTACATCATATGTTGCTTAGTTATAAATATATTTATTTATAGCTTATTCCTTCCATTGTATGCTTGTTGCGCCCATATGCTACGCTTTGTTTTATAGTCTAAGTAAAATGGCGATATCATAAATTTATGAAATATAATCACTTAAAATGTACTTAGAAATATGTCTAATCAAATTTTTCTTTTCTTTAGCTGGGGCCCTATCATTGTGAAACTTATGATTGATTCTTGTGAGGATGAGTGCCTTATTTTTCATTTAAAGCTTATTTAATGTTTGAAATAATATAGGTACTTATGATTGATTTATTACTGTACTATTTTCTTATGAGCTACAAATTTTACTCCTTACTTGTATTGTGGTAGATTGGATGTAATATCTTACCTTTGCTTGCTTCCACACTCTATGATTATATATACTTAGTAAATGATTTCGCTGTATATATTTAGGGCATATTCTTCTCTTATTAGTAAATTGAGGTTCTTACCTTAATCTAATGATAAGTGAGGGATTTGCCACTGTGGCACACCATATTTGATCTAATCATCTTATGGATTAGGGGGCTGGGGCGCCACAACCTTAAGCACCAAATTTAGACTTAAAGTGAGCCTAATTAGCACTAATCACAATTTAGGGCTAAGATAAGTGATTAGGAAAATTAAGACATAAAGATGAGATCTAAGCTCACTACTAGGTTCTAAAATGCATAAGAAAGTGAATGACACTGAGTTTGACAAAATTATAGCTCAAAAGAATTAATTAGGTACTAATTAAGATTTAGCGTAATTAGGAGGTGATTTGTGAAATCAAATCTTAGAAAATATTTTTGATTGCATAATCAAGCTCTCCTCTATCACATGAATATTTAGAGACTTTAATCATGAAATTTGGTTGAGAAATTAATTTAATATTTACTAATTACATTTTAGAGTAATTTGGGTTATATTAGGACTTTTAATCATATAACTCAAATATTAATGCTCTTTAAAAATGGAATATTAGATCATATTATTTGGATTTAAATTGGCTAAGTTATTTCATTAATTCAAATGGAATGTTTAAAATAAATGAATCATAGAGTTTTGCATTAATCAATTAATTTCATTAAGCATTTTAATTCCAATTAATCAAATTATATTTAAAACCTGATAAATGAACCGCATGAGCCGGGGTTTGGCCCGACTTGGCACTATTTGTCTTCCCCGCTCGGTAGATCCTCGATAGTGGTTTAAGGTTAGATTAAATGGCTAAATTCAGGCTATCTGAGCCACTTCTCGGCTAGGTTATGATCGCTACACCATCCATGAATGAAGACTCATCAAATGCACCCTAAAACTCTCTGTCCAATGGCTGGAGACATCGGGACCCTACTCGACCGAGTCTAAATCTTAAGATTTACTGTGAAGAGATAATTCTCCCCACAGAGGCTATGCTACGGCTACCTCTTCATCCCTACACATTCCATGTGTTAAGACAAAGAAGAGCCCTAACACGACACGACATGGGAGAGGATAGACTGTTAGATCTTAATTGAGTTCAGTAATGAGTGGAACCGAAACCCAATAGATCGATATGATCGATCAGGACTAGCTTGAGCCATAGGGACAATCAAATTGGGTTCTAGAGATTAAGGGATGCAATCACGGAGCTAAATTGAACTAGAGTGAGCTTCGGTTTCTAGTGGAGTAGTTTTGACTCTATTGAACAATTGCTCTATTTAAACAATGAGTCCCTCGCTGTCTAGACTAAGCTCACCCAATTTAAACACTGCACACAGATGGCCTAAGGATCTAAAAGGAACCACACAACATTACAGAGATATACTAATGCGCTGGAATGAATACTGAGTCCACACGACTCAGTAAGAAGACGGTAGTACCTAGAGATATTGGGAGAGTGCAGACGTATTTCTACTAGGCTCTAGAGATTGCAAAAGCTTGACTGAGCTTCACTGCGGAGTCCGAACACCAAACCACACATACTACATGGATTTGAATCGAGTTGGGGATCCTTGAGAATTGTAGAGAAATTGGAACTGGGGAAGACGAGCTATTGAGATGAGCTTATGAGCAAACATAGGCTCACGCTCAAATGGAGGGCTATTTATATCAATTGGAATAGCTGGAGGGGTTGTCAATGGCTTGAGTCTATGGCTAGAGCTCAAGGTGAGGCTCTTCATTGACATTTCCTTAATTTATGCAGCCCAGATCTTGGAGCTCAATGGAGGGTGCCTAGATGAATGGGGAAGATCAGTAATGGCCACCCGATGTGGCATGAGGGTGGATGACAGGCTATAACAGCTGTTGATACGAATGGATTTGAGCTATCGTGAACAATCAAGCAAAGATGATAATGAACAACAGCTGATGCGTCCTGTCCTTCTGATCAATCAGCAGTTGGGATGTAAGGGCTCTGATACTGCTTTACTTAGAGACTGAAGGCGGGATGAGCCACAACTGTCAGATTTTGATTATGATCCGATAACTGTTGAAGGATCCGCTTGACCTGATGGCATGGACTATTCGATCAGGTCCCCAGGAAGGTGGAATGATCCACAGATTGATTATTTTGACTGTCCCATGTTCAGGAGCCGGGATCAAGCATGAAAATGGTTAATAGCCGTTGGTGGTTAATTTAATTTTAATTAATTAAAATAAATGAATATTTAATTAAACTAAATTAAATTAAATTCAATTTAGGAATAAATGTCCTCCAAAAATTTCTAAAAATTCACTCTTAGCTAATTTGAGGATGAGGAATTCAAAAATGCTATCAGAATATTATTTAGAGATCCTAAAATTGATAAAATAGTCATTATGCTAAAATGAGCTCCAACTAATCTCAAAATTTCAGGGTTAGATTTACTTAACCTCTTGAGTGTAATAGAATGTGAATTAATGTTTAGCTTAGCTTAGAATTAACAGAGTAACAACCTTAAAGTTATTACAGACTCTCCCACTTAAAAATGATGTTGTCCCCGACATCGCTCAAGTGAAGAAATATAATGAACATGAAATACGGAATAATAACAGAAAAATTTTAAGAAGGGATAGGTAAAGTACCAGGATTCTCAAAGAGCTTTGTATATTTATGGGGCATATCTGCCTCTTTTTTCCAAGTAGATTCCTCGAGAGAATGATTCTTCAACTGAACCTTTACCATGGGGATGGATCGGTTGTTTAGCTGCTTTTGATCACTAGCTAAGATTTTAATCAGCTTGTTTACATAAGAAAGATAATGCTGTATATATACTACTAGATGTTAGACTAAATGAGAAGGGTCTCTTAGACTTTTTCTCAATGATAATACATGAAAGTCATTATGAACTGTAAAGAAATCATCATAGAGATTTAGCCTGTAGGCTACTGACCCTATTTTTGTTGATATCTCAAAAGATTCAGCATAACAGGGACTGAGTTTTCCTGCTACACCAAATCTAAAAATACCTTTCATTGGGCTAATTTTTAAATACACATAATCACCAACATTGAATTCTAAAGGACGATGATGAGCATCATGATACTTGCTCTACCAAACTTGAGATGAACGAATCATTTGTTGAATGAATTGAACTTTTTTGTTGGTTTCTTCGACTAATTCAGATCCAAAGAGCTGAACGCTTCCTATTTTTGATCAACCGAGAGGAGTATTGCACTTTCTACCTTATAGGGCTTCATAAGTAGCCATTTTGATACTAGCCTGAAAGTTGTTATTGTATGCAAAGTCCACTAATGGGATATGATTTTCCCAGTAACCAGTAAAATATAAAACATAGAGTCTAAGTAGATCTTTAAGAATTGGATTCACTCTTTTAGTTTGACCATCAATTTGAGGAGGAAAAGCCATGCTCATAGCTAGAGTAGTTCCAAAATCTTGATGTACTGCTTGTTAAAACTTGGAAGTGAATCTGTTATATCTATCCGATATAATTGATTTAGGAATACCATCTAGCTTGAAAATATCCTTATAATAAAGTTTTGCAAACTTTTCCATGGAGTTAGTCTGACAGATAGGAATAAAATATGCAGATTTAGTCAATGGACCAACGATGACACAAATTGTATCGGTACCAGATCTTGTGCAAGGCAACCCCATAACAAAGTCCATCGAGATGTTGAACCATTTCCACTATGAGATTTCTAGCAAATGCAATAATCCTGTAGGCCTATGATGTTCTTTATTAGCCAAGTTACATGCATGGCACCTTGCAATGATTTTTGCTACATTTTTCTTCATACCAGGCCACCAGAAGGACTACTTTAAGTCTTGGTACATTTTTGTACAACCGGGGTGGACCTTGTATCCAGAATTGTGGCTTTCAAGAAGAACTTCTTGATACATGGATTTTGGAATCCAAAGATGTTCTTCTTGATAAATCACACTTCCACACAGCTATAGATCCTGATGATGTCTGCTTTCAATTTTGACTTTAAACTTAAGATAGTCTTCATATTTGGTCTGAGAGATGGAGAAATCTCTATGAAAGGTTGGCTCTACAAAACTTAGCTGTATCAACTGATTGAGCATGTCACCTCTGACAAGCTCAATACACACCTTACAAAATTCATCAGTAATAGGAATTTCTGAGATCATGACACATATTGTAGTACGACAACTAAGAGCATCATCTACTATATTTTCTTTGCCAAGATGATATGTAATACTTAAATCATAATCGCTAATTAATTCTAACTACCTTTTGTGCGGTAGTTCAGTTCACATTGAGTAAAAAATATACTGATAGCTCTGATGATCAGTGAAAACAAAGCACTAAGCTCCATACAGATAGCGGTGCCAAATTCTTAAAGCAAAAATAATGGAGCAAGTTTGAGATCATGCACTAGATAATTCTTCTCAGGAGGCTTTAACTGATGAGAATCATATAAAATTGCTCTTCCTTCTTTCATTAACATGAAACCTAAGCCAACTATAGATGCATCAGTATAAACTTGGAAGCTTAAACCTTCCTTCAGTAGAACTAGCATTGGGGCAGTAGAGAGTGCGTCTTTCAACATTTAAAATGCTTCTTCACAATCAGAACTCCAGACAAAAGTTACAGTTTTTTTAGTCAGTATAGTCAACAGAGAGGCAATATGAGAGAAGCCCTTAACAAATTTTATGTAATGACTAGCTAATCCTAAGAAGCTTCGAATGTCAGTTACTAATCTGGGTTGTACCCAATCTTGGATAGCACTAACTTTCTTTTGATCTAAACTAATTCCTTGGTCATCAGCTACTTAACCCAGAAATGTTACAAAATCTATCCATAATTCACACTCCAAGAGTTTTGCATACATCTGATGAGCACGCAATGTTTCCAACACCGCTCTCAAATGATCTTCAAGGGCCTTTAGAGTTTTGGAGTAAATGAGAATATCGTCGATGAAGACGATGACAAAATTGTCCAAATAAGGTATTAAGACTCGTTGCACCAAGTCCATGAAAGATGGCGCATTAGTGAGTTCAAAAGACATTATAAACTATTCATAATGACTATAACGAGTGCGAAAAGCTATCTTCTCGATATCAGAATATTTTACTCACAACTGGTGATATCCTAGTCTTAGATCGATTTTGGAAAATATGACAGCACCAAATAACTAATCAAATAAATCGTCAATTTTAGGCAACAGGTACTTATTCTTAATAGTTACTTTATTTAGTTTTAGATAACCTATGCACATACACAAAGATCCATCCTTCAATTTGAAAAACAGAACTAGCGCTCCCGATAGCGACATACTAAGTCTAATGAAACCTTTTCTTAAGAGCTCTTGCAATTGTTCATTAAGATCTTGCAATTCCTTAGGTGCCATTCTGCATGACACCTTAGAGATAGACTGAGTTCTAGGAACTAATTGAATAGAAACTTCTACTTCTCTTGCTGGAGTAAAACTAGCAAAATATTCAGAGAATACATTGACAAAATCGCTCACTACTTTGCATTCAGTGAAAGGAATACTCTCTTTAGTTTCACCCATCTTGGTGACAAGAAAGGAATCATAACCTTTATTAATCAACTTCTTGGGCTTTAACAGCATTGATTAGAGATGCTTGAGTGCTAATCTTTCCTATGAAAGTCTTAGGCTTGCCAAGGGAATAAAGTGTGACCTTCTTCTTCTAACAATTGATAATTGCATTGTGACTGCTAAGCTAATTCATTTTGAGAATAATATCAAAGTTGGCTAGAGGTATAACGATTAAATTGTATTCAAATGCTTGATTATTTAACAGAATCTTAATATCACAAAATTTGTGAGCACTGTGTTGGGCTCCAAAAGGAAGGTCAGCATTTAATGACTTTGCCAACTTATATGTAGATAGATTAAGGATCTTAGTGAAACATTTATAAATAAAAGAATGACTGTTCCTGGTGTCGAATAACATATTGCAGGGTTGGTCATTTAAATATAGTGTTCCTATGATTATTTAATTGACTGAATTTTCTACTTGCAATGACAATTATGCAGGAATACGAATGATTTTGTAAAAGAATATGGGTACAGAAACATGTACCTGAAACCACGTTATTATCTTCTACAGCTTTAAGAGGAGTTAAGGTGTGCACATGAGCAGGACTAGCAAGACGATTATTGACCTGCTTCTTGAAGTTGTTTTAGCTCTGTATCCTTTGAGCAACGGCTTGCACCCTTACTAGCTCAGAAGCTTCAGCTAGAGAAGGTAGCATTATTGCCATCCTCATATCACTCTTATTTAAGGGCATGACATGGAAGACTTGGTTATACTGAGAGTGATTAATGCAGACAGGATCCACCATTTCCTGATGAGTGCAATTATAAAACAGATGGCCCTGATGATCACAAGTGAAATATAGATGATCGAAGTGATAGCACTTGCCTTATGGATGGGGTCTATTGCAACCTTGAATTGGTTCAGATGATGAGGCTACTTTAATATGATAAATTTTAGCATGCCGAGGCCTGTGCTTCTTGAATACCTCATGGCAGTTAGGCGTTGCATGAATCTTCCTCTTTAGATCTCTTTCAGATTGGTGGTGCTCCACTACTCTTGTGGTATCAACTAGATGAGAGAAGTCAGTGAGATGTAAGTGAACTAAGTGATCCTTAGAACACTTTTCAATAAATGGCACATGGCAGCTTCAGATCTAATTAGGTCAAGCGCAAAGCGTATCAACCTCCTAAACTCCATCTCGTATTCTAAGACAAGATGGCTTCCTTACTTCATTCTTAACTACATATCTTCAATTATGTTCTGTGCTAATAAAGGAATGAACTCCACCTTGAATACATCTATAAATGTATCCCAAGGAATGTCTTTGATATTATAGTCTACTAAATGAGTATTCTAGACATTATCCCACATGTACTCAACTTCCTCATGAAACAAGTGAGTTGTAAGATGAATTGCCTCAAAATTAGAGCACTTAATGTGGGCCCCGTACCCTCTGCGGCCATGCTAATACTGATATTAGTATAAACATGAGGAGTACGGTGCTCAAACTATGGAAAATCCTCAGCTCAAGTAGAGTCAGGTAGGACCCAACCCACCTTAAGCCAAGGACTTGTCACCTGGAACTGTAAACATACATCAATATATCAAAGTAGCAGAAGCAGAAAATAGTGTAACATAATATCCACATCACAACATAGTATAGAAGAGTAAAAGAAACTGTAACTCAGATCAAGTGCAGAAAGTAAATACATCCAAAATTTAATTATTATAGACTGAATTAAAGGAAAGAAAAGATCTCTCAATCTCACTACAAGAAAGGAAAATCTAACTATGCGGCAGTAGGAAGATCCTCCTCTTGCACTGGCTCCTCTCCTGCAGAACCACCAACAAACAACTCCAAATCTGATATTTGTCGGTATCGCAAATGCCAGGGCCCCAGCTAACAAAAGAAAAAGGTTATAGTTAGACAAATTATCTAAGTACATTTTAAGTTAAGTGAGCTGAATATTTAAAGATATCACATTTAATTACTTTAAACATGTAGGCATTATAAGGTGCATCAAGATACAATGAGAAGGATAGCTATAACTATTCATTTATAACTGAGCAACAAATATGTATAAAAACATGAAACTAAGCAAGGTGAGGCTAAAGAGCAAAAGTAACAGCAAGTACCAAAATAACTGATCCTAACATGCTTATGATCACATGAAGACATGCTGAGTTTGTAAAAGTAAACTATACTAAAAAGTGCTGAAGTAAACATATGGAACTAGCATCCTAAACATGCTAATATCTAATACTACTCAATAAAAACATATATACAAGCATGCAGATTTAATATATAAAAGCCACTGAAACATGTGGCAAAAGCAAGCTAAGAGCATAAATGCTAAAACGTAAAGCCACTGAGACATGTGGCAAAGTAAAACAAAGAACTAAAACTAAACTGAAGTAAAAGTAAGCCTAAAACATAGTACTGCATATCAAAAATAGGCCTTACCGGGCCTCTGAACAGAAAGTTCAACATGTGTCCATCCTTGGCATCATCAAAGCTAGGTCCGAGTTGAACTCATAGAATATGACATGTATACAACCTAGCCAAGTACTGGACTAGGTCTAAGCTATTCTATAACAAAACTAGAACTAAGGAGGTAGAATAAGCTAGGATATACTCTATTGGACTGAATGCACTGAAAAAATTGAGTGAATTTTATGCTTTGCAAATACTAACTTAATATGTATCTTCCATATCCTAAGTTCTCCTATTATACTCAAGGAATAAGGCTCAATAGTCAAGGTGTGCAAAGCAATCAAAGTTAAAGTAAGCAAGAGACTCAACTAGACTTATATGATATCTATTATTATCTATATTATCCAAATCTAACTATTCTGAGAAAATACAAGTTTAGGATCTCCAATATCCAGCTATCGAGTATAGTCTCAGATTCATGACCTTAATGTTTAACCTTAGAACTTAAAAAGTTATAATTCAAAAGCAAGTGATGATTATAAAGGTTTAAAGTAAATAAATCAACGGCATAATTATTATTATTATACTCACTTAACCCAAATCTTGATCAAGTAAATCAAGATTGAGGATTCCAGACTAAACTCCACATATGGGGTTCAATTTCTTGAATCCAAGGAAATATCTTAATGAGGATCTAGGGTTTACACTCAAACATAATTTAAAGTGCAAAATCATATAAGCTGAAGGATTTAGAAACTAAGATCTTAATGAAAGGTTATTCTAATATTATAAGATAAAATAATCATTTAAGAACTAATAATCTAAGATCTATATTCAATCTTTAGGATAATCACATTATTATATAGAGTGAATCAATCCTACACCCACATGGAGGTTTCAAAAGGATTAAACAATGAATCAGTTAAGGAAGTCCAAGGAAGATGATTTAATTCAATTAGATAATATAAAATCTAAGATCTAAGATCTAAGATCTAAGATCTAAGGTTTGATCACTTTAAATATAAACTAACAATTTAGACTTAGGGTTTCCCAAGAATGTTTCTTTTAGGATTCTAGCTTATGGATCAACTTAATAAAGAAAATAAACTAGAGGTCTAGCACTTAAAGATAATTAGGTTTAACTCTTAAGAAAAGATGGTTTTGAGAACACTTAAGGTCTTAAGATCTTAATTATAACTTTTTAAGATTTCTTCACTTAACTTCACCTTTATTAACAAGAGATTTCAGGATGGTGATTAATATATTAACTAGAGATACTTTATTGAATTTTCAAGGTTTGAGGGGTGCGTAAACCTATTTTGGTCAAAATGACCAAAATACCCCTCTTAAGGCAAAAATGGAATTTTAAGATTTAATCATTTAAATTCATTCAAGTCTGTCCTAATGAGCTTTATATGGATTAATAAAGTGGTTAAAACTCTTACTTAGGTTTTCAATATCATTAATGACCTAATTAGTACTAATTACATAAAGAGGCCAATTAAGGGGATCAAAGAAATTAGGGCATTCTAGCAAGATCCAAACATAATTATGAGTTCTAACGCACTTAAGAAGGTATTAGGAATTTAGTTTACTAAAATTAGAGAATTAATTATGGCTTAAATCACTAATCAAGTTTTAGGATAATTAAGAGGTGATTAGTAAAATTAAAGATCTTAAATTTTCTTTAAGGGTCTACTTAGGTTTTTTATGGTCTACTGAGCAATCAGATACCTTAATTAATAGTTTTGGACATTAATTGAATTTATATAATTTAAATACAAATAAAGAAAGATTAGGCAATAATTTAAAATCTAATTATTAGATCATTGATTTTATTTTATATTATTATTCCTTATATTTTTCTGATTAAAATGGTATATTGGATCATACTATTTAGATAAGTATAACTAAAGTTATTTAATTAATTTAATATGTATTTTTATTTAAATTGAAATCATATGAAATGTATTTATCAATTATTTATCATAAGAAAATTAAATCCAAAATTCCTTAAATAAGCCGTGGCCCGAAATCCAAACAACGTGGGTCGGGGTCTGCCCCGGCCTGGCACTGTGAATCATCTCTATGGCTCATACTCGATATCCACCCTTCTAGGGTTTGCTTTCGACACGTAATTTGCCATGCACAAGTCATGCCGCACCATGATCTCGATGCCTACACCATCCATGACGCTAGACGCGTCGATTGAGATAGAACACTGATCTGGGAGGCACCGAATCGTCGGGGCGCTACTCGACCGAGACGTCATCCAAAGAGAAACAGTGAGGAGCAAATTCTCCTCACAGCATCCATGCCACGGGCTGAGGTTTAACCCTACACATTTAGGGATCAACGGAAAAACGTTTGGACTAATCACCAGGGCCAGAGAGTGGGTGCGTTGCTGGAGTGCTACTTGTGGCATTTCACATGCGCAAGCTCATATTGAGTCAATTGATTCCAGTCAAATCGAGCCCAGTGATTGCAATGAGTCTACAATCACTCCAGAAGGGATTCAGATTTTAAATGGAACTCAATACCTTGAGAAAATGCTGATAGCTAAGGTTTTAAGGTTATATTACCAGTGCACACTCAGATGGAATCACGCCATCTGGTCCACTGCCAGTCCCTACTAGAGGTCTTAGATGCATACTAGGGAGCTAAGGTAAGGACCTATCACATATCTAAGGTGGAAGAGCCATGAGTCTAGCTGAAACTAGCTCATCAGAGAAGGGGATCAGAGGATGTACTTTGAACTGGGGGAATGGCTGCGACTGAGATGAAGGGAGGAGTTCAGAACCCTCTAGGCAGATACAGGTACTTTGCAAGGGGGTATAAATGCCAGACCACACCCTTAATCAGCGGTTCACAGCTACGGGGATGAAGGGATTCGCCGAGGGCTCCAGATGCTTTAGCTAAGAAATTAGTGGATCTCAATGAGCAAAGGTATTCACTGAGATGCTCTAAAGGTTCTTATAGGTGAGAGGGAGGTCCAGGGATGGATACCATGGCTGGAATCCATGGCTCAGGCTCGGGTAAGGGCGGAACCTCTAGCCTTCCACAATTGGAGCTAGCAGGGCCTCATGACTCGACGAGCTTCACCTTACTAGAACTGGGAAGGTCTAACGATCCAGAGGATGTGGCAGAGGGAGTGGCAGACCAGGTCGATGTGGCATGTACGAGCGCATCTTCCCTGTCGGGATCCACAGCAATGGGATCTGTCTCCGTCGTCTGATCACGAGACCATTAGCTATAGATAGTCTAATGCAGCTCTCAGATAACCAAAACACAGATGAGATCTTGAGCGTTGGATGAATTATGCCGATCGAGCAGATAGGATTAGATCTCAGCGCGGGTGATACGAGCCATAGGATTAGGTGCGTTAGGATGAGTGCTAAAGCATCCATACGGCGGATATGCTGCCTCGCTGTCGGTACCCCCGCAGCGGAGCTATCGCGGTCCTGACAGTGAATCCTGCGGTTAAAATAATATTAATTATTTAATTATTTAATAAATTAAATCCTTTAATTAATTAATTAATTTCTAATAATTTTCTAAATTCAATTTAGGACTAAAAGAGCTCCAAAAATTCCCAAAAATTCACCTTTAGCTAATTAAGGTATGAGAAATTCAAAAATAAACTCAGATTTTAATTTGGAGATCAATTCAATTTAGGTATTTTCTAAGGCTCAAAAATAGAAAAAAATACCAAGATTTTTAATTTAGCTCCGATTAATCCTAAACTTCTAGGGTTAGATTTAAATGACCCATTGAGTCTAATGGAATCAAAATTAGAACTTGGTTTAGCTTAAATATTCTAGATCTAGCTAAGGTAATAACTAGGGTTTTTACACTTAATACTTATGAGATTCTTTTTCACCATATTTAACCAACTGGATGTATTCATGGGAGAGAGGTTTCTATTGAAAGTTGAAGGTCTCAACCTTAGAAAACTGTGTAGAAGTTCATCCGTAGACTGATGAGAAATGTGAGGAGCATAAGAAGTAGGGACTACTGGTGCAGCATTATTGGTAGTGGCTGAAGGATGAATCACAATCAACTTCTAGATTTCCAGAGCTTATTGAGTTTATTTTAAGCATTACAGCTACCATACTTCTTAAAGAAGTGACTTCGTCAGAGGCACTGCTAGAAGCTACAACAATTTTGATGGGAGCAGTCATTATTAGTGACCCTGGATTCATTTTGTTTGTTGCAAGATGAATCATTACTTTAGATTGAGCAGAGAAATATGATGTAATTTGACATTAAAGAACAATCACATAAATTTCTTTACTCATCAAAAGTAAAGATTGCATATATGATATAATGAAAAGATGAAACACATAGCTACTAAGGCATGCTAAAAGAGATACAATCATTCATGATAAGTTTTATTAGAATGGACACTAAGTCATCCGATGAATTTTGCAGTAAATGCAAGACAAAAGTCAGCATTGGTGACATCACAACACTTCCTCCTGCACTTCTTCTTGAGCTCCCAACTAATTAAGATCCACCAATCCTTGGTTACGTCTTACAGAAGAAAGGTCACAAGCGCAACACGAATAGGATCTGGGCACTATATGAAGTCTAGAACTGATTTCACTCTATTCAGCCATTCTTTAGCTAAAATTGGAAAGTAAAATCCTCTAAAGATGGGATAGTGGAGTAGTTTGTCGAGTACTAGAATGCCATTTGCCAACACTCCTTCTACGATCCTGCCACCAGTTTGACTAAGTGGAAAGTTAAAGTTCCAAATGGCTTCAAACCTTGCAGTGTAGTAGTTCAGATCTTATATTTCAAACTCCATTTTCCTATGAATGATTATAAAATTCTTAAGTTTATCTTAGCTTCCTTATGGAATGATCTACACAGTATATGTGGACATTTTCAATTCATGCTTTTATACTGAGTTGTTTGCGAGAATGGCACTATGGGTGTTATGTTTAATGACTGTATTACAGAAGAATAATCTATTAGGTAGATAGGAATGCAAATTCTCAATCTAACACTTTATGGTATTCTCTGATACCAATAGTGGAGCCCCGTCCCAACCGTGGTCATGTTAATACTAATATTAACATGATTATGATAGAGCGATCAATGTGCAATAAATTCCCAATTATAATTGAATTAGGTTTATAGACTAATCCACTGATAACCACAGAATATGCCTCCTAAAACTATAATTCATTCATCATTATATATAGAAGAATAGAGTGCAGAAGCAAAAATATGTATAACATCCATTTTTATAGTACAAAAAGGAAAGAACAGTAGCTCAACTCAATGTAAAAGTGTTGACAAATAAAGGCATCCAGAATATTAATCATTATAATACTAAATTAAAATTTAAATGAAAGGTACACTCATCCCCACAAACATAAAATAAAAGCTAGCTAAGCCTCAATAATAGCACGAAGGTTCTCCTCTTGGCTCATCTCCTCACATGAACCTACCTCCATGAACAACTTTGAATTTAACATTGTTGGTATCACAATGCTAGGGCCCCAGCCAAGAAAAGAAAAAAACATCCATTAGAGAATTATCTAAGTACCTTTATTGTAAATACATGTCTGCACTTGCAGGAAAGTGTACGTGGTTTGAAGTAATAATTGGAAGGTAAATTTCAAGATTTATTGTCCTCAGGGAACGCTGTGTTTTGATACTAATGTGTATCCACTTTTAATAATGTTTAGACTAAGATATTTTAAATTTTTAATGGCTCCTAATTAATTATTCAAAGATCTTAATGTAAGGTACTATTTGATAAAAAAGGGAGAGTTAGATTCTTATCATGTAATTGTTAAGGGACTAGTGTCAACACTCAATTAACTTTTAATGAAATTGTTTTCATGTAATTTAAAATTAAGTGAAGATAGTATTCCTTAGATTGGTCCTCTAATTTCAACTAACTCATGTATAGTGCATAAGATGAATGTGCTAGGATTCAATCTTAGCACATAGACTCTCATGTTATCTCATTAATTTAATTAAGATTTCATACATCTAGGTTATCAAAATATTCTTTTAATTCGATGATCACACAAGCTTGATTTCCACCTACTAGCATTATGCGCTACATGCACAGTTTAGATAGAGAAGTGGATTCATCGGGACAAATGGACTATGTTACATCATCCATGAACACTCAATGAGTCCTCTTCTTCATTTAATATCTACTGAGCCGTGAAGCTTGATTGGTAGCTCTTGGCTCACATGCATCGACTTCTCGACTGAGTTCAAGGAATAGTGCAGTTAAGCTCAAGAGCTTGTCACTGGGATCTAAGCACTAACGCAAACACCTAGCTTTACGCCAATTGGTGAGCTATGGGGCGTAAGGGAATTAATGTTACTCAATCAACCTTCCATTTCAACCCCAAGGTGTTTTACGCTGAGAATCCTCTCACAGCGAACATGTGTTTGCGATGAGGACATTTATGTGCATTCCTTCTTGACTTGACGTGTCGAGTTAAAGTGGCATTATTTTCATGACAACTATTTTAATGGACACAAGATATTTAATCATTCCACTACATACAAACAAGAACATATCTTAGACATAAATAAAAAAAATTTTATTCATTAATAGAATTTCATACTAATATCTTTTTGTCCATTTTTCTTTACATGATGAAGGCCCAACCCTCCCCAAGGAGGGTTTAGCCTTCTATTACAATAGAAATAGAAGAAGAAACATACACGAAACTAAACCTTGTCATGGTTCAACTAAAAGAAAATAAAAAAAAGAGTTGGAGGAGAACATTAGGAACATCCCTTCCGTAGCGTTCTCTGGAACTTGCTTTGATTTCCTAACTTCTTCCCTTCTAGCTTCTTGGTGATAGTCTTCCTTTTTTTTCCTAGGGTGGATCTCTTCTTCATTCCTTAGAGAGGGTCTCCTTTTCTTCTCTTACAACAGGCTTAGATTTTTGGTCAGGGAATGTCAAAGAGGGGAACCCTCTCTTAGTCCCGCATGTCCGCTTATAAAGAATAGCCCATAGCCCTTTTGAATCAAAATCTGTTTAACTCCTCGAGTCCTTGCCATAAATGCTTCTTAATAAATTGAATCAGTTAATTGTTTTGAAAATGCAAAGAATAATGAATAGAACAATTGGGGAAGGCAAAAGAATTAAGTTTTTGTGTCCTTCCATATGCTGCATTTATTACTGATTCTGGCTAAAAAATGCGGTGGCCGCTGGAGCAGCATAGGGATTGAAACTGATCAAAAGATGTTAAACTACTGTATAAAAGTATTGAAATAATCAAAATATGTAAACCTATATAGAACTGAAATTAAAGTAAAGTAATGATGAAAAGACAAAGTGCTGAAACCAATAATATATAAGGGACTGAAATTGAATAAAATACTGAAATAAAGATGTGTTATATGCCTATAACAACCCTAATTGTTACCCTAGCTAATCTAAGTCATTTAAAATTAAACCAAGATTTGACTTTCATTCCATTAGACTCAGTGGGTCATTTAAACATAACCCCATAAGTTTGAAATTAATCGAAGCTCATTTGAGCAATATAACTATTTTACATATCTTATGATCCTAAATATTAGCAAAAATAATTTGATCTCCAAATTAAAATTTAATTTTATTTTGAATTCCTAGCACCCTAATTAGCTATAGATGAAATTTTGGGAATTTTTAGAAATCATTTAAGCCTATTTTGAATTTTAGTTAAATTGGTTCAATTGCATATTAGGGTTTATAATATTTTATAATTGCAAATCTACCCGCCATTTAACGGTCGACTGCCTTTGAACTGGGGGCACCTTCGATCGAATCCATCTCATCTCGATCGTTCCGCGATTTTGAGATGCGACCCAACATTATCCATCCTTTCACCTTAAGTACCCCTGCTCACCCGTTGGATCTCTAGATCCAATCCGATGTTTGATATAGCATCTTCGCTCTATCGTCAGCAGTCTGAGGATCAGGACTGTTCCGTTCCAATCAAAGATCAATAAGATATTTCTGGAGACTCTCGTGATTGTGGACCATCTTCCTCCCTCGCTCTCTTATGTCAGTCAAATCCCCTCATACAGCCACATCACCAGGCCGGTCTGCCACTCTCACGCCACATCAAAGAAGCTGTTAGGATTATTTCCCTCACCCACCAAGCACTCCCAGCTGGATTTGAGGTCAAACCCATCCCAATTAAGATAAGTAAAGAATTCCATTGGGCCTAGCCTAAGCCATGGCTCCCAGCCATGGCATCCAGCCCTAGACTCCCCATGGCCTATAAATACCTCCAAGAAATCATAATGAGCCCCATTACTCACTATGATCCCTTATTTCTCTCCGTCATCTCGCTCAAGCTCTCAGCACTTTTGGTGGATTTTAAATGCTACAAACCATTGGTAGAGGGCGCAGTCTGGTATTCAGACCCCCTGCTAGGTTGTTGCAATCATTTGGAAGCTACAACCCTCCTCAGTTCATCTCTACTATGCTTATAATTACATTCCCAGGTATAACCCTCTCCCAACTAAGCTGTGTGAGCTCAGTTCCTTCAATCCATGCAATAGGGTAACTTTATGATGCTCTGAATGCTCTTCCATAGTCTTTAGGATGCATGGGATTAGTCAGGATTGAACAGGTTGAATCCAGACAGTGAAGTAGAACTTCACTGTCTAGAAGGAACTCAGTCCAGACAAAGTGCCGACACTTCTCTGGAGTCTTGAGCCCCAATTCCTATTGATTCCTTTTGATGATTGATCATGCAAGCTAACCAGACCCAATGTGATTATCCCTAGGGTCTAAGCTAGCTTTATTTAATGGACCTGATCATTCAAGTTCCGTCAGGAGTTTGCAGCGGAGCTCGAGTAAGGACCCGACAATCCAAACCTTCCCAACCATCGTGGCTATGGGGCGCTTTGATTTGCCTCACCACCAGGATGGTGTAGGGATATAGATCTGGCCAAATGGTGGCCTCCATAAAAAGAATTTGCTCCTCATAGTAAATCCTAGATACTATGATAGGGCCGAACCCATGGAGTAGCCATCTAGTGATTCATGACCTCCTAATGAGGGATTTTAGGTCCAATCAATATGTTTTGACCCACTGATGGTGTATTGGTTTAGTCCTGACCTTGAGATGGTGTATTGATGGAGAATTTAGTGGTCTAAGGTAGTCACTTGCACTTGGTTGCATAAAGGGTATCGGGGACAAAGACACTGTCGCTTCGGGCCGGGCCAGCCCAAGCCCATGTAGTGCAATAGTGCCAACCTAGTCAGTGTTATGTTATGGAGACTATTTAGCATATAATGGAGATGCTAGTGGTGCTCCGGTGTGCTTCCTGGAGGTTCCAAGGTGATTCAGAGCAAGAAGTGAAGTTCAAAAACAACAGAAGTGCTGCAACACGCCGTAGTGCATTCTGAAGATCCAAACCTGAGACTGAGGTGCTATCATGCACCTTAGTAGTTGGCAAACAGAGAAGCAGGCATTGTAGCAGAATTGGGCGCTACCGTGCACCGCAGTGGGTGCCAACTTAAGATGTGGTCGCTACCGCGTGCCATAACATGTATCAACCTGAGACACGGGTGCTACCGTGCACCGTAGCGAGTCCCAACCCAAGATGTGGGTGCTACGATGCGCCGCAGAGGGCCCAACCCGAGAGTTCAGTGCTACGGCAAGTCGTAGCACCTGGCAGAAATATGCTTCAGTCCAGGTTTCGCCCTAAGCAAATTGGAGGGCATTTTGGACCTTTCAGGGTCCAAATTTCAGCTGGGTACTTAGGGAAAGAAGTTAGGAGGAGATAATGTGTGTTGGCATTTTCAGTTTGAGGCTTGTGCTTGCTGTAAGGAGGAGATCTCTAGGTGAAACCCTAAAGAAGCTGCAGTGCAAGAATCCTCTTGCATGTTGGAGAAGAGACTCCTGGTGGTGATTGCTTTCTCTCCTCTCAATATTAGAGTAAGAGCCGGTGTATTTTTAATCAAAAGATAAGCTCTTTGTAACTCTGTACCTCTTCAAGTTTTTCAGTGGATTTTTTTGTGGTGTGGCTCTGTGGTTTTTCTCGTTCTTAGGTTTTCACGTAATCTTTGGTGCTTAGATGTTTTGTGTGCTATGATCTCTGGCATGCATATGTTGTTATTTTATTCTTGTAGGTTATGATATTAAGTTGCTTGGTAACTGTCAATGCAACCTCGATCCTAAATCGAAGAGATCGCACTCTATCAAATTGCTCCTGATGCGAATATTGTGTGCTGAAAGTTCTTCGTGGCAGAAATTTATACCAACAGTCGGGCCCCGATCTGACCCACGTGGTTTAATAAATGGGCAAGTCTATTTAATTTAATTAGGAATTATTTTTCTTGTGTAAATTCAATTATAAATCCATTTAATTAAATATCCTTTGGTTTGATTAGTTGAAAATATACAAACTAAAGTAATTGAATAACTTAATTAACACTTATCCAAATGCTATGATCTAATATATCATTTTGATTAAAAAATAATAAGGAATATTAATATGTAATAAAATTCTAGATATAATAGTTAGCTTTTCTAAGTTATCCTAATCTTTCTCTAATCTTAATTAGTGAATAAATAATTCATTTTATGCCCATAATCCATGACTAAGGTTTATGATTATTCATAAGACAGAGGAGAACTTAATTATATTCTTAAAAATATTTTAGGAGTTTTAAATTTGTTAATCACCTCTTAATTATCCCAAATATTAATTAGTGTCTAATGGTATAATTAATCCTCTAATTTTGGTGAACCAAGTTTCTATTACTTTCTTAGGTCTACTAGAACCTACCTATGAAGTTGAATCTTCATAATACTTTTTAACTCTCTTAATCACTTTTCTTAGCCTTAAAAAGTGATTAGGATTAAATAATCCAATCTTAAATCCAAACTTCAATTTTATAGTCTTTTTGCTCTTATTAGCCAATATTAAGCCTTGAGAACTGATTATAGTCAAATTGAATGCTTAAATCTTAAAATTTCATTTTGTAACCTTAAGAAGGGTATTTTGGTCTTTTTGACCAAAAGTTTATTTAAGAACCTTTAAACCCTAAAAATATCATTAATATGCTTTTAGTCAGTAATGTAATGTATTAGGATCCTTCATGAAGCTTTTGAACCTAATTGATTTATCTAAATTGTTTAAATCTCAATTCTTCTTAAATTTCTCTTAAAGTAATCTGAAAGACTGTAAATACACGTCTGTGCTCGCACGCAAGTGTACGTGGTCTAAAGTATTATTTGGAAGGTAAGTTTTGAGATTTATCGTCCTCAGGGAACGGTGTGTTTTGTTACTAAGGTTTATCTACTTTTAGTAATGTTTAGTCAAAAATATTTTTGATTTTGTGTGGCACCTAATTAATAATTCAAAGATATTAAAACGAAGATACTATTTGAAAAGAAGGGAGAGTTGGGTCTCAAGCATGCAATTTGTATTGGGATGAGTGTAAGTAATTAAAATAATTCAATTTTTAATGAAACTTGTTGTCATGCTAATTATAATCAAGTGAAGATAGTATTCGTTAGATTGGTCCTCTAATTCCAACTATTTCATATCTAGTGCACAAAATGAACACACAAGGGTTCGATCTTGGCACATAGATCCACATGTAATCGACAAGAGTTAATTGAGATTCCTTACATCTAAGTTATCAAAATAATTGTTTAATTTTGCAATCAAATGAAATTGATTCCCACACAATTAACGTCATATGCTGCATGTGCTATTTAGCTAAGGAAGTAAATTATCAGGCTGCATGAATTATGTCACGATCAACCACGCGCACTCAATGATTCCACTTTATCCTTTAACGTTTGCTGAGCCACGGAGTTTGATTGGTGGATCTTGGCTCACATGCATCGACCTCTCAACTGAGCTCAAAGAATAGTGCTATTAGGCTCAAGAGCTTGTCACTGGCATCCAAGCACTAACTCACATATTCCTAGCTTTATGCCAATTAGTGAGCTATGGAGCTCAAAGAGATTTATGTTACCAAATCAACCTATCATTCCAATCTCAAGGTGTTTATACTAAGAATCCTCATGTAGTGAATATGTATTTGTGGTGAGGGCCTTTATGTGCATTCCCTTGAGCTTGGTATGACTAGTTGATTTGATATTATTTTTGTTATAAAACCATTTAAAATAAAATAGATATTCATTCCACAAGCATGCATTCACAAGAAACATATCTAAATCAAAAGGACAAAGAATTTATTTCTTGAAGAAGATTTATACAAACATAATTTTGTCCCTTAACTCATTACATGTTCTTGGCCCAATCCCTCCCCAAGGAGGGTTTTACCTTCCATTACAAAAGGGATGAAGAAATTAAAATACAAGAAAGTGAACATTTGCATGGTTCTACTGAATGAAAATTAAAGAAGAGTTTTTAGAGAAATACTAGGAACATCCCTTGGCATTCTCCGGATATCTCCTTGGTCTCCAACTTCTTCTCTTCCAGCTCCTTGAGTTGTCTTTCCTTTCTCTCCTTGAATGGTTGTCTTCTCATTACTTAGTTAGGATTCTCCTTTCCTTTTTACAGCAGCCTCAGAAACTATATTTTTGAATGTCAAAGAGGGGAACCCTCTCTTAGCCTTGCATGTAGGCTTATACAGAATAGCCCACAGCCCTTTGGAATCAAAATATGTTTAACTCTTCATATCCTTACCATAAATGCTTTTTCATAAATTGGTTCGGTTAATTGTCTTGAGAATGCAAGGAATAAATAATAGAACAGTTGAGGAAGGCAAGAGAATTAAGTTTTGTGTCCTTCTTTATGCTGCATTTATTGTTGATTCTGGCTAAAAAAATACTATGGCCGCCGCGGCACACTGCAGTGCACAGTGGTGCCTAGCTTTCAAATTGAATTTGTTGTGGTGCGCTATAGCACCTAGCTTTTGAAGTTAATCCGCCTTGGCATGCTGTGGCGCGCTGCAGCGGATGTATTAAATTTCATTTTATTTATCTGTATTCGACAATTTTGTTCCACTGTAGCACACGGTAGCGCTGAATCTTAAGAATTATGCTAGGTCCAATCCCGTTGTAGTGCACGGTGGTGGTGAGGTTTCAAGTTAGATCCACTGCAGTGCATGGTAGCAGATCAATTAATCTTCATTTCATTTTTATTCCGTTTTAGTGGGCGGTAGCGATGAAGTTTTGAGTTTGATCCGCCTTGGCACGCTGTAGCACACTTTGGCGTGCTACAACGATTCTATTAAGTCTTTATTTGCTAAGTTTGATTTTTATAATTGCCGCTGTGGCGCGCTATAGTGCCTAGCTTTTCAAAGAGATTTTTTCCAAAATTTCCCCAGCTTGTCTTTTTGGCCTGAAATATGGGAAAACAAATCAAAGTAGACCATCATAACATGAATTTATTTGTATTTCTTCTTTTATTTTATTATAAATCTTGAATTTATCATAATCATAAAGATCTTAAAGTGATCTGGGACCCTTCATTTAATTGTGATTAATGAAATTTAACATTATGAAACTAGTATTAATTATCTTGTCAAAATCATTCATAATAATTATTCATAAGAGAACATCTTATTGAAAACCCTAAGTCAAAATCTAAGCTAAAGCCTTAAGTGATTAAACTAATGACTTAGATCTTAGATCCTCAGTGATTATCCATGTGAATCTATTTGAATTCCATCCTTGAAATTCCCATTTAATTTAATCCTTTGAAAATTATTTTAGTGGGTTTAGGTTGATTAAACCTGTAGAATAATATGACTATTCTATAGATTGAACATAGATCTTTGATTCTCAAGTTCTTAACTAATTATTTTATCTTATAATTATATATTCAGCCTTTCTTTAAGATCATAGTTTCTTTAATATTTTAGCTTCTAAGAACCCGTAACTTTAAATTAAGTGTGGGTGTGAACCCTAGATCCATAGAAGGCTAGTACCTTGGATTTAGGTTTGAACCCCAATTTGGAGTTTAAACCCTGAATCCTTAATCTTCATTGACATAATCAAGATTGGGGTTGAGTTATTAAAACACATTAATTAAGTCGTTCATTTATTTACACGTTAATTAGTCATCACTTCTAATTATAAATTAGAACTTATTATGTTGTAATATTAACCTTAAGGTTGTAAATCTGGGATTCTATAATATAGTTAGATATTAGAGATCCTAAGCTTGTACTAGCTCATAATAGATAGAATGATTTAAATTAGATAACAATAGATATCACATATGTTTAGTTGAGTATCTTGCTTACCTTGACTAATATTTCTTCGCACACTTTGTGTTTGAGCCTTTTTCCTTGGACATATTAGTTGGCATAGGATATTTGATGAGTATCATATGCTAGGTTTGAAATTGCATAAACATAATTTAACTTCATTCATTTCATTCAGTTCTCAGTTCAGTAGAGTGTGTCCTAACTTTATATGGCTCTTTAGTTTATTTCTTTGTATATAGAATAGACTTGGACCTAGCTCTGTGGTTGGTTAGGGGGATACATGTCTGATTCTATAAGTTCAACCTGGACTTAGCTTTGAGGATGCTTAGAGGACACATGTTGAACTTTCTGTATAGTGGCTCTGTTTTGGCCCATTTCTGTTATGACAGTGCTAACTTAGGCATATTTCTAATTTTCAGTTCAGTTCTAGTTCAGTGGCTAGTTTAGCCATATATTTTTGTTACTTTTTTACTATTTTCTGCACGCTTTTATAGTTTATTTCAATTCAGTATTTTTGGTTTGGTTTTGTTTAGTACTTGCATATTTAGGATGCTAGCCTTATTTTAGTTTTCTTATGCTTCAGTTCATATTTCCATTATATAAATTAGCACATATTAATATGATCATAAGCATGTTAGGATGAGTTTACTTTTAGTACTTTTCAATTATTTATATTCTTACTGCCTAGGATGAGTTTACTTTCAGTACTTTTTAGTTATTTATATACTTACTGCCTAACCTTATTACAACTTCTGATTAAGGTATGTTAATTTACATACTTTGCTTTGTTTAGTTATAAATGTTAATTTATAGCTATCATATTTCTTGTGGCTTGTTGCACCTTAATTACTTGCATGCTTAGTAAAAATATAATATCTTAAATATTCAGTTTCATTTAAATTGGCCTAAAATGTGCTTATACAATTTGTATAACTATAAGTTTTCTTTTCTTGGTGGGACCCTGGCATTTACTGACAATGTCAAATTCAGAGTTGTTCATTGAGGTTACTTCTGGAGAGGAGCTTGGCCAGGAGGAGGACCTTCTTGTTGATGTAGTTTAGCTATATTTATTTTTAGCTGTGAGGATAAGTGTTCCTTTTTTTTTTTTAAATTCAGCTTGTAATAATTTCATATTCTGGATGTATTTACTTTTAGCATTTTTCATATTGAGCTGAGTTACTATTTATACTTTCTTTACTATGATATGATGCGAATGTTATACTATTTCTTGCTTCCGCTACTTTGATATATTGATGTATGACTCTCAATTTCATGTGGCAAGTCTTTTAACTAAGGTGGGTTGGGTGTGTACCTGACTCGACTATAGTTGAGAGGTCATCTTCCAGATCAAGCTTCTCACCTGAAGCTACTGATAGACAAAAAATACATATTTGCAAAAATGCATGTGGTCTGAAGTAATATGGCATGGTGAGATCCCGAGATTTATCGTCCTCTAGAAATGGTGCTTTGTTTTGTTACTAGAGTATACTTAAGTTCACTTATGTTTAAATATGAAATAAGTGTTTTGATTTTGGTCTTAAATTACTACTCTCACATATTCTTATTTTGAGAATACTATTTGATGAAAATAAGGAGAGTTGGATTTTGGCATGAAATTTAATAAGGTTTACATGCTAGTACTCTTCATTTCAATGTAATGTCAAGTGAATTGGATAGATTTTATTATTTAATAATCAAAAGACTTAGTCTTCTCTAAGGAATCTCCAAAGTGTCCTAAGTCTAATCTAGTGCTCAGAAATGAACAACTGTCACGTTCTCTTTTGGCTCTTAAATATTCAAGAGATCTTTATATGGTGAGTTCATTCCTTACATCTAAGTTATGAAATCTTGAAATGGTTTGGGTGTCTCAGAACATGATTTCATCAATGGCTCTCATGCATCAATTCTAAGTTTAGATAAGGAATTGAGTGCTAGGCTACATGGGTTTATGTTACATCACCCCATAGCACTAGCGCTATAAGACCTTGCATAAACCAAAAATGAGCTATGGAGCTCATTGATGGCTCTCGGTTCCTATGCATCTTTCTCTTGAGTTAGCTAAGGTCAACGTGCTATGAAGCTCAATAGAGCTTATCACTCAGCCCTATGCTTAACATGCACTATAAACCTCGCATAAATTAAGCAAGAGCAATGGAGCTCAGAGATTTGTAGATTACTTCCATGGTTCATTTGATCTGCTTAAGTCTAAGGTTATGCATTGATCATTTTCATACAGTAAATGTTTTCACGTGCATTCGCGACGTCAACTATCTAGTGTGCACTTCTTTATATCTAAGTTATTTATTGAGCTCAATGGGATTTTCCATTAAAATAATTTACAGTCATATTTTACAATATGAATGTGTCTTCCAGCTTCATCATTCACACACATGCAATGAAAATAAACAAATGACATTTATTTAAATAAGAAGAGTACACAGCATTTCAATCATTACATTCTTACATGCTTAACATTCAACTCTCCCCAAGGAGGGTTTAGGCTGCCATTGAAATATGAAAACAAGATAAGCCACAAAGAAATTATAAACCTTTGTATGGTTTGTATATAAAAAGTATAAGAAGTAAAGGAGGGGTACAATACTAGGAAACAACTTTTGTGTTCTCCTAGCCCTCTCTCTTCCTAGGATCTTCCATTCTCTCTAACTTTCAATGCTCCTCTTCCTCATAGGTTGCAGCCTTCTTCTTCCTTCTATTCCTTGAATCTATAGCAGTCTCTAGGGCAAAAAACTCTTGACCTAATAAAATTTTGGAACCCTTTAAAATCCTTTCTTGTGTAATTTTATAATCTCTCACACAAGTCTCTCAGCATTTACATAGACAACCCTTCCTATCCCTTGAAACTTACATTTCATTTATTCTTTGATTTTTTAATTCCATTGGAAATGGAAAGGTTTAAATGTTTTGCAATAAGTTTCTGCATGGAAGGGAGAAATCATGTCTTTTGGCCTCCCAAATGCTATTTTAAATGCGTTTTCCTAGGCAGAATCACGACGAGCATTGCGACGCGCTGTAGCTCCATGCTCATTGTGCATTTGGTGCTATGGCGCACTGTAGCGCCGAGCTCTCTATCTTGGGTCAGCTGTAGTGAGCTGTAGCGCGAACCTCTCGGATTTGGTCCGCTGCAGTGCACTATAGCGCCTTCCCGTTGGGATTTTAAAATGATGAAGTGTGCTGCGACGTTCTACAGCGCGGACCTCTCGTGTTCTAAATCTATGTTATAAAATATTTGTATATGCAAGATTTTGGGAACCCTTAACTTATACTTCTAGAAAATTACACATTCGGCATCAATACGTAACTCACACCTCTTGCCACTATTTATATCTAAAATTAAAACATAATACAAAGGATCTTCTTTCTGAGCATTAACTATCCTTGACCTCAAAGATGACTCAGACTGAATAGTAGTCAGCAAAGTGCCCAAATCAGTAGATTTGAATGGCTCTAAATTTAATCTCTCAAAGTCCTTGATCAAAGAGTCCTTACAATATAGCAAAGATAAAACTGCTTTACAACTTAGGGCATCAGCTACAAGATTAGCTTTACCCAGAGGATATATAATCTTTAAGTCTTAATCGCATAACAATTCTAACCACCTACGTTGATGGCAATTAAGTTCCTTCTGAGTGAAGATTTACTTTAGGTTTTGATGATAAGTAAACATATCACACTTAACTCTGTACAGGTAGTGTCTTCAAATTATTATAGCAAAAACTACACCTACAAGTTCAAAATCATTTATAGGCTTTAATTGTCTAGAGGCATAGGCTATAATGTGATAATCTTGCATCAGAACACAACATAGTCTTACCTTAGATGCATAAGTGTAAACCTAAAAGTCTTTGCCTTCCTGAGGTAGCACTAAAATAGGAGCAAAAGTTAATAGTTACTTCAACTTCTTAAATACTTCTTCACAAGCTGTATTCCAAATAAATGGAACTTCTTTACGAGTCAACTGAGTTAACAAAGACGCCATTTGAGAAAATCCAGGAACAAATCTTCTGTAATATCCATCAAGTCTTAAAAAACTATTGAATTCAGTTGTAGACTTGGGTTGAACCCATCCTTGAACACCTTAGATCTTCTTTTGGTCAACTCTGATACCTTCAGCATTAATAATATGACCCAAAAGTGCCACTGATCTAAGCCAAAATTCACACCTCAAAAACTTAACGAACAATTAAGACTATCTTAACAAAATTAGGATGACACAGATTTGCTTCTTGTGGTTAGCATTTGACTTGGAATAAATCAGGATGTCGTCGATGAAGACTATGATGAACTGATCGAGGTAAGGCTTTAGAATGCGCTGTATCAGATCCATGAAAATGAAATGGGCATTAGTTAGTTCAAAAGACATAAGAAAAAACTTATAATGCCCATAGCAGGGCTTGAACATAGTCTTTAAAATATCATCATCCTTAACTTGAATCTGATAGTACCCTGACCTCAAGTCTATCATAGAAAAGCTTTTTTCTCCAGCTAATTGGTCGAACAAGTCATTATTCTTGGAAGAGGATACATTTTCTTCACCATCACCTTATTGAGCTTGCGATAGTCTATACAGATTGGCATGGATCCATCTTTCTTTTTAATGAAAAGAATGGGAGCTCCCCAAGATGACATGCTAGGGTGCACGAAACCTTTTTCTAATAGTTCTTGCAATTGCTCATAGAGTTCTTGAAGTTCTTTAGGTGCTATCCTATATGGAGATTTGGATTTAGGTTGAGTCCCCAGAATCAGCTCAATATAGAACTCTACATTGCGCATTGGAGGTAGTCCAGGCAAATCATCTGGAATAACATCAAGGAACTCTCTAACAATTGGGGTATCCAAAGGATATTTTTCTACCTTATCTTTATCGATAAGCATTGATTATATTGCATAGCAACCCTTATTAATGAAGCGCTTGGATTTAATTGCATTTATTAAGGACGCAACTAGGCCAAGCTTACCTACAAAGACCTCGGGAAACATTCTTTCTATAACAGTCTGTTATAGCGTTAAACCTTCTTAACCAGTCCATTCCTAAAATTATGTCGAAATATGCAATTGGCATAATAGCAAGTTTGAAGGGGAAGAGTAGATTGTTGATTGGTATGTCTACCAAATTGAATCTTTTTGTTGATATTTCAGCACCCATCAGCATTTGCACTATCAATGCAATACCCAGGCTGAAATGTTGGAAGTTTAGAGAAGATGCACAAATCTCTAATATAAAGGAGTGACTAGAACCCATATCAAAGAGAGTATCACATAGATGATTCTTAATTAAAGGAGTTTTGATAATAATAAGGAAAGGAAAATTCAACTATTGCATAGGAAATTACAAGCAAGTAGTATGGGAAATAAATGCACTGAAAATGAATGGCATGAAATGAAAACTTTAAATGTAAAATGTACCAGTCATAATGTTGCTCCCTTCTTTAGCAATGGAAGCAGAAAGAGAACAAACCCTTGGTACTACTGGAGATTGAGCAACAGTTTTGATTTTATCGGCATGGCTACTCTACCCTTGCTTTTGGGCCTGGGAGGATGTTATCATCTTATCACAAACATTTGCTCTAGATGGAGGAGGCATGAGTGCATGATGTGGTGCTTGAGAATTAAAAGGAGTGGGAATCTGCACAGACTGCTAACAATTGATTTTCATCTTATCAACTGTCCAATTTGCATGACAGTCTTGGTAGCAGTGATTGGTCCTACCACAAATATAACACCGATTACCGATGTTATAGCATTTGCCGTATGGATGCGACCTATAACATTTAGCTGCCAAACCTCCCCGCTGACCTTTGCCTTGCGATAAATTGAAAACCTTTGAGCCTTGAGTATGATTCCTTTTGAAGGGCTCATGCTTGGAAGGTGGACAGTGAGGACATTTATGCGTCTCAAACTGAGCTTGATGCTGCTCAATCATCTTAGCACCCTCCAGCAATTTAGGAAAGTCATCTTGATGTAAGGACATCAAATGACACTTGATTGAATTTTTCAAGCCTTTCAGAAATTGGGTGCATCTAGCCACCTCAGTGTGAACTAGATCAAGTGCAAAATGAGAGAATTTCCTAAATTCCATCTAGTAGTCGTGAACAGATGATCCCCTTGCATTAGTTGCATGAAGTCATCTTCTATGATAGTCTGAGCAGAAGGAGGAATGAACTCAGCTCGAAAGACTTGTCAAATTCTTCCTAGGGAATATCTTCCACACATATATAGGAAATGCATGCTTTAAGCTTGCTGTCCCACCAGAATTCAGCCTCCACATTAAACAGATAAGTGGTCAAGTGAATACACATTATTTTAGGGAATTTTATGCTTGCTAGGAGCTTCTCCACAGCTTTAAACCAGTTGGTTGCCTCATTAGGTGAGGCTGAGCCATTGAAAGTGGAAGGGTTCAGTCTAAGGAAGGTTAGAAGGAAAGCATCCACAACTGGACCTGGAGTAGGTAGTTGTGGAGCTACAACTGCCTTTGAAGCTAGGGCAGAAGCTTCAGGTAGAGTAGGGTAAGGAGGAAGTGGAACTTGGGAAGATTAGGGTAGAATGGGGGATGAAAAAGGAGAAGCTGGGGATGGTTGAGAGGGGTTACAAGTGGAAACTATCCTCTCAGCAGCCGTAGTGTGGGCTTTAATCATCACCTTAAGCATTCCCATCATCTGTCTCATCTCTTCATTTAGAAATGGGACAATCGGTTCAACATCTTTAACTATAGAGAAAGCAGGATCTACATGATCCAAATTCATTCAATAAAATTAAGAAAAGTGAAGTTCAAAAACTTGAACAAGAAAAGTGTGGCGCCCCACCCCTTAATCCTCTAGATAAAGCTAAGGGATGGTGTGTCACTTTGGAAAATCTTTCACTTATTATTAGATTAGGTATAATACAAGCCCACTAATAAGGGAGAGATATGCCAATGCATACATGCTATATAATCAGTTACTAAGAAAATACAGAATCAGAGTATGGAAGCAAAATAAGGTAAGAATACATACATCCAATTTTACATAAGGCATATATGTAAGGAAAGTACATCAAGCAACTCAAAATAAATAGTATAGTAAGGGAAAATACAGTTAAAGGTACTTATATTATTACAATATTAATTAGTTTAAATGAAGTAAAATGAAATCACTCATCCTCACAATAAATTGAAAAGACTAAACAATTTCAGCTCCTTCTTGATGCTCCTCCTCAAGATAAGGCTCCTCTTTTGGATATGGCTCATCCTCAGGAACGAGCTCCTCAAATCAACCCGGATCTGACATTGTCGATTTCATAATGCCAGTGCCCTAGCCAACAAAAGAAAAAAAATAACTTATTAGACAATTGTCTAAGTATATTTTAGGCTGAATATTTTTCATATGTTATTAATGTCATCATTTTACTTAACAACACAAAATAAACTATCTAGCATAAGAGCAATAAGTAGACAAATGAAAAGGGAAAGCTATAAATAATAATATTTATAACTAACCAAGAATGAGGCAAAAAGCATACCTCAAATAATCTAATATAAGGCCAGGCATATATGTATAAATACAGTAAGTTAAAGTAGTAAAAAAAAGTCAAATCCTAAATATGTTGATGATTATATAACATATGCTAATTAAAGTAAGGAATTTGATCGTAATATATACATAATAAATAGTAGAAAAGTCTAGCATCCTATAATATACAAGTAAGCAGGTAAAGAAATACTAATTGAAATAACATGCATTATTAAAATAGTAAGTAGTAAACTGAAATAGAAAATAGGTATGTAGAATTGCCATATCAGAAAATTAGCCAATCGAGCCCAGCATAATTCCCAAAGCCTTTCTAGGCTAGGGCAGACAGAAATTCCCAAAGCTTTTCTAGGCTAGGGCAAACAGAACAGTACAACAGAACTAAGGAGGCAATAAATATAAATACAATAAATTTTAGTTATTTGACTTTTGCTTCTATGGACATATCTAGAAGTAGCTGAGGAGTCAAACAAGACTGTAAGACTATATGGGTTCCAAACTTAAAATGCACTCCTCAATGAGTAATCTTAATCATCAATATTACTCCTTACCCCTGTCCATTGGGGTAAATGTGCACCATAACCTACCAGAATATAACTGAACTAAGGCAACCGTTGTCCTAATTTTAAGCTTTCATTTTATGCATAAAGTTCTCTTACATGACATGTTCAAGGAAATAGGCACAAAATACAAGGAATGCATAGCATAAATAATCAAGTAGTAAGCAATAGACTCTTCTAAATATGGTGACACTGTTGTTATCTAATTTACCATTCTAACTATTTCAAGTTACACAAGTTCTGGATCTCTAACTCCTACTATCGAGCATAACTTAAAAGTACGTCCTTATAAGTTAAAAGCAATTAGAACTGATTAGGTCCTAACTTAGTTCAATCATAATTGACTATAAGTTAAATAAGTAATCACTACATCTTAATTGATGAATTTAGATGTTCTATACTAAGATCTGATCAAGATCTACTAAACTAGGGATTATGATTTTAACACCACGAGTTGGAGTTAAGCACATAATCCAAAGGTAAAGTCTAAGGATCTAAGATTTTAATTATAAGTGTAAACAAAAGATTAGGGCAAATCCTTATTAAGCAAAATTAGGCTTAATAGGTTGATTCTCCTAACCTTAATCTAATATTGAAAGACAAAATAGTTAAAACTAAGTTATAAAATCTAGAAACTACTAAAACTAAGGTTTCATTTATTGGATAACCCATTTTATCCAACAAATGAAATCTAACCTAAGATCTATTCTTAAACTTAGAAAAATGTCCTAATGTGAGGTGAAGATTCCTAATGAGCTCCTTAATAAAATGACTTAGAGAAATTTTAGGATTAGAATAATATTGTCTTAAATTAGTTCTAAATCAATTTTATCACTTATTTTAGTGATTTAAAAGATGTTATAGGGTTTTAGGACACTTAACCTAAAATTTGGGAAAATGACCATTTTGCTCAACTTAATGGTCCAAAAAGCTACTTTTTGATTTAGGGATTCAAATTAGAATTTTTTACTGTCAAATGATTCTTTACTGTCTAACATGAAGATAGACAATAACTACACTCAATTTTGGATAAGAAATTGGTCATATAGGTCCCAACCAATATTTTTGACCTAAAGGGCAATTTAGTGATTTTCACCTGATGGAATCTAAAAATTTATGCAGTTTATTATTATTTGTTGTTCAAGGATTGCGTAGATTCCATAGAGTATAAGGTGACATTCTTTAATATTTTTGCCTTTCTGTGTTGATTGTCTTGGATGAGTGAATATCTCATTTTAACATAATATTCTCAAACTTGGCTCTGATACCAAATGTAATGACCTCAATATTGGATGGAACTAAACCCAATATTAGAGTGTTACCTTAGCATTTAATACTAGATTAAAAGAAAGCAAATCTAACATCAAATGCTAAGTGGCCAAGTTACTTTATGAGTAGTTGTTAAGTTAAAAATAGTTTGCAATAAAAGCAAATAGGAAGATAGGAAATAATGCAAGTATAGGTAATACAAGCAATAAATATTCACTCATTCAATCCAAGAAGTTTAAAATTAAGTTATTAGAAGCCAAAATTAATGAAATAATTAAAAATAAATAAATCATTCTCTCACTTGAAATAAAAGTGCAAGTAATTGAAATAAAGCGGAAGCAATTCTTTATTATAGCTCTTCAGGTGCTAGATCCTGCTCCATTTGAATTAAAATGCTCATGATCTATCATATTTTGGTATTTAAATATGATAGGGTAAAGCAAAAAATTAAAAAAGTAATTAGACTAAATAGCTTAAGCACATTTTAAAATTGGCCGTTCATTTTGAAGTTAATTGGATATCACAAGCTAATTTTCAATTTAATATAAGTAGCGGAGCATTTGAAAGCATTCAAGTAGAGAAGTAAAGTAAACACATCTGTAAAAAAATTAGTCGAAAGTAAATGAGTAAGAATACTCACATATAATATTATTCTAGGTTGCATCCAAAAAGGTAAAGGAAAAGCATCCTAAATAAGGCTAGAAGCTACTAAAGTGCATTTGAAAGTAAATGAAAGAAAATATGTATATGTTCAAATGAAATTGTGCTAAGTAAACAAAAGAAAAGCAGTGAAGGATTTAAATGAATTTAAAGCAACATACATTGCATTTTATTTGAACTGTAAGTAAAATACAATACTGAAAATAGAAAGTGTAAGGCATAGAAATTAAAAGAAAATCTTAGCATCTTGGTCTAAGAAAAACATAGCATAGGACAATGGAAGTAATATAGATAGCAAGTTATGGTGAGATCTTACAATCAATAATATTGTAAAATAACTCACATTTTATTAATTGAAGTTATTTTATGGAAAAATCCTATTCTGCGGGCAAACAGAGTGAAGTTTTAATGAAAGCAGGGTCTCAAAGAAAATAAATACTCACATTCATCCACTGAGAATGTGAGGTCTCCTTATAACTCTTATTTAGCTTGCCCTTGGTTATCCAACAATATTACAAACCCCTATAATTTTTTGGAATTTTTATTTATGCATAAAATCTTATATGTATGTTTCAAGGGAAATACGCTCGAAGCTAAATAAGCATTCAAGGAAATTCAAATAAATATAAACTATGTGATATCCAAAGTTATCTAAGTTTTAATGATCTACTTAAAATATTGGAGCTATTTGAGCTCCTAGTTGACTCATAGATAAATAACTTTAAGTCAATTAAATGAAATAGTAGAAGTGAAAGAAGTTGGGAAAATAATACTTTAAATTTGTTTATTAAAATGAGAAAATAATTTATAGTATATTCAAGCAAATGGAATTTATCCAATACTAGTTCTAAGCTAATCAAATCAAATAGATTAATGATTAAAGCTTAGGGAACTAGTAGGGAAAAGTAAAACTAATAGTTTATTAAGCTAAAGGAAGTGAAGGCAAATGAATAATCCACTAGTTTCATATAATTAGCTTATAAATTGAAAGGTCTCAAATCAAACTAATCACTAACTTAATAAGGATTAATTGATAGAAGATGTTTAAGTGTATAAGAGAGGTAAAATTCATAACTACAAGCTCTATGTTTATTAAAGTCTGTAGATTAAGGAATTCTATACGATATTTTAATCTCAACAAAGAGCTAAGGAATTCTTAATTCAAGTATTGGAGAACTTAAAAAAAACTAAGAACTTAAGGATAAATGAGAACTAGATATTCAAATATAATAATTGGACACTAGTTCTATTTGATTCTCTTAATGAAACAAGTCATAGAATTAACATACAGATCCTCAACTTATTAAAGGACTAAATGTAAAGGCTAGTATTAAAGAACTAATACTAAGTTAAATAAAAACATAAGATATTAGCTCTAGTGAAGATATAACATTGAAATAATATGAGTGTGAAAGCTATCAATAATGATTGACCATAATCTAGCTTAAAAGATCACATGCAATTCATACAATTCAATTCATTCATATAACAATTATACAAATGAAGAAGACCAATTCAAGTAAGTACTAGACATTTCAAAATCATCAATTATGAAAATTTAAGATTCAAACATACAATTGAAAGTGTATGTGAAGTAAGTAAGGTGAAACATATTTGCTATCATATGGTTTAATTACCTATAACAAACATAAATGAAATTTATGAAATTACAATTTTACAACAATTGAGGAGCTAAAAACTTAAATCCTTCAATTATTGTCTAAATGAAATAATATACATAAATATGGAATCCTCATATCATAAGGAGAGCCATAATAAGAAAAATGATAGTAACTAGGTCAAATTTGATCAATATTGAAATTCTAGGGTTTGGAGGACTCCAACTTAGGATTAAAATATCATTAAGAGATTTAGGATTGAAAATTTAAATTTAATCTCATTTTAATGTCCTACACATTTTTATGAGTGAAATGGACTATTTGATTATCAAGTTTGAATATCAAATGATCAAGTTATGATGTAAACAATATTTGGTGGAATAATTAATTTAATTAATCATTTATAATAATGATTAATGAAATTAATTGCAAATATACAATTCTAGCATCAACATAATACTCCTCACATTCTTGTGGATAAACTAATACATGAAATTGTATAATGAAATTAAGTATTTCAGAAATTGCATAATAAATGAAATTGTATAATTAAACCAACTTTAAATCTATTTGAAATAAAAAAAATGAATAAATTCAATTTTCAAAAATCACTTTAAATGATATTCTTACTGTTTCATGAAATTTCAAAATCATTAAATTATAAAACAAAAGAAAATTTTTTAGGTTTCTTTAAGGAGTCTATTAATTGAATTAACAAACAAAGATTTCCTTAGCATTAAATGAAGTTTCAAATGAACAATAAAAAGTTTTAGTTAATATGAATTTAGATTTCTGGCATCCCGTTAGGCCTAAAATGCCGTCTCCTTTTAAAAAAAAAAATATACAGGTCTTAAACGGGCCGTAATTAAAGGCCTGTTTTAAATTAATTCCTTCATTAGGGAAAAGAGCCGAAGGAAAACATGATTTCTTTTTATATTTTTTTAAATCAGAGTTCAAAATAACTCGAAATTGAAGGATAGAGATTCTTATATAAACAAGCAACAATAATTAGTTTATAGCAGATTTATCTCAAAGATTATGTATCAATATGTAAAACTGTAAGTGCATAAAAAAATGTTGAACCCTTATCCAGAGACATTTAAAAATTCGAAATAATCACAAGCATAACAGTAGTTTCTAACAAATACTACTAGAGAAGGCAGGGAATTGTAAGATCGCTAAGATGTTATTGTGCAATTATTGAAGTGGAAAAACTTAAGAAAGAAGAAGTATCTTAGACCCAGCTCCAGTTCACTAGGATCTTAGGGCTCACAGAACGTCGATCCTCCCAAATCGACCGACAATAAAAATTTTGCCTCAAGGAGTTTTGCAGGGCTTGCTAAGGAAATAATGGGGAAGCAAAATGTGAGGAGAGGAGCTCAGTAGGCTAAGGAATGTCTCTAAGTACGGGTGATTCCCTTCTCCCTGCGCACAATCCCCCCACAGCGCATGGACGTATAGTATTTCTGTTGCGGCCATCAAATGAGCGTGATCGTGCTAATAGTGCATCACATGGTGGATCTCTCTCCATGAATCTGGGAGTAAGGGGCTTGATCAGGCCGTTGGATCATCCTTATCAAACCCAACGATCCGATCTTAAAAAAAAATAAAAGGATGCGAAGCATCATATTAGCTATCACAGGTATTCTGTGTTCGGTTCATAACAATGAATTTCTGCTGTTATTCAATGTGGCGTGGGGATTTATTTATATTTATTATATATAATTATTAATTCAATTAATTAAAATACAATATTAAATTAATTTATTTTGTTTATTTAATTACTCAAAATTAAGTACTCATACACGCTCCGAAAAATCCTAAATTTTTATCATACCTATTTGATGGGTGATGAACTTAAAAATGCAATTGGATTTTTGATCGGAAGTTAATTTAATTATCCTGATTTTATATATATTTAAATAATATTAAAATAATCGGGATATTTTTGACGACTTCCAAATGCTTCCAAAATACCATTATCAACTAATTTAGGGGTGATGAGTATACTGGCAGACTCCATTTTTTATTATGAAGTCTAAATAAATTAATCATTTTCAGAATTGTTGAAAAATTAGGAAATGTTAAAAATTGTCAAACGATCTCCAAATTGCACGAAATTCGAGGTGGGTTCCTAACACTATTATAAGAGCATTATAAAAAAATGAAGTTGATTATGCTACTAATTGACAGGTAACAACACTAGAGTTGTTACAGATTCTCCTCTTTAAAAAGAGTGTTGCCCTTGACAGACAATAATTAAAAACATGGAAATTAAAATGTAAGAAGAAAGTCTAAAGAAACATGATTGAAATTGGAAGAACATAAGAGAAAGCTTAAGCTACCTAATTACTAAAAGAATTATTGGAATTTCTTCTACATATCATCTTCTCTCTCCCAAGTGGCTTCTTTAACTGAATGATTCTGCCACTGAATTTTGATTATTGGAATACTGGGGTTCCTTAATTGCTTAAGATCTTTTCCCAGGATTGCAACAAGTTTAACAATGAAAGTCAAATTTGGCTGCAGCTCGATTGCTGGAATCTGAACACGCTGACTAGGATCTAGCAAACACCTTCTCACTGATAAAACGTGAAAGACATGTGCATAGTTGAGAAGTCATCAGGTAACTCTAACATGTATGCAGATGTTCCAACTCTCTCTATCACTTTAAAGGATCTTAAGTACCTTGGACTCAGCTTTTCATAAATACTGAATCTCTACACACCTCTCATAGGGCTAACCTTAAGATAAGATCGATCTCCCTCTTAAAATTCCAACTGACGATGACGAACGTTGTGATATTTCCATGCAACAGAAGTTATACACCTCCTTCCATAAAGAGCTTCATAAGGAACCATACAAATGCTAGACTGGAAATTATTGTTGTAGGCGAACTCAACTAATGCAAGGTGATCTTCCCATGTTCCACCGAAATCAATTACATAGAGACGTAAAAGATCATCCAAGATCTTCCCATAATCCACCGAAATCATTTTTCTTAGCAGACAATACAGCGCGCTATAAACAGATTTCATCCATATGGAGCGCTGCAGTGAATTTCATTGCTACAGCGCGCTGTAGAAAAACTTGGCACCTGAGCAAAAATTTGAAGTGCCTTGGCGCTACAGTGGCGCACTGCAGCACGCGATGTATAGCTGGAGGCTTAATTGACTGCTGGGAATTCCAAAGCTGTCAAAGGCGCTACAGCGCACCTAGGGACCTGAATTCTATTTAAAAGCTACTATAAAGATGTTTTTTTCTCTCTTTTTAAAGACTAAATCAATTCACACTTGTGGACTTAATGACATCCTTGACCAACCATAAATGTGGTTTGAATGATAGATTAAGAGGTATAGTAAAAAAATTATTGGGCTATAAATAGAGAGGAAAGGAGAGGGCAGGAACACACTCTTATGCTTAAAAACTTTATGTCTAAATTCTCTAAAACACAAACCCTCTCCCTTTCCAATGGTCTCACAAAAGAAGGGCATCAGAAGCAATGACGCAACCACCTCAACATCTGGAAGCGCATTTAACAAGAAATGCTTCCGAACATCAATTTGTTTTGATCGCATCGCGACCAAAGCTCATCCTGGAGAGGGGATTCAAACTCCTCCACCTAGTCTTCCATGGAGATATCCATAAGCGAGAATGTCATAGGCTGGTTTGTTTGCAGATTGACACATACCCTTCCATCGTCCAAGAAGTCTACGCCAACGCAGTCAATGCAAGTGGACATAAAATTTTTGTGCAAGGGAAGGCTGTGTCGTTTGGGCTCGAGTAGATTCAACAATTTTATAAGCTAAAGGCGATAGAGGAGTGTTCCTACCAAGCCTTAATAAATTCAGAATATGACCCGATGGCGATAGCAAGTGCCCTCACCTACAATGATGCAGGCTGTATAAAGAATTTAGCCAACATTCCACGAGCTCTACTTAGGAGCTCGTGCAGTGCATGGCATGTTCTCATTTCCAGCATTATAATTCCATCTGGGCATTTAAGTGGGGTGACACAGTCAAGAGCGCTCCTCATTTGTGCTATTGAGTGACTTAGAGATATCCACATCTCCAGGATTATTTTTGAGCAGCCATGGAACGCCCTGACCGGGTCCTGCATCGCACTCGCCTTCGGGTCACTAATATTTGGGACATGCCTTGCCCAAGGGGTTAAGGTATCATCCGGTGATGTAGCCGTACCTCCCCAAGCTCCCATTACTCGCAACAACTTAAATGCCCGCCTCCAAGAGGGCAATAGGAGCAAAAAGAAAAAGAGAGAGGAAAGCGAAGCTTTATCTTTCTCTGGAATAAATTCATCACTTAAAAATTTTCAAAGAGGAATAAACAAAATGAGGGATTAGTAAGTGCAAATGGGGAAGAGTATGGCAGCAAACATGAGGTACTGCAAGACCGAATTGTCAAGGCAATGCCAATTTTAAAATGATTTACACTCTGCTGTCGGAATGATGTTTACGAATTGGAGCTTAGATGGTGGACCGGGTGACGCTGTGCTGCCACAACCCCAGCTTATGAACCCCCTCCAAATACATAATGGTCGGAGGAAGATGAAGAAGAAGAAGAAGAAGATGAAGAAGAAGATGATCAAGATGATGAATAGGTTGTAATTTTTCTTTTCTTTAATTTTGTTTCTTTAGTTTAGTTTGTACTTTTGTTTTTGTTGTTTTGCTTTAATTAAATAAATCTTAGTGAATTATTTCCTCCAAATTTTTATGCCAATGGAATATCATGATCTCTGAAATTTTTCTGAAATTTGAATTTAGCTTAATTTAATTGTGATAAAACATGTGAAAATTTTCATTATTCCAAATTACTCAATAAGAAGTGAGTAAACAACAAACAATTTTGAATTTTTTCATACTAAAATGTCTATACTTATCTTACTATAAGCCTCCATAAATAAAAATTGAATGATGCCATAAATCTAATTGTGGGGTGTAGTTAAAGAACTTGATTTAGAAAAGTAAGAAAAGGTGAAACAAAGAATGTGTTAGGATTCTGTAGAATTTACTGAACTGAATGAAAATAGATGAGAATGAAGAAAAATATCTCTCCCTTGAATTGAATGCAAAATAAAATCTAAAAATAAAGAAAAATATCTCTCCAAGAGCAAGAAAAACTAAGAAAATAGGATAAAGAAAAATATCTCTCATGAATAGAATAATTCATTACGATTTAGAAGAAGAAGCACAAAATGGCACAAGATTCTAAGCACATCAAAATTTGCTTTGTCTAAGTCAAGAAAACCTAGAAACCCCCCAATAATAAAGAGTTGAGCATCAGATATTTAGAAAATGGAGACTTAGTTAGTCAAAAGAATGGAAGACATTTGTATGAGACTTTTCAGAATTTGAATTCGTGTAATCACCTTATTATGTAATACATAAAATTGCAAAAACATTTCATATATTTCCTATTGGAATATGCAATATTGAAAATTAAAAAAAATTTATTTTTGAGCTTACTAGAGGACGAGCAGAAATTTATCTGTGGGGTGTGATAAATCTAAGATTTATAATAAAAAATAAAATAAAACTAACATTTTTTATGATATAAATGTATAATTTGATGCATTTGCTGAGTTTTTAGGAAAAAATTGTACAAAGCAAAATCTGGGACAGTTGTAGAAATTCTGAAAAAAAATCGCTACGGTGCGCCACAACGCGCTTAAGCGATCTTAACCCGAGGCTTTGGTGCTACAGGGTGCCACAATGGAACTCACTGGATCTAGAAACTTAGCAAAATTCTCAAGGGGCCCCGCTACAATGCACCGCAACGGTCTCAACCAAAGACTCCGGCGCTACAGCGCACTACATAGGTCTAAACACGAGACTTTGTTACTATAACGCACCACAGCAGATTAATAGGGCCAGGACTTGTGAAGCAATTTAAGGTAGCCCGTGCCACAGCATGCCCAAGCGCGCCACAGCGCACTTAAGTGTGCTCAACCTGTGAGCTCGGCACTATAGTGCACCGTAGTGGAACAGTAATTTGAAGCAACATGCTACAAGCTCGGCACTAACCCGAGACACGAGCGCTCCAGTGTGATGCAGCGGGCATTCACTTGTTATTCTGAGGCGAAACCGTTGTGCACGCCCAAGCGCGCCGCAGCGGTCCCAAACCGAGACACGGGCGCTGCAATGCCCATCGTAATCTCAGCCAAAATTGGGCATTTAATGCAGCATTGGGAATACTAGAACATTCAAATCCTTTTGTCTTCCCTAGCTTCCATCAACACAATTTGCATTAAAACTTCTCATTTTCAAGAGACTAAAAGGAATATTTATTAAATAGCCATTAAAAAAAAGTAGATAAGAATATTGGCAGAATTAATTCAAGAGGTTGGAAGCAGCAGCAATAAAAGCTAAGGAGAAACACTTAGGGAGGGTTTCCCTCTTTGATATTCTCAGCTCTAAGACTTCTAAAGCTACATCCAAGAGAGAAAGGAGAAACCTTACCCAAGGAAGGAGAAGGTGATCACCAAGGGCAAGCAGGAAGAATATTCAAGGAACACCCAAGTGAAGGCGAGGTTGGAGAGCAGGAAGGAAATCGTTGAATGCTAAGGGCTGTTTCTAGTATTTCTCTTAATCTCCTCTTTACTTTCTTTACTGTAAGAACCATGCAAGGATTCAACTCAATGTTTTGTATTTCTTGTATTTCTTTTGTGATGAAAGGCTAAACGCTCCTTAGGGAGGGTTGGGTTAAGTCATGTAATCAATTTGGATAAAAGGGGTTTGCACTCATTTTCTTCAATAAATAAAATTCTTAATCAATTTTTGGTTTAAAAATGAACTTTTTTGAAAGTGTGTGATGAATGTTTTATTAAATTAAATTGTTATAAATGAAAATACTATCAAGCCGACTCGTCACATTAAAACTAAGCACATGCACATACAGGTCCTCGCTACTAATATATGTGACAATATTCACTGTGCGAGGATTCTTGGTGTAAACACCTCAAGATTATTGTGATGAATTGAACTTAGTAACTTAATCCTATTAGGGCTCCATAGCTCACCAATTGGCATAAAGATAGGAACATGTGCACTAGTGCTTAGAGCTCAGTGATAAGCTATCGAGCTTAGTAGCATTATACTTTGAACTCAATCGAGAGGTGAATGCATGTGATCCAAGAGCCACCAATTATACTCTGTAGTTCATCATAAGTTAAGGGAGAAAGAGGAATAATTGTGTGCTTGTTGATGAATGTGACATAACCCATTTAGCCAGCAATTCACTTTCTTAGCTAGGCTACAAGGGAAGCATGTGATGCTAATTGAGTGGAATCAAGTTCGTGTGATCACTGAAATTAAAACTATAAAATTGATAACTTAGATGTAAGAAATCGGATTTGACCCGTATCGATCGCACAAGGGTCTATGAGCCGAGATTGAACCTTCTTGAGTTCATCTCGTGCACTAGGCATGAAATAGTTGGAATTATGGTTCAATCTAAGGAACGCTATTATCACTTGATTATAATTTGTATGTAAACAAGTATCATTTAATAGTTGAATGAATATGAGTACTTACACCAATTCCTAAATAAAATGCATGATAAAACCCAACTCTCCCTTCTTCTCTAAATTGTATTTTTAAATTAAGACCTTTGTAATTTTAAATTGGAGCAAACCAAAACACAACATATCATTAGTCTAAATATTATTGAAAGTAAATATATCTTAGTAACAAAACACTCCGTTCCCTGAGGATGATAAATCTTAGAACTCACTTTCCATTATTACTTCGGACCGCGTACACTTACATGCGAGTGCAGATGTGTATTTATAGTCTGTCAAGTTCAAATAATAGGAAAGAAAGGAAAAACTCAACTTCTGCATAGGAAATTAAAAGCAAGTAGCTTGGGGAATAAATGCATTGAAAATGAAGGGCATGAAATGAAAACTTTAAATGTAAAATGTACGCATCACAAAGTCGCTCGCTTCTTTGGCAATGGAAGCAGAAAGAGCTTAGACTCTTGGTACAACTGAAGATTGAGCATCAGTCTTGCATTTTATCGGCAAGGATACTCTGCCCTTGCTTTTGGGCTTGGGAGGATGTTCTCTTCTGATCACAAACATTTCCGCTAGATGAAGGAGGCATGAGTGCTGGATGCGGTGCTTGAGAATTATAAGGAGTGGGATTCTGCACAGACTGCTGATGTTTCATATTCATCTTGTCAACTATCCAATTTGCATGACAATCTTGGTAGCAGTGATTGGTCCTACCACAAATATAACACCGATTACTGATGTGATAGCATTTGCCGTAGAGATGCAACCTATTACATTTAGCTACCGAACCTCCCTGCTGACCTTTGCCTTGCAATAAATTGAAAACCTTTGAGCCTTGAGGATGATTCTTTTTGAAGGGTTCATGCCTGGAAGATGGAGGGTGAGGATGTTTAAGCATCTCAAACTAAGCTAGATGGTGCTCAATCATCTTAGCACCCTCCAGCAATTTAGGAAAGTTATCACGATGAAGACATTAAATGGCACTTGATTGAATTTCTAAAGCCTTTCATAAATTAGCCGCATCTAGCCCCCTCTGTGTAGACTAGATCAGGTGCAAAATGAGAGAATTTTTTAAATTCCATCTTGTAGTCGTGAATAGAATGATCCCCTTGTGTTAGTTGCATAAAGTCATCTTCTATGATAGTTTGAGTGGAAGGAGGCATAAACTCAGCACGGAAGACTTGTTCGAATTCTTCCCAGAGAATATCTTCCACATAGATATAAGAAAAGTGTGCTTTAAGCTCATTGTCCCACCAAAATTCGACCTCCTCATTAAACAAATGAATGGCCAAGCGAATACACTCGCTTTTGGGGCATTTTATGCTCTCCAAGAGCTTCTCCATAGGTTTAAAGTAGTCGGCTGCCTCCATAGGTGAGTTCGATCCATTGAAAGTGAAAGGGTTCAGTCTTAGGAAGGTTAGAAGGAAAGCATCAACAATTGGACCTGAAGTAGTTAGTTGTGGAGCTACAACTGCCTTTAGAGCTAAGGAAGAAGCTACATGTAGAGTAGTGTAAGGAGGAAGTGGAACTTTGGAAGATTGGGGTAGAATGGGAGATGAAAAATGAGTAGCTGGAGATGGGTGATAGGGGTTACTAGTGGAAGATATCCTCTCAGCAGCCTTAGTTTTGGGTTCAATCATCACCTTAAACATTCCCATCATCTGTCTCATCTCTTCATTTAGAGATGGGACAACTGGTTCAACATCTTTAACTATAGAGGAAGAAGGATCTTCATGATCCTGATTCATTCAATGAAATTAAGAAAAGAGAAGTTCAAAAACATGAACAAGAAAAGCTTCTCATTTATATATATAAGATTAAAGCTTATAAGAGAACTACATGAAAGTAGAAAGAAGTAGAAGTTACTATGTACAAACTATAATGTACAAGCTATAGCATTGAAAGCTAAAAGTTCATTTACAAAATTTATTGTAGAATAAATCTGAATACAAAGGAACACAATGTAGGCGTCTACTAGCTCGAATGAGAACATCATGGGCATGAATCCGCCAATCTTCGGCATAGTTGTCAAAGAATTCTTCTAACATTTGGAAGCGTATGTGATCGGGGCACTGTATGATTGTAAGGTATCGGTGACCCTTGAGAGCCACTCCCTTGCTAACTGAGGGATGCAATCTCCCCTGAATGCATAATACTTCCATAGTTTATCTAACACTTCATCTCCACGTACTAATACTCCATAGTAGAAGCATCCATACATCGTACCAAGCCAATGGTCACTTTCTCAGTACTGATCAATGGCTTTAGTGAATTGTTTAAGTTCTGACTCTTGATTCTCCATCTAAGAGTCAGTTAATTAAATTTAAGTAAGATTAAATTAATTATTGAATTTGAACTTTGTTCACATTCCTAAGGTGACATTCTTTAGTATTTTTGCCTTTCTATGTTGATTGTCTTGGATGAGTGGATATCTAATTTTAACTTAATATTCTCAATCTTGGCTCTGATACCAACTGTAATGGCCCTAATATTGGATAGTATCTAAACCCAACATTGGAGTATTACTTTAGCATTTAACACTAGATTAGAAAAAAGATAATCTAACATCAAATGCTAAGTGGCCAACTCACTTTATGAGTAGGTATTAAGTTATAAATAATTTGCAATAAAGCAAATTGGAAGATAGGAAATAATGCAAGTATAGGTAATACAAGCACTAAAAATCTACTCATTCAATTCAAGCAGTTTCAAATTAAGTTTTTACAGACCAAAATTAATGAAAGAGTTATAAATAAATAAATCACTCTCTCACTTGAAATAAAAGTGCAAGTAATTGAAATGAAACATAAGCAATTCTTTATTACAGCTCTTCAGGTGCTAGATCCTACTCCACCTGAATTGAATTGCTCTTGATCTTTTTTTTTTTTATTTAAATATGATAAGGCAAAGCCAAACAAAAAAGAGTATTTAGACTAAATAATATAAGCACATTTTAAAATTGGCTAGTCATTTTGAAGTTAATTGAATATCACAAGCTAATTTACAATTTAATATAAGCAGTGGAACATCTGAAAACATTCAAGTAGGGAAGTAAAGTAAACACAATTGTAAAGAAGAATCGTCGACAGTAAATGAGTAAGAATACTCACATATATTATCATTCTAGCTTGCAACCAAAAAGGTATGAGAAAAATAGCCTAAATAAGGCTAGAAGCTACTAAAGTGCATTTAAAAGTAAATGAAAGAAAATATGTATATGCTTAAATGAAATTATGCTAAGTAAGCAAAAGAAAAGTAGTGAAGAATTTAAATGAAATTAAAGCAACATACACTGCATTCTATATGAATTGAAAGTAAAATATAGTACTGAAAATAGAAAGTGCAATGCATAGAAATTAAAAGAAAATCATAGCCTCTTGGTCTAAGATAAACATAGCCTAGGACTATGGAAAGTAACATAGCTTGTAAGCTATGGTGAGACCTTTCAATCAATCAGATTCTAAAAGAACTCAAATTTTATTAATTAAACTTGTTTTATGGAAAAAATCTCATTTTGCAGGCAAACAGAATGAAGCGATGAGTTAAGCACGTCTACCTAACTAGTAAAGGAAAGCGAGGTCTCAAAGAAAATAAAAAACACACATTCACCCTCTGAGAATGTGAGGCCTTCTTATAACTCTTATTTAGCTTGCCCTTAGCTATCCACCAATATTACAAACCCCTATCCACCAATCTTATATGTATGTTTCAAATGAAATTGGCTGAAAGTTAAGCAAGCACTCAAAAAAATTCAAATAATTGTAAACTATGTAATATCTGAAGTTATCTAAGTTTTAATGATCTACTTAAAAGATTGGAGGTATTTGAGCTCCTAATTGACTTATAGATAAATAACTTTAAGTCAATTAAATGAAATAGTAGAAGTGAAAGAAGTTGAGAAAATAATACTTTAAATTTGTTTATTAAAATGAGAAAATAATTTGTAGTATATTCAAGCACATGGAATTTATCCAATACTAGCTATAAACTAATCTAATCAAGTAGATTAATGATTAAAGCTTAGAGAACTAGTATGGAAAAGTTAAACTAATAGTTTATTAAGCAAAAAAAAGTAAAGACAAATGAATAATACACTAGTTTCATCTAATTAGCTTATAAATTGAAAGATCTCAAATCATACTAATCACTAACTTAACTAGGATTAATTGATAGAAGATGTTTAAGTATATACGATAGGTAAATTTCATAACTACAAGCTCTATGTTTACTAAAGTTTATAGATTAAGGAATTCTATAAGATATTTTAATCTCAACAAAGAGCTAGGTAATTCTTAATTCAAGTATTAGAAACTTAAAAGAGAACTAAGAACTTAAGGAGAAATGAGAACTAGAGATTCAAATCTAATAATTGGACATTTGTTCTATTTAATTCTCTTAATGAAACAAGTCATATATTTAACATTCAAATCCTTAACTGATTAAAGGACTAAATGTATAGGCTAGTATTAGAGAACTAATACTAAGTTAAATCAAAACATAAAATATTAGCTCTAGTGAAAATATAACATTGAAATTACACGAGTGTGAAAGCTATCAATAATAATTGAAAATAATCTAGCTTAAGAGATCACATACAATTCATACAATTCAATTCATTTCTATAACAATTCTACAAATGAATCTCTACACACTTCTCATCGGACTCACTTTAAGAAAAGATCGATCTCCCTCTTAAAATTCCAACTGACGATGACGAGCGTCGTGATATTTCCATGCAACATAAGTTATACACCTCCTTCCATAAAGAGCTTCATAAGGAACCATACAAATGCTAGACTAGAAATTATTGTTGTAGGTGAACTCAACTAATGTAAGGTGATCATCCCATGTTCCACCGAAATCAATTGCATAGAGACATAGAAGATCCTCCAAGATCTTCTCTGATCCACTGAAATCAATTTTCTTAGCAAACGCTACAGCGCGCTGCAGCGGATTTCGTCCATATGGAGCGCTGCAGTGAATTTCATTGCTACAGCGCGCTGTAGAAAAACTTGGCACCTGAGCAAAAATTTGAAGTGCCTTGGCGCTACAGTGGCGCACTGCAGCACGCGATGTATAGCTGGAGGCTTAATTGACTGCTGGGAATTCCAAAGCTGTCAAAGGCGCTACAGCGCACCTAGGGACATGAATTCTATTTAAAAGCTACTATAAAGATGTTTTTTCTCTCTTTTTAAAGACTAAATCAATTCACACTTGTGGACTTAATGACATCCTTGATCAACCATAAATGTGGTTTGAATGATAGATTAAGAGGTAGAGTAAAAAAATTATTGGGCTAGAAATTGAGAGGAAAGGAGAGGGCAGGAACACACTCTTATGCTTAAAATCTTTATATCTAAATTCTCTAAAACACAAACCCTCTCCCTCTCCAATGGTCTCACAAAAGAAGAGCATTGCAAGCAATGAAGCAACCAGCTCAACATCTGGAGGCGCTGATGAATCCATAAATTATATCCAAAATAAAAGAACATTTAATTCATTTCTGATCTTTAAACTGCTCATTAATCAAATTTTGTCTATCTTTTTAGGAAAATGGCTTATCCAAAAGAGTTTTGAGACACTTATGCAATTTTCCACATTTTTTCAAAGAAAACCGCTGCCACGCGCGGCAGCGCGGCGCGCTGCAGCAGGTCGTTGCAAAATACAGACGCTGTCACGCGCTTCAGCGGAGCATTTTGTGAAATGCTGCCGCTCCAGCACACTGCAGCGGGTCAAGTTGCGAAATACGGATGCTGTCGCATGCTGCAACGTAGCATTTTGCGAAATGCTACCATTACGGCGTGCTCCAGCGGGTCATTTTGCAAAAATCTGCCGCTGACGCACGCTGCAGTGGTTCAAGTTGCGAACTGTGGGTGCAATCACGCGCTGCAGCGGTTCAAGTTGCGAACCGTGGGTGTGATCACGCGCTGCAGCGGAGCATTTTGCGAAATGCTGCCACTGCAGCGGTGCTATTTGAAAAATGCTAGTGCTCCAGCGCGCTGCAGCTGATCGATTTACAAAATTTGGCGCTACCGCACACTACAGTGAAGTATTTTGCAAAATGCTCCCGCTACAGCACGCTGCAGCGGTGCTATTTGAAAAATACTAGCGCTACAGCGCACTGCAGTGGGAGACTTTGCGAAAAATAGACGCGGTAGCGCGCGGCAGTGCGCGACAGCGGGACACTTAGCGAAAATTGCTTGCGCCGTTGCACGCCGCAGCGCGCCTCTCTGGCAGAAGCATTTAATCCGGCTGGGACAAGACCCCCAACCTACATGTTTTCTCCAGCCATCATTCTCTCTGCAGCTGCTACATTTTTAATTGAAAAGGAGGCTTTTGAGGTGATGTATTGGCTAAACAAATGAAGATATTGGTCACCTCACCATCAATTGGGATTTTTGCCATCATTACTCAGAATTTTCAAATGGAAATGCTGGTTTGGATCTTTAGTGGGATGAATGCAGCCCTCTCCTATATATATCACTCCTCTTGACTAAAGGAGGGTTCGAATTTTTGCCCAAATCACTTAAGTAATAGAAGGGTTGCATAGTGGAAGAGAGGAACTCCCCAAGGGTAGAAGAGATAATTTACCAAGGAGAAGAAGAAGGAAGGCAGCACTAGCAACCTAAGAGAGGAACTTCAAGAAGGAGAAGAAGGATTTGGAGAACTTCTAAGGAATGTTCCTAGTATCTTCTAAACTCTTCTTTTGTGATTTCTTTACTTAGTTGATCATGAAAGGGTCTTTATCCATGTATGTGTTCTTTTTATTCTCTTTTGTAATGGATAGCTAAATCTCCCTTAGGGAGGGTTGGGGTAATCCCATGTGTTTGATAGTCTTATTTTAAATGTATGAAGTTTTCCTCAAGTATTAATAAAATGTATGAACTCAATGCCTTGCTCAAGAAATGCTTAGTATTACTTTAGTCTTGATTGTGAATTAAAGGAAAATGAACTAATGAACTCAAGAACTAAAATATCTTGTGCTCCATAGCTCACATTTGGTTAGATGCTAGATTTATGAGTGCATAAGAGCTTAGAACTATGTGAGAAAAGTTCTTGAGCTCAGTGCACCTTAATCTAAGCTCAACTAAAGTGTTGATGCATATGATGCTAAGACCCACTAAGTGAGCTCCTTAGCTCGACATAATTGAGGGAGGGAAAGAAATAGTTGTGTGCTCATAAACGAGGTGATATAGTCATTGAGCCCAATATATTATTCCCTCATTTCAATTATGTGCGATGCGAGTGACGCTCCTAGTGGAATCAATGCTTATAAGATCTTAAAAATTAATAATCCTCATCTCCTTGATCAAGAGATAAGATAAAAATTATAAATCTAAAATCTTATAAGATTCTTTGTGCCAAAATAGAACCGGCTGTGTGTTCATTTTGTGCACAAGATTTGGACTTGTAAAATCTTGAGATAAAACTCAAGGAGGAACAATGTGCACTTGATTTATTTTAAAGTAAATGAAAGACTATACTTGAGGAATCATCATGCATTAGTAACATATCATGACATGTGGGGTGAACCTAACTCTCATCTTCCTTTTATCTGATTCAATTTCTACTTAGTGATTAGCGTGCTTAGTTCAGAACCAACTCAACCAATTACATCATAGCTTAAACATTAGTGAGAATAGATAAACCTTAGTAACAAAACAACCAATTCTCCGTGGTTTGATAAATCTCAGAAACTAACACTTTCCACTTATTACTTCAGACCACGTATACTTGCATGCAAACACAGACGTGTATTTACAGTCTGTCAAGTTTTTGGCGCCGTTGCCGGGGAATTGGAATTTGTTTCGTATTAAGGATAATCTATAAGTAGCTAGTGATTTAAGTATTTTCTTGCATATACTGTTAGTTTTTTATTTTTGTAATTATAAATATTTACTTTTTTGTTTCTTTAAAATTTCTGAACATTATTATTAAATTTGTTCTTGATAGCCTGATTATTTTAGTGTATGAGTAGAAGAGTTTGCACGAATTATCTATTTGACCCAGAAATTGAAAGAACCTACTTGTAGGCTAGGAGAGAACAAAACCTTTCAAACAAACAAGCCGTTATGGATAACGCTAATAAAAATCCTATAGAGTCATTAGGAGAGCCAGTAGGAGGGCCTAGGGGGAGAGCACTAAGAGGTTATGCACTTCCCACTATTAGGGGAATCCCCCATGCAATTATTAGACTTAATATTGAAGCCAATAACTTTGAGATCAAACCCTCCACACTGAGTATGGTGCAAAATAATCAGTTTGGGGGATTAGCCACTGAAGATCCGAATTCACATATTTCAACTTTTTTTGAAATATGTGACACCTTCAGGTTTAACGGCGTCTCTGAAGACGTGATTAAATTACAGCTTTTCCCATTCTATTTACAAGACAGAGCCAAGATTTGGCTCAGCTCTATTCCAAGTGATTCCATCCGGATGTGGGACGATTTGGCTAAGAAATTCTTAGCCAAATATTTCCCTCCGGCAAAAATTGCTTGGTTAAGAATTGAGATAACCAACTTTACTCAGTTGGAAGGGGAGACACTCTATGATGGATGGGACCAGTTTAAGGAATGCTTAAGGCATTGCCCACATCATGGGTTTCCTTTATGGATGCAAGTGCAAACCTTTTAAAATGGTTTGAACACTCCTACAAGGACACTCATTGATGCAGCCGCCAGCGGCTCTATTAGCGATAAAACTCAAGAGGAAGCTTATGACCTCTTGGAAGAAATGGCTAATAATGCATATCAGTGGCCTTCTAAAAGGATAAAAAAGGAAACTATAAAGGTAAGCGAGTCCAATCAAATAACGACATTACAACAAGAGATACACGCCTTGAATGAAAAAATTGAAAGAATAAATGTTAATATTATTTCGGAGATACATTGTGAATTGTGCAGGAGTAGGCATAACAGTGAAAGCTGTAACTTAAATAACCCATTTGTACAAACCAGCACTGAACAAGTCAATTATCTAAGAAATAATAACTCTATGAACAACCCTTACTCCAACACCTACAATCTAGGGTGGAAAAAGCACCTTAATTTCTCTTGGAGTAATAATAATAATAATGAAAATCAATATGGGGGAAGTTCATCAAATCAACAAGGCATAGATAATAGAAATAACAATAACAATCATCATCCGAACTTAGAAGGAGCTTTCAACTCCTTCAAGGCTGAAACGATCCAATTTATACGCCGCGCCGAAGCGACTATCACGCACCACGATGCCTCTATCCAAGGGATAGAGGCTTCCCTTGGATATATAGAAACCCAACTGGGGCAAATCTCAAGCAGTTGACCACTCTGCAGCAAGGGGCTCTACCTAGTTCCACTGAAATAAACCCTAGGGAGTTGGTTAGTGTTATTCATTCGGAAGAGGTGTTCGGGGGAACTAAGACTGAAACAATGAGTGCAACAGCTAAAGGCATGTATAGAAGATAGGGGCAATGAATGTGAGAAGCTTATCACTCCAAAATGCGAAGACCTTGGGAGGTTGAGCATTCCTTGCATAATTAGGAATGAAGTATTTTTAGATTATTTATGTGATCTTGGTGCTTCGATCAACGTTATGCCCTACCATCTTTACGAACAACTGAAGGTAGAAGGAATGGAATACACCTCCATGATTTTAAAGTTTGCCAATCTTGAATCCCTTACCCCTCTCAGTATGGTAAGAAATGTTGCAGTAGAATTGGGAAGTTTTATTGTTCCCACCAATTTTGTGATTTGTGAGTGGGATTGATGGAATAAGAATTCCATGATCACTTTCGAGATACCCTTCCTGATGAGTGTAAAAGTTGTCATTGATATAAGCCGCGGGGTTATGAGTGTGAATGTCAAGGGGAAAACTATTTTAATTGACCTCAATCCCACCATCTTTAAATGAAAAGAAATGGAAAAAGAAGTTAGGAAGAAATCAAGAAAAGAAAGATTATGAGTTGATGATGTTCTTGAAGATCTGATGTTAGAAGAAAGGAATTCTGATCGTAGCTCGACTCCTTCCTCAGAAAAGGGGAGCAAGGAAGGAGTAAGAAAAATGAAAACTAGAAGAGGAAAAAGAAAGAAGAAGACTCCCCCTAAACTTGAATTTGAAGAAGTAGATCCACTGAGGAAAGTAAGAAATGGCGAGGGTTCGAGCCACCCCGAGGGTTGTGCTCACTCTAGCATCTTTAGCTTATGGAAGAAGAAACCTCCGGATACAATTAGTTGATCATTCACGAGTCTAACTAAAGATATTAAATTAAGTGATAATTGGGGGCAACCCAATTTAAAAAAAAAAACAAAAAATTTACAGTGCTGCAGCGCGTTGCAGCAGAAGTTCTGTGACAACGCGCTACAGTGGGTATACCGCGCCTCTGCGGAAATCCCGCAAAGGCGTGCTGTAGCGAAATTTCTGCTACGGCGCGCTGCAGTGGAAATTCTGCGATAGCGCGCTGTAGTGGAAATTTCGTTACCGCGCGCTACAGCGGTTTACTCCAGCTGTAGAAATTTTCTTTTTTTTCTCTGTATTAGGAACCATGCAGTCAAAAAGTCATGCAATTTGGGTTCCCCATGCAGTCAAATAGTGAGACTGAAAAGTTACCCCCCCCTAAAACATGGATCACCACATTTATAGTATGGGAAAGACCCATTGACCATACTCTCTTGCCTTGGATTTCCTTGGCTATATAAGGGAGGCAATGGGGGTGGTTATCCTTGCACCATTCTTAATTCTCTTACTTCCTCACACTCTTGATCTTTCTAGCTCCCATCTAATATCATGTCTTCCGGGAAGAAAGCAATTCTAAGAAGGGAGGCCGAAGCCTCTTCTTCTAGGGGAACCTTTAATAAAAAAAGGTTCTCTTCCACTGAAGCAGAGCAGCGATTTTATTCAATCTCTTCTCAGCAGAAATTAATTCCGGAGAGGAGTTTCAGCATCGCCTTGCCCATCCCGGTAGAACAAGTCGACCCTCGAGGTTGGAGGGAGATGGTGACTAAGAGATCTCCTACATACCCTTCTATTATTTAGGAGATTTATGCAAATGCCATCGATGCGGCTGGACAGCGGGTCTTTTGCTGAGGTAAGGGTGTCACCCTTGGGATTGCTCAAATCGAGCAACTCTATGGCTCGAGGAGGTACATTCTTACTCTTACTTGGAACTCTTGGAGTCTCACCAAGACCCCCTTGATCTCATATCGGAACTCATCCATGAAAGTACCGAACGGGAAGGAGGATTAGCTAATATTCCTCGTCCCGAATTAACGGATACAACTAGTGTTTGGCTAGTCTTCATTTCTAGCTTTGTCATGCCTACGAGTCACTTGACTGAAGTGACCTGTGCTAGAGCACTCCTCTTGTGCTCATTGGTTAGGTTGGGCGAGATTCGCATCTCGAGTATTATTTTTGAGCAACTTTGGAAAGCTCTCAAGGGTCCCTGTGCTGCATTGGCCTTCAGGTCTTTGATATCAGGGCTTTGCGAGTCCCAAAGGGTCAAAATTCTCTCCTCTGACACCATCGTTCCCCCCGGTTGCGCCCTTAATCCCTTAAATCTGAATGCCCGGGAAAGTGAATGGAAGCTGCCCAAGAAAAGAAGGGGCGTGCAGGGGGAAACATCCGCGCCATCCGGCCAAAACCTCACCAATAAGCTTTTGCTGCGTCTCCACAATCAGCAAGCGGATCTTAGCAAGGCCCTGGCCACCAACATGGGGTTCTTTAAACAAGAACTCATCCAACAGCGCCAGTTTCAGTCCGACTTTCATGAAGCCCTTGGGATGATGTTTGAGGATTGGAGCTTGTAAGGTGGACCGGATTCCTCCATGTTGCCAAGACCACCTGTTGGTGCCCCAATTCCGGAGACGCGCTACCCTTGCTAGACCGCGTACGTGGAGGAAGTGGAGGAAGAGGAGGAAACAGAAAATTAAATAGGTTGTATTTTTCTTTTTATTTATATTTTTCTGTGTTTTCTTTGTATTTTTATTTGTGTATTTTATTTTGAGATCTTAATTTATGAACTTTCATATTCCCTCATTTTTCTGGTATTCTAAAATGACATATTTTTTTAGAATTTTTCAAAGAAATGAAAGTCATAAAATATCAATAAGGAATTTGATATAAAGTAAAAGAGTGCTTAAGAAAAAGATGATCAAATACATTATGAGCATTAAAATATTTTAACTAAGAAATGAATGGAGGATAATCTATCTCCAAAAATTTAAATTAATGCCATGAACTAAGTGTGGGGGAAGGCATTGGACTAATGATTAGAGATTATGGTGAGTACTCTAAAAGAGTGTGCTAGGCTCCCGTAGGACTTCATGATCACAAAGATGTGTATTAGGGATGAATAAAAGTATCTTTCCCTAAGAATAAAAAGAAAAAAGAAAAAAATATTAAAAAAGAATGATGAAAAGTATCTCTCCCAAATGATCAAAATGAGAAATGATGAAAAAAATATCTCTCTTTTAATCTTTTTATCTTTGTGATTCATAAGAAGGAGCACATATGGCACAAAACTCTTGAGTTTTTTACTACATGTCTAGTCCAGGTTTCCTAAGAAACTTTACCCATCACCTAGTTTCATGCATGAAAATCAAATTCTTGGAGATTAACCTTATTTCATATTCGAGCTTAGAACATCTACATGCTAAATGTTTTGGATCATTTTTGTTACGCACATGCTTTGACTTACAATTATTCTCAATTGATATCTTTTGTTGACTATTATGCCTACAAAATAAAAAAAAATACTATTTTGAGCTTGAGGACAAGCAAGAATTTAAGTGTGGGAGTGTGATAAATCCATAAATTATATCTAAAATAAATAAAAATTTCATTCATTTTTGATCTTTAAACTGCTCCTTAATCAAATTTTGTCTATCTTTTCAAGAAAATGACTTATCCGAAAGAGTTCTGAAACATTTATGTAATTTTCCACATTTTTTCAAAGGAAACTGCTGCCACGCGCTGCAGCGGGTCAAGTTGCAAAATACTGACGCTGTCGCGCGCTACAGCGGAGCATTTTGCGAAATGCTGCAGCTATAGCGCGCTGCAGCAGTCATTTTGCGAAATGCTGCCGCTATAGCGCGCTACAGCAGTCATTTTGCAAAAATCTGGCACTGACGTGTGCTGCAGCGATTCAAGTTGCGAATCGCGGGCGCGATGCAGCGATTCAAGTTGCAAACCGCGGGCGCGATGGCGCGCTGCAGCGATTCAAGTTGCAAACCGCAGGCACGATCACGCGCTGCAACGAGTCAAGTTGCGAAATACGGATGCTGTCGCATGCTGCAGTGGAGCATTTTGCAAAATGCTGCCGCTCCAGCGCGCTGCAGCGGGTCATTTTGCAAAAATTTGGTGCTGACGCGCGCTGCAGCGGTTCAAGTTGCGAACCGCAGGCGCGATCGCCGCTGCAACAAAGCATTTTGCGAAATGCTCCCACTACAGCGTGCTGCAGTGGTGCTATTTACAAAATACTAGCGCTCCAGCGCGCTGCAGTGGGACACTTTATGAAAAATAGATGTTGTAGTGGGACACTTAGCGAAAATTGCTTGCGCCATTACATGCCGCAGCGCGCCGGAGCGCGCTGCAGTGGCTCGCAGCAATTTTCTCTGGCAGAAGCATTTAATCCGACTGGGACAAGACCCCCAACCTGCATCTTGTCTCCAGCCATCATTTCCTCTGTAGCAGCTACATTTTTAATTAAAAAGGAGGCTTTTGAGGTGATGTGTTAGCTAAACAAATGAAGATATTAGTCACCTCACCATCAATTGAGATTTTTGCCATCATTGCTCAGAATTTTAAATGGAAATGCTGGTTTGGATCTTAAGTGGGATGAATGTAGCCCCTCTTCTATATATATCACTCCTCTTGACTAGAGGAGGGTTCAAATTTTTAGCCCAAATCACTTAAGTAAGAGAAGGGTTGCATAGTGGAAGAGAGGTACTCCCCAAGGTTGGAAGAGCTAATTTATCAAGGAGAAGAAGAAGGAAGGCAGCACTAGCGACCTAAGAGAGGAACTTTAAGAAGGAGAAGAAGGATCCGAAGAACTTCTAAGGAACGTTCCTAGTATCTTCTAAACTCTTCTTTTATAGTTTCTTTTCTTAGTTGATCATGAAGGGTCTTTATCCATGTATATATTCTTTTTCATCTCTTTTGTAATGGATAGCTAAATCTCTCTTGGGGAGAGTTGGGGTAATCCCATGTATTTGATAGTTCCATTTTAATTGTATGAAGTTTTTCTCAAGTATTAATAAAATGTATGAACTCAATACCTTGTTCAAGAAATGCTTAGTATTACTTTAGTCTTAATTGTGAATTAAAAGAAAATGAACTAATGAACTCAAGAACTAAAGTATCTTGTGCTCCATAGCTCATCTTTGGTTAGATGCTAGATTTATATGTGCATAAGAGCTTAGAACTATGAGAGAAAAGTTTTTGAGCTTAGTGCACCTTAATCTAAGCTCAACTAAAGTGTTGATGTGTGTGATGCTAATACCCATTAAGTGAGCTCCTTAGCTCAACATAATTGAGGGAGGGAAAGAAATAGTTGTGTGCTCATGAACAAGGTGACATAGTCATTGAGCCCAACATATTATTCCCTCATTTCAATTATGTGAGATGCGAGTGACGCTCCTAGTGGAATCAATGCTTATAAGATCTTAAAATTTTAGTAATCCTCATCTCCTTGATCAAGAGATAAGATAAAATTACAAATCTTAAATCTTATAAGATTCTTTATGTTGAAATAGAACCGATTGTGTGTTCATTTTGTGCACAAGATTTGAACTTGTGAAACCTTGAGATAAAACTCAAGGAGGAACAATGTGCACTTGATTTAATTTAAAGTAAATGGAAGACTACGCTTGAGGAATCATCATACATTAGTAACTTATCATGACATGTGGGGTGAACCTAACTCTCCTCTTTCTTTTATCTGATTCAATTTCTACTTAGTGATTAGTGTGCTTAATTCAGAACCAACTCAACTAATTACATCATAGCTTAAACATTAGTGAGAATAGATAAACCTTAGTAATAAAACAACCAATTCTCTATGATTCGATAAATCCCAGAAACAAATACTTTCTACTTATTACTCTAGACCACGTACACTTGCGTGCAAACGCATATGTGTATTTACAGTCTGTCAGGCGCATTTAACAAGAAATGCTTATCTTCAGTGGAGGCCGAACATCGATTTGTTCTGATCGCATCACGACCAAAGCTCATCCTGGAGAGGGGATTGAAACTCCTCTACCTAGTCTTCCATGGAGATATCCATAACTGGGAATGTCATAGGCTGGTCTATTTGCAGACTGACACATACCCTTCCATCGTCCAAGAAGTCTACGCCAACGCAGTAAATGCGAGTGGGCATAAAATTTTTGTGCGAGGTAAGGCTGCGTCGTTTGGGCTCGAGCATATCCAACAATTTTATGAGCTAAAGGTGGTAGAGGAGTGTTCCTACCAAGCCTTAATAACTTTAGAATATGACCCGACGGTGATAGCAAGCGCCCTCACTTACAATGATGCCGGTTGGATAGAGAATTTAGCCAACATTCCACTAGCTCTACTTAGGAGCTCATGCAGTGCAGGGCATGTTCTCATTTCCAGCATTATAATTCCATCTGGGTATTTAAGTGGGGTGACACTGTCAAGAGCGCTCCTTATTTGTGCATTGAGCAACTTGTAGATATCCACATCTCCAAGATTATTTTTGAGCAGCCATGAAATGCCTTGACCGGGTCCTGCATCGCAGTCGCCTTCCTAATATTTGGGATATGCCTTGCCCAAGGGGTCAAGGTATCATCCGATGATGTAGCCGTACTTCCCCGAGCTCCTATTACTCGCAACAATTTAAATGCCCGCCTCCAAGAGGGCAATAGGAGCAAAAAGAGAAAGATAGAGGAAAGCGAAGCTTCATCTTTCTTTAGAATAATTTCATCACTTAAAAATTTACAAAGAGGAATAAACAAAATGAGGGATTAGCAAGTGCAAATGGGGAAGAGTATGGTAGTGAACATGAGGTACTGCAAGACCGAATTGTCAAGGTAACGCAAATTTTAAAATGATTTACACTCTGCTCTCGGAATGATGTTTTCGAATTGGTGTAATTTTTTATTTCTTTCATTTTGGTTCGTTAGTTTAGTTTGTACTTTTGTTTTTGTTATTTTGCTTTAATTAAATAAATCTTAGTGAATTATTTCCTCCAAATTTTTATGCCAATGGAATATCATGATCTCTGAAATTTTTCTGAAATTTGAATTTAGCTTAATTTAATTGTGACAAAACATGTGAAAATTTTCATTATTCCAAATTACTCAATAATAAGTGATTAAAAAACAAACAATTTTGAATTTTCTCATACTAAAATGTCTACACTTATTTTACTATAAGCCTCCATAATCAAAAATTGAATGATGCCATAAATATAACTGTGCGGTGCAGTTAAAAACTTTAGAAAAATAAGAAAAGGTGAAATAAAGAATGTGCTAGGCTTCTGTAGGACTTAATGAACACAATGAAAATTAATGAAGATGAATACAAATGTCTCTCCCTTGAATTGAATGCAAAACAAAATCCAAGAATGAAGAAAAATATCTCTCCTAGAGTAAGAAAAACTAAGAATATAGTATGAAGAAAAATATTCTTATGAATGGAATAATTCATTGTTGTTTAGAAGAAGAAACACAAAATGGCATAATATTCTAAGCACATCATAATTTGCTTTGTCTAAGTCAAGCAAACCTAGAAACCCTCCAGTAATAAAGAGTTGAGCATTGGATATTTAGAAAATGAAGACTTAATTAGTCAAAAGAATGGAAGACATTTGTATGGGACTTTTCAAAATTTGAATCCGTGCAATCACCTTGTTACGTAATACACAAAATAGCAAAAACACTTCATACCTATCCTATTGGAATATGCAATATTGAAAATTTGAAAAAATGTAATTTTGAGCTTACTCGAGGACGAGCAAGAATTTAAGTGTGGGGGTGTGATAAATCTAAGATTTATAACAAAATAATCGAATAAAATTAACATTTTTTATGATAGAACTGTATAATTTGATGCATTTTTGCTGCGTTTTCAGGAAAAAGTTGTGCAAAGCAAAATCTGAGCTAGTTGTAGAAATTCTGGAAGAAAATCATTTCGGCATGCCACAACACACTTAAACGATCTCAACCCGAGACTCTGGTGCTACAGCGTGCCGCAATGGAACTCACTGGATCTAGGAACTTAGTAGAATTCTTAAGGGGCCTCTCTATAATGCGCCGCAATGGTCTCAATCGGAGACTCTAGCGCTACAGTGTGCTGCAGCGGTCTCAACCCGAGACTCTGTCGCTACAGCACGCCACAGCGGATCAACAGCACCAGGACTTGTGAAGCAATTTAAAGCAACCCGTACCACAGCATGCCCAAGCGCGCCATATCGTGCTTAAGTGTGCTCAACCTATGAGCTCGGCACTATAGTGCACCGTAGCGCTACAGTAATTCGAAGCAATATGCTACAACGCGCCGTAGTGACCTTAACCCGAGACACGAGCACTACAGTGTGCTGCAGCAGGCATTCACTTGTTATTTTGAGGCAAAACCATTGTGCATGCCCAAGCGCACCGCTGCGGTCCCAAACTGAGATGCGGGCGCTGCACGCACTGCAGTGCCCATCGTAATCTCAGCCAGAATTAGGCATTTAATGCAGCATTGGGAATACTAGAACATTCAAATACTTTTGTCTTCCAAAGATTCCATGAACATAATTTGCATTAAAACTTCTCATTTTCAAGAGAATAAAAGAAATTTTTATTAAACAGCCATTAAAAAAAAGTAGATAAAAATATTGGCATAATTAATTCGAGAGGTTGGAAGCAGCAGCAGTAAAAGCTAAAAAAAATATTTAGGGAGGGTTCCCCTCTTTGACATTCTCAGCTCTAAGAATTCTAAGGCTACATCCAAGAGAGAAAGGAGAAACCCTACCCAAGGAAGGAGAAGGTGATTGACAGACCGATAATACGTTTGCGCTTTCACGCACGTGTACGTGGTCTGAAGTAATAAGTGGAAAGTTTGAATTTCAGGGATTTATCAAACCACAGAGAATTGGATGTTTTGTTACTAAGGTATATTTATGATCACTAATGTTTAAGCTATACGTGTATTGATTGGTGCTGATTCCTGAACAAGTATGATAACTCTTAGTAGAATGTATGTCTAAATAAAGGTAGAGCAAAGTTGGGTTTCTCCCACATGATATGGTAGATAGCTTATATATGATGATTCCTCAAGCATTCATTTTTTCTTTACTTAGTTCTTTAATCAAGTGCACATTGTTCTTCTTAGAGTTTTAATTCAAAGATTAACAAGTTCAAGTCTCGTGCATGAAATGAAATCACAGTTGGTTCTATTTCAGCACAAAGACCCTTATAAGATTTTAGATTTGTAGTTTTTATCTCATTTCTTGATCATGGAGATGAGGGTTATAAGGTTTAATATCTTATAAGTATTGATTCTACTAAGAGCTTCACGCACTTCCAGCATAACTGTGGATGAGGGCGTGATTTTATTGGGCTTAATGACTATGTCACCTTGTTCATGAGCACTCAATGAATCAATTCCCTCTCTCAAGTATGCCGAGCAACGAAGCTCAATTAGTGGGTCTTAACATCACACACTTCAACTCATTAGTTGAGCATAGATTAAGGTGCACTATGCTCAAGAACTTTCTCACACAGTTCTAAACTCTCATGCACTCATAAATCTAGCATCAAAACTAAGGCGAGCTATGGAGCACAAGATAAAATAGTCCTTGAGTTCAATTAGTCCTTTGTCCTTGGTCCACATTCAAGTCCATAATACTTATTTAATTTCTTTAATAAGGCATTGAGTTCATGAATTTTTTTAAAACTTGAGAAAAACTTCATACAATTATAGTATCTATCAATACATATGGGATTGCCCCAACCCTCCCCAAGGAAAGGTTAGCTCTCCATTACAAAAGAGATGAAAAAGAATATATACATGGATAAAGACCATTTCATGATCAACTAAGAAAAAAAATACAAAGCAAGAGCTTAGAAAATACTAGGAACATTCTTTTGGAAAGTTCTTCAAACTCCTCTTTTTCTTGCTTGAAGTTGCTTTTCTTAGGTCCCTAGTTCTGCCTTTCTTCTCCTTATCCTTAGCAAAATGAGCTCTTCCACCCTTGAGAGATGTGGTATTTATAGAGGAGGGCTACTTCTTCATCCTCACATTTCAAAATCTGTATTTTCCCTTAAAAATTCTGGAGCAATTATGGCCAATTCCACTTGATGGATGAAGTGACCATTTCTTTTTTATTGTTTAATCTTCACATGACAATTTTCCCATTAAGAATTAACTTGCTGCAGAAGAAATGATGGCTGGAGACAAGAAACTAGTTGGGGGTCTTGTCCCAGTCGCAATTAATGCTTCTGTTAGACAAAAATATGGTTGGCCGCCGTAGCGAGCTATAGCGGAAAATTTTCGCAAAGTGGGCCGATGTGGCATGTTAGGGAATTTTGGTTCATACAATAAAGGGTCGTAGCAGTGCGCCGGAGTGCGCTATAGTGTAAGCAATTTCACAAAAGGCTCCACTGCAGCGTGCTGGGGCACCAGTGCTTCGCAAAGTGCTTCGCTCCAGCGCGCTATGACGCCCGATTTCTCAAAATGTCCCACTACAGTGCACTGTGGCGCCAGCGCTTCACAAATTTCTCCACTGCAGCATAGTGTGGCACCAGCGATTCACAAGCTGGACCAATACAGCGCACTATGATGCTAGCGCTTCACAATGTGCTCCGCTGTAGCATGCTATGGCGCCTGATTTCGCAAAATGGCTCGCTGCAGCGCACTGTGGCGCCAGCGCTTCACAAAGGATTTGCTGCAGCACGCTACGGTGCCAGTGCTTTGCAAAGTGCTCTGCTGTAGCGCGCTATGGTGCCCGATTTCGCAAAATGGCTCGCTGCAGTGCGCGACAGCGGTTTTCTTTAGAAATTTTGGAAAATTGTCCATATTACTCATAATTTGTTGGATAGGCATTTTTCTCGAAAAGATAAGCAAAATTAGATTAAGGAAGCAATTTTAATATGAGAAATGAATGAAATTTTTCTTAAATTAGGATATAAATTATTAATTTATCACACTCCCACACTTAAATTCTTGCTTATCCTCGAGTAAGCTTAAAATGGTATTTTTTTATTTCTTAGGTATGAAAGTCAACAAAAGATATCAATTAGATTTTGATGAGCAATTCAAGGCATGTGCTTAATTGAAATGACCAAAATCATTTGGCATTAATTTTCTAATTTTGGATATGAACTAAGATTAGTAACTTAATCTCCAAGTATTTGTATTTATGCTTGTTACTAGGTAATGGGGGAGGTTCCATAGAACACTAGACCAGAGAGGTAGTGATATAATCAAGAGTTGTGTGCCATATGTGCTCCTTCTTATGAATCATAAAGTTGATTAGATTAAAGGAGAGATATTTTTCATCATCTTTTTATATTTCTTTCATTTGGAAGAGATATTTTCATCATCCCTATTTTTATATTTTTCTATTTTTCTATTTTTATTCTTAGGGAGAGATATTTTTCTTCATCCCTAACTCAAATATTTATGATCATGAAGTCCTACGGGAGCCTAGCACAATCTTTTAGATTACTTACTATAATCACTAGTTTTTAGTCCAATGCTTTCCCCACACTTAGTCCTTAACATTGATTTAATTTTTTTTTTTTTTGGAGATTAGATTAACCTTAATTCATTACTTAGTTAAAATGTTTAATGTTATCAATGCATTTGATCACTTTTTGTTTAGCACCCATTTTATTTCATATTATTTTCTTTATTGATATATTTTTTTGTGACTTTCATTTCTTGAAAAATTCAAAAAAATTTATCATTTTCAAATTCTAGAGAGATTTGAGAATATGATAATTCATAATTTAAATTCCTCAAAATAAAACACACAAAAATAAAAGTACAAAAATAAATAATGCAAATAAAATAGAAAAATACAACCTATTTATTCTTGGGCTGCCTCCCAATAAGCGCTTGTTTTAATGTCTCAGCCCGACATGAGTAGGATTAATTATGTGATACCTTCATCTGGGAGGTCCTAAAGGGTCCATCCACCCTTTTCTTATAAGATACCTTGCTCCAAGTACATCTTAAGATGATTTCCCATTTACCTTAAAAATGCCATCATTCGAAGCTACTTCCACTGCTCCATGAGGGAAAACCTTAGTGATAGTAAATGGTCATGTCCATCTTGACTTCAATTTTCCTAGAAATAATTTTAATCTTGAGTTAAAAGCAGTACTTTCATTCTAAGTTGAAAATGTTTTGGCTTGATCAGCTTATCATGCCATTTTTTAGTTTTCTCCTTATATAATTTCGCATTCTCATAGGCATTTAGTCTGAATTCATCAAGCTCATTTAATTGTAGCATTCTTTGTGCGCCAGCTTTTTGGGAATTAAAGTTCAATTTTTTTACTGCCCAAAAGGCTTGGTGCTCCAATTCTACCAGAAGATGACATGATTTACCGTAAATGAGCTTAAAAGGAGACATTCCTAAAGGGGTTTTAAAGGCAGTTCTATATGCCCACATGGCATCTTGAAGCTTTGAAGCCCAATCCTTACTATTTTGATTCACAGTTTTCTCTAAAATTTGCTTAAGCTCCCTGTTTTTATGTTTTTCTCTTTTCTGATCTTTTCTTCTTCCTCCCCCTTTTCCTCTCTAGCTGTCGCTATACTTTTACGATTCTCCTCTCTCACAACCGGCCTTGTAGTTTTTCCACTTCTTAGGGTGATTGCATTCCCCGACTCCCTTTCATACTCACCAATGACTCCCACTAATGAAGGTTGCTCTAATTATTTCATGATTTCTTTTAGCTTTTGTTCTATTCTTTTTACTAACTAACTCTTCTTGCCTTAAAAGAGTGTGTTCGTGCCTGTTTAAGGTGGAGTTAGTTTTATTCATGAATTCAGTTGTGGAGGTTCTAAATTTGATAAGCGAGCTTTCCGTCTCTCTCTATTCCTTCCATGATTCATGATTACATTGACATTTCTTAACTCACTATTTTCCTCCTGACAATAATTAACATACCCACATTCTAGCTTTTTATTGAGTTGAGAGATTTGGTTTTAGAGCTCAAGGATTTGTTGTGAATTTCCAAGTGAATTACATTCATTTTTATTATGGTGATCATTCCTCTGGAGAGGCCATTGGTAAGCATTGTTTTCCATTTCTTTTAAGAGGTCGTAAGCCTCTTCTTGGGTTTTGCTACTGACAGAGTCTCCGACAGCCGCATCGATGAGAGTCCTTGTAGGATCGTTCAAACTATTCTAAAAGGTTTGAACTTGCATCCACAAGGGAAACCCATGATGTGGGCATCATTTTAGGTACTCCTTAAATAGATCCCATCCATCATACAATGTCTCACCTTCCAATTGAGTGAAGTTGGTTATCTCAATTCTCAGTCGAGCGATTTTCACCGGAGGGAAATACTTGGCTAGGAATTTCTTAGCCAAATCGTTCCAAGTCCGGATTGAATCGCTTGGGAGAGAGCTGAGCCAACTTTTGGCTCTGTCTCTTAAAGAGAATGGGAAAAGCCTTAATTTAACATCTTCAGATACGCTATTAAATCTGAAGGTGTCAAATTTCAAGAAAAGTTGAAATGTGTGAATTAGGGTCTTCAGTGACCATTCCTCCAAACTTGTTATTTTGAACCATACTCAGAGTGGAAGATTTGATCTCAAAGTTATTAGCTTCTATATTAGGCCTTACAATAGCATGGGGAATTCTCCTAACAGTGGGTAGTGCAGTAGTCTCTCAGTACTATTCCCCTTGGTTCTCCTAATGGCTCTCCACGATTATCATTATAATTTTCCATAATGGCTTGTTGGCTTAGCAAAATGTTTTGTTCTCTTTTAGCCTACGAGTAGGTTCTCTCAATTTCAGGGTCAAAAAGATAATCCAAGCAAACTCTTCTATTCATACACAACACCAATTAGGCTATTAAGAACTAATTTAGCAATAATGTTCAAGGATTTAACAATAATAAAAGAAAACAAAAAAGTAAATGATTAGCACCTATAATTATAAAAATAAAAAATTAAGTGTATATGCAAGAAATTGCTTAAATTACTAATTGTTGATAGATTCTCCTTAATACAAAATAAGTTCCAATTCCTCGGTAACGGTGCCAAAAACTTGGCATACCGATAATACATCTGCGCTTTCACGCAAGTGTACGTGGTCTGAAGTAATAAGTGAAAAGTTTGAATTTCTAGGATCTATCGAACTATAGAGAATTGGATGTTTTGTTACTAAGGTATATTTATGATCACTAATGTTTAAGCTATAAGTGTATTGATTGGTGTTGATTTCTGAATAAGCATGATAACTCTTAGTAGAAAGTACGTCTAAATAAAGGTAGAGGAGAGTTGGGTTTCTCCCACATAATATGCTAGATAACTTATATATGATGATTCCTCAAGCATTCATTTTTTCCTTACTTAGTTCTTTAATCAAGTGCACATTGTTCTTCTTAGAGTTTTAATTCATAGTTAATAAGTTCAAGTCTCATGCATGAAATGAACTTACAGTCAGTTCTATTTCAGCATAAAGACCCTTACAAGAATTTAGATTTGTAGTTTTTATCTCATTTCTTGATCATGGAGATGAGGGTTACAAAGTTTAAGATCTTATAAGCATTGATTCCACTAAGAGTTTCACGTGCCTCAAGCATAGTTGTCGATGAGGGAGTGATTATATTGGGCTCAATGACTATGTCACCTTATTCATGAACACTCAATGAATCCATTCCCTTTCTCAAGTATGCTGAGCAACGGAGCTCAAATAGTGGGTCATAGCATCATACGCTTCAACTCATTAGTTGAGCATAGATTAAAGTGCACTATGGTCAAGAACTTTCTCACATAGTTCTAAACTTTCATGCACTCATAAATCTAGCATCAAAACTAAGGTGAGCTATGGAGCACAAGACAAAATAGTCCTTGAGTTCAATTAGTCATTTTTCCTTAGTCTACATTAAAGACCACAATAGTCCTTTAATTTCCTTAATAAGGCATTGAGTTTATTAATTTTTTTAAGACTTGAGGAAAACTTCATACAATTATAGTATCTATCAATACATGTGGGATTGCCCAACCCTCCCAAAGGGAAGTTTAGCTCTCCATTACAAAAGAGATGAAAAAGAATACATACATGGATAAAGACCCTTTCATGATCAACTAAGAAAAAAAATACAAAGCAAGAGTTTAAGAAAACTAGGAACGTTCCTTTGGGAAGTTCTCCGGACTCCTCTTTTTCTTACTTGAAGTTGCTTCTCTTAGGTCCCTAGTGCTGCCTTTCTTCTCATTCTCCTTAGCAAGATGAGCTCTTCCACCCTTGGAGAGTTTTTCTTCTCCTCTATGCAGCCCACTCTTTACTTAGGTTGTAGTGAGCCAACTTGGGAACCTCTCTTAAGTCAAGAGATGTGGTATTTATAGAAGTGGGCTGCTTCTTCATCCTCACATTTCAAAATCTACATTTTCCTTTAAAAATTCTGGAGCAATGATGGCCAATTCCACTTGATAAATGAAGTGACCATTCCTTTTTTATTATTTAATATTCACATGACAATTTTCCCATTAAAAATTGACCTGCTACAGAAGGAAGGATGGCTGGAGACAAGAGGCTAGTTGGGGGTTTTGTCCCAGACGCAATTAATGCTTCTGCCAGACAAAAATACGGTGGGTCGCTGCAGCGCGCTATAGCAAAAATGTTTTGCAAAGTGGGCCACTGTGGCGCACAGGGTCATTTTGGTTCATACAATGAAGGGACGTTGCAGCCCATTGTAGCACATTGCAGCGTGCTATAGGGCAAGCAATTTCGCAAAAGGCTCCACTGCAGCGCGCAATGGCACCAGCGCTTTGCAAAGTGCTCCGCTCCAGCGCTCTATGGCGCCGATTTTGCAAAATGGCTCGCTGCAGTGCGCTGTGGTGCCAGTGCTTCGCAAAGTTCTCCGCTGCAGCGCGATGTGGCACCAGCAATTCGCAAGCTGGACCACTACAGTGTGATGTGGTGCCAGTGCTTCGCAAAGTGCTCCGCTACAGCGCGCTATGGTGCCCGATTTTGCAAAATGGCTTGCTGCAGCAGTTTTCCTTTATAAATTTTGAAAAATTGTCCATATTGCTAAAAATTCGTTGGATAGGCATTTTTCCTGAAAAGATAAGCAAAATTCGATTAAGGAAGCAGTTCTAATATGAGAAATGAATGAAATTTTTTTTAAATTATGATACAAATTATGGATTCATTAGTGAGCACCAAGAGGAAGCAAGAAGGGCTATTTCTAGGTTGGAGAGCAAGTAGAAAATCGATGAATGCTAAGGGTTGTTTCTAGTACTTCTCTTAATCTCCTCTTTACTTTCTTTACTGTAAGAACCATGCAAGGGTTCGACTCAATGTTTTGTATTTCTTGTATTTCTTTTGTGATGAAAGGTGAAACCCTCCTTGGGGAGGGTTGGGTTAAGTCATGTAATCAATTTGGATAAAAGGTGTTTGCACTCATTTTCTTCAATAAATAAAATTCTTAATCAATTTTTGGTTTAGAAATGAACTTTTTTGAAAGTGTGTGATGAATGTTTTATTAAATTAAATTGCTATAATTGAAAATACTATCAAGTCGGCTCGTCACAATAAAACTAAGTACATGCACATACGGGTCCTCACTATGAATATATGTGACAATATTCACTGTGTGAGGATTCTTGGTGTAAATACCTCAAGATTATTGTGATGAATTGAACTTGGTAACTTAATCCTATTAGAGCTCCATAGCTCACTAATTGGGTTAAAGCTAGTGCTTAGAGCTCAGTGACAAGCTCTTAAGCTTAGTAGCATTATTCTTTGAGCTCAGTCGAGAGGTGAATGCATGTGAGCCAAGAGCCAACAATTGCGCTCCATAATTCATCATAAGTTAAAGGAGGAAAGGAATAATTGTGTGCTTGTGGATGAATGTGACATAATCCATTTCTCCCAGCAATTCACTTTCTTAGCTAAACTACGAGGGAAGGACGTGATGCTAATTGAGTGGAATCAAGTTTGTGTGATCACTAAAATTAAAACTATAAATTTGATAACTTAGATGTAAGAAATCATATTTGACTCATATGATCGCACAAGGGTCTATGAGCCAAGATTGAACCTTTTGAGTTCATCTCGTGCACTAGGCATGAAATAGCTGGAATTAAGGGTCAATCTAAGGAATGCTATTATCACTTGATTATAATTTGTATGTAAGCAAATATCATTTAATAGTTGAATGAATAAGAGTACTTACACCAATTCCTAAATAAATTGCTTGATAAAATCCAACTTTCTCTTCTTCTCTAAATTGTATTTTTAAATTAAGATCTTTGTAATTTTAAATTGGAGGAAACCAAACCACAACATATCATTAGTCAAAATATTGTTGAAAGTAAATATACTTTAGTAACAAAACACTATGTTCCCTGACGACAATAAATCTTAGAACTCACTTACCATTATTACTTTGAACCGTGTACACTTGCATGTGAGCGCAGACGTGTATTTATAGTCTGTCAAGTTCCAATAATAGGAAAGAAAGGAAAAATTCAACTACTGCATAGGAAATTAAAAGCAAGTAGCTTGGGGAATAAATGCATTGAAAATGAAGGGCATGAAATGAAAACTTTAAATGTAAAACGTACCCGTCACAAAGTCGCTCTCTTCTTTGGCAATGGAAGCAAAAAGAGCTTAGACTCTTGGTACAACTGGAGATTGAGCAACAGTCTTGCATTTTATCGGCAAGGATACTCTGCCCTTACTTTTGGGCCTGGGAGGATGTTCTCTTTTGATCACAAACATTCCTGCTATATGAGGAGGCATGAGTGCAGGACGAGATGCTAAAGAATTATAAGGAGTGGGATTCTACACAGACTGCTGATGATTGATATTCATCTTATTAACTGTCCAATTTGCATGACAATCTTGGTAGCGGTGATTGGTCCTACCACAAATATAACACCGATTACCGATGTGATAGCATTTATTGTAGGGATGCGACCTATTACATTTAGCTGCTGAACCTCCCTGGTGACCCTTGACTTGTGATAAATTGAAAGCCTTTGAGCCTTGAGGATGATTCTTTTTGAAGGGCTCATGCTTGGAAGGTGGAGGGTGAGGATGTTTAAGCATCTCAAACTGAGCTTGATGGTGCTCAATCATCTTAGCACCCTCCAACAATTTAGGAAAGTTATCACGACGAGGACATTAAATGACACTTGATTGAATTTCTAAAGCCTTTCAGAAATCAGCCGCATCTTTCCACCTCAGTGCGGACTAGATCAGGTGTAAAACGAGAGAATTTCCTAAATTCCATCTCGTAGTCATAAATAGAATGATCCCCTTGAGTTAGTTGCATAAAGTCATCTTCTATGATAGTTTGAGTGGAAGGAAACATAAAGTCAGCTCGGAAGACTTGTTCGAATTCTTCTCAGAAAATATCTTCCACATAGATTTCAAAAAAGCATGCTTTAAGCTCATTGTCCCACCAGAATTTGACCTCCTCATTAAATAGATGAGTGGCCAAGCAAATACACTTGCTTTTGGGGCATTTTATGCTCGCCAAGAGCTTATCCATAGCTTTAAAGTAGTCGGCTGCCTCCATAGGTGAGGTCGATCCATTGAAAGTGGGAGGGTTCAGTCTAAGGAAGGTTAGAAGGAAAGCATCCACAATTGGACCTGAAGTAGTTAGTTGTGGAGCTGCAACTGCTTTTGGAGCTAAGGCAGAAGCTACAGGTAGAGTAGTGTAAGGAGGAAGTGGAACTTTGGAAGATTGGGGTAGAATGGGAGATGAAAAATGAGTAGCTGGAGATGGGTGATAGGGGTTACTAGTGGAAGATATCCTCTCAGTAGCCTTAGTTTTGGGTTCAATCATCACCTTAAACATTCCCATCATCTGTCTCATCTCTTCATTTAGAGATGGGACAACTGGTTCAACATCTTTAACTATAGAGGAAGAAGGATCTTCATGATCCTGATTCATTCAATGAAATTAAGAAAAGAGAAGTTCAAAAACATGAACAAGAAAAGCTTCTCATTTATATATATAAGATTAAAGCTTATAAGAGAACTACATGAAAGTAGAAAGAAGTAGAAATTACTATGTACAAACTATAATGTACAAGCTATAGAATTGAAAGCTAAAAGTTCATTTACAAAATTTATTATAGAACAAATCTGAATACAAAGGAACACAATGTAGGCGTCTACTAGCTCGAATGAGAACATCATGGGCATGAATCCATCAATCTTCGGCATAGTTCTCAAAGAATTCTTCTAACATTTGGAAGTGTATATGATCGGGGCACTGTATGATTATAAGGTATCGGTGACCCTTGAGAGCCACTCCCTTGCTAACTGAGGGATGCAATCTCCCCTGAACACATAATACTTCCATAGTTTATCAAACACTTCATCTCCACCTACTGATACTCCATAGTAGAAGCATCCATACATCGTACCCAACCAATGGTCACTTTCTCAGTACTGATCAATGGCTTTAGTGAATTGTATAAGTTCTGACTCTTAATTCTCCATCTAAGAGTCAGTTAATAAAATTTAAGTAAGATTAAATTATTTATTGACTTTGAAGTTTGTTCACTTTCCTAAGGTAACAATCTTTAGTATTTTTTCCTTTCTATGTTGATTGTCCTGAATGAGTGGATATCTAATTTTAACTTAATATTCTCAACCTTGGCTCTGATACCAACTGTAATGACCCTAATATTGGATAGTATCTAAACCCAACATTGGAGTATTACTTTAGCATTTAACACTAGATTAGAAAAAAGATAATCTAACATCAAATGCTAAGTGGCCAAGTCACTTTATGAGTAGGTGTTAAGTTATAAATAGTTTGCAATAAAAGCAAATTGGAAGATAGGAAATAATGCAAGTATAGGTAATACAAGCACTAAAAATCTACTCATTCAGTTCAAGTAGTTTCAAATTAAGTTTTTACAGGCCAAAATTAATGAAAGAGTTATAAATAAATAAATCACTCTCTCACTTGAAATAAAAGTGCAAGTAATTGAAATGAAACATAAGCAATTCTTTATTACAGCTCTTCAGGTGCTAGATCCTACTCCACCTGAATTGAAATGCCCTTGATCTATTTTTTTTTATATTTAAATATGATAGGGTAAAGCCAAACAAAAAAGAAAATTTAGACTAAATAGTATTAGCACATTTTAAAATTGGCTAGTCATTTTGAAGTTAATTGAATATCACAAGCTAATTTACAATTTAATATAAGCAGCGGAACATCTGAAAACATTCAAGTAGGGAATTAAAGTGAACACAATTGTAAAGAAGAATGGTCGACAGTAAATGAGTAAGAATACTCACATATAATATCATTCTAGCTTGCAACCAAAAAGGTATGGGAAAAATAGCCCAAAAAGGTATGGTCGACAGTTTTGGGTTCAATCATCACTTTAAACATTCCCATCATCTGTCTCATCTCTTCATTTAGAGATGGGACAATCGGTTTAGCATCTTTAACTATAGAGGAAAAAGGATCTTCATGATCCTGATTCATTCAATAAAATTAAGAAAAGAGAAGTTCAGAAATAAGAACACGAAAAGACTCTCATTTATATATGTATAAGATTAAAGCTTATAAGAGAACTACATGAAAGTAGGAAGAAGTAGAAGTTACTATGTACAAATTATAATGTACAAGCTATAGAATTGAAAGCTAAAAGTTCATTTACAAAATTTATTGTAGAAAAAATCTGAATACAAAGGAGCACGATGTAGGCATCTACTAGCTCAAATGAGAACATCATGGGCATGAATCCACCAATATTCGGCATAGTTGTCGAAGAATTCTTCTAACATTTGGAAGCGTATGTGATCGGGGCACTGTATGATTGTAAGGTATTGGAGACCCTTGAGTGCGACTCCCTTGCTAACTGAGGGATGCAATCTCCGCTGAATGCATAATACTTCAATATTTTGTCTAACACTTCACCTCCACCTACTGATACTCCATAATAAAAGCGTCCATACATCATACCGAACCAATGGTCGCTTTCTTAGTACTAATAAATGGCTTTAGTGAATTGTTTAAGTTCCGACTCTTGATTCACCATCTAAGATTCAATTAATTAAATTTAAGTAATATTAAATTAATTATTGAATTTGAAGTTTGTTCACATTCCTAAGGTGACATTCTTTAGTATTTTTGCCTTTCTATGTTGATTGTCCTGGATGAGCAAATATCTCATTTTAACTTAATGTTCTCAACCTTGGCTCTAATACCAACTATAATGACCATAATATTGGATAGGATCTAAACCCAACATTGGAGTATTACTTTAGCATTTAACACTAGATTAGAAGAAAGATAATTTAACATCAAATGCTAAGTGGCCAAGTCACTTTATGAGTAGGTGTTAAGTTATAAATAGTTTGCAATAAAAGCAAATTGGAAGATAGAAAATAATGCAAGTATAGGTAATACAAGCACTAAAAATCCACTCATTCAATTCAAGCAGTTTCAAATTAAGTTTTTACAAGCCAAAATTAATGAAAGAGTTATAAATAAATAAATCACTCTCTCACTTGAAATAAAAGTGCAAGTAATTAAAATGAAATAGAAGTAATTCTTTATTATAGCTCTTCAGGTGCTAGATCCTACTCCACCTGAATTGAAATGCTCCTGATCTATCTTTTTTTTTTATTTAAATATGATAGGGCAAAGCCAAACAAAAAAGAGTATTTAGACTAAATAGTCTAAGCACATTTTAATATCGGCTAGTCATTTTGAAGTTAATTGAATATCACAAGCTAATTTACAATTTAATATAAGTGGTGGAGCATTTGAAAGCATTCAAGTAGAGAAGTAAAGTAAACACAATTGTAAAGACGAACAATAAAAAGTAAATGAGTAAGAATGCTCACATATAATATCATTCTAGCTTGCAACCAAAAAGGTAAGAGAAAAATAGCCTAAATAAGGCTAGAAGCTACTAAAGTGCATTTGAAAGTAAATGAAAGAAAATATGTATATGCTCAAATGAAATTATACTAAGTAAATAAAAGCAAAGCAGCGAAGGATTTAAATGAAATTAAAGCAACATACACTGTATTCTATATGAATTGTAAGTAAAATATAGTACTAAAAATAGAAAGTGCAAAGCATAGACATTAAAAGAAAATCATAGCCTCTTGGTCTAAGATAAATATAGCCTAGGACTATGGAAAGTAATATAGCTAGCAGGCTATGGTGAGATCTTACAATCAATAAGATGGTAAGAGAACTCAAATTTTATTAATTGAATTTGTTTTATGAAAAAAATCTCATTTTGTAGGCAAACATGATGAAGCGAGGAGTTAAGCACGTCTGCCTAACTAGTAAAGGAAAGTGGGGTCTCAAAGAAAATAAAAAACACACATTTGCTCTCTGAGAATGTGAGGTCTCCTTATAACTCTTATTTAGCTTGCCCTTAGCTATCCACGAATATTACAAACCCCTATCCACCAATCTTATATGTATGTTTCAAATGAAATTAGCTCAAAGTTAAGCAAGCACTCAAGGAAATTCAAATAATTATAAACTATGTGATATCTGAAGTTATCTAAGTTTTAATAATCTTCTTAAAAGATTGGAGGTATTTGAGTTCCTAATTGACTTATAGATAAATAAATTTAAGTCAATTAAAGGAAATAGTAGAAGTGTAATAAGTTGAGAAAATAATACTTAAAATTTGTTTATTAAAATGAGAAAATAATTTATAGTATATTCAAGCACATGGAATTTATCCAATACTAGCTATAAACTAATCAAATCAAGTAGATTAATGATTAAGGCTTAGGGTACTAGTAGGGAAAAGTAAAACTAATAGTTTATTAAGCAAAAGAAAGTAAATGCAAATAAATAATACACTAGTTTCATCTAATTAGCTTATAAATTTAAAGATCTCAAATCAAACTAATCACTAACTTAACTAGGATTAATTGATAGAAGATGTTTAAGTATATAGGATAGGTAAATTTCATAACTACAATATTTACTAAAGTTTATAAATTAAGGAATTCTATAAGATATTTTAATCTCAACGAAGAGCTAAGTAATTCTTAATTCAAGTATTAGAAACTTAAAAGAGAACTAAGAACTTAAGGAGAAATGAGAACTAGAGATTCAAATCTAATAATTGGACACTAGTTATATTTGATTCTCTTAATGAAACAAGTCATATATTTAACATTCAAATCCTCAACTTATTAAAGGACTAAATGTAAAGGCTAGTATTAGAGAACTAATACTAAGTTAAATAAAAACATAAGATATTAGCTTTAGTGAAGATATAACATTGAAATTATATGAGTGTGAAAGCTATTAATAATGATTGACCATAATCTAGCGCTCAAGAGCACATGCAATTCATACAATTCAATTCATTCATATAACAATTATACAAATGAAGAAGACCAATCAAGTAAGTGCTAGACATTTCCAAATCATCAATTATGAAAATTTAAGATTCAAACATACAATTGAAAGTGTATGTGAAGTAAGTAAGGTGAAACATATTTGCTATCATATGGTTTAATTACCTATAACAAACATAAATGAAATTTATGAAATTACAATTTTACCAAAATTGAGGAGCTAAAAACTTAAATCCTTCAATTATTATCTAAATGAAATAATATACATAAATATGAAATCCTCATATCATAAGGAGAGCCATAATAAGAAAAATTATAGTAACTAGGTTAAATTTGATCAATATTGAAATTCTAGGGTTTGGAGGACTCCAACTTAGGATTAAAATATCATTAAGAGATTTAGGGTTGAAAATTTAAATTTAATCTCATTTTAATGTCCTACACATTTTTATGAGTGAAATGGACTATTTGATATCAAGTTTGGACATCAAATGATCAAGTTATGATGTAAATAATATTTGGTAAAATAATTAATTTAATTAATCATTTATAATAATGATTAATGAAATTAATTGCAAATATACAATTCTAACATCAACATAATACTCCTCACATTCTTGTGGATAAACTAATACACGAAATTGTATAATGAAATTAAGTATTTCAGAAATTGCATAATAAATGAAATTGTATAATTAAACCAACTTTAAATCTATTTAAAATAAGAAAACTGAATAAATTCAATTTTCAAAAATCACTTTAAATTATGTTCTTATTGTTCCATGAAATTTCAAAATCATTAAATTATAAAACAAAAGAAATGTTTTTAGGTTTCTTTAAGGAGTCTATTAAGTGAATTAACAAACAAAGATTTCCTTAGCATTAAATGAAGTTTCAAATGAACAATAAAAAGTTTTAGTTAATATGAATTTAGATTTTTGGCATCCCGTTAGGCCTAAAATGCCGTCTCCTTTTAAAAAAAAAAATATACATGTCTTAAACGGGTCGTAATTAAAGGCCCGTTTTAAATTAATTCCTTCATTAGGGAAAAGAGCCGAAGGAAAACATGATTTCTTTTTATATTTTTTTAAATCAGAGTTCAAAATAACTCGAAATTACAGGATATATAATCTTATATAAACAAGCAACAATAAGTAGTTTATAGCATATTTATCTCAAAGATTATGTATCAATATGTATAACTGTAAGTGCATAAAAAAAATGTTGAACCCTTATCTAGAGACATTTAAAAATTTGAAATAATCACAAGCATAACAGTAGTTTCTAACAAATACTACTAGAGAAGGCAGGGAATTATTAGATCGCTAAGATGTTATTGTGCAATTATTGAAGTGGAAATACTTAAGAAAGAAGAAGTATCTTAGACCCAGCTCCAGTTCACTAGGATCTTAGGGCTCACCGAACATCGATCCTCCAAAATTGATCGACAACAACACTTTCGCCTCAAGGACCTCTGCAGCGCTTGCAAAGGAAATAATGGGGAAGCAAAATGTGCGGAGAGGAGCTCAGTAGGCTAAGGAAGGTCTCTAGGTACGAGCGATTCCCTTCTGCTTGCGCACGATCCCCCGGCAGCGCAGGGACGTACAATGTTTCTATTGCAGTCGTTGGATGTGCGCAATCGTGCCAAAAGTGCATCATATGGTGGATCTCTCACCATGAATCTGGGAGTAAGGGGCTCGATCAAGCCATTGGATCATCCTTATCAAATCCAACGATCTGATCTTAAAAAAAAATAGGACACGAAGCATCCTATTAGCTATCACAGGTATTCTGTGTTCGGTTCATAACAATGAATTTCTGCTGTTATTCAATGTGGTCGTGGGGATTTATTTATATTTATTATATAAATTATTAATTCAATTAATTCAAATACAATATTAAATTAATTTATTTTTCTTATTTAATTACTCAAAATTAAGTACTCATACGTGCTCCGAAAAATTCTAAATTTTTATCATACCTATTTGAAGGGTGATGAACCCAAAAATGCATTTGGATTTTTGATCAGAGATCAATTTAATTATCCTAAGTTTATGGATATTTATGTAATATTAAAATAATCTAGAAATTTTTGATGACCTTCAAACACTTCCAAAATATCACCCCTTGCTAATTTTGGGGTGATGAGTCTAATGGCGGACTCCCTTTTTGATTCTGAGGTCTAAATAATTTAGGCTTTTTCAAAATTATTGGAAAATCAGAAAATGCTGGAAATTATTAAATGATCTCCAAATTGCACAAAATTCAAGGTGGATGTTCTTAACACTATTATAAGAGTATTAGAAAAGAAATTAAGTTGATTATATTATTAATTAATTGGTAACAATGCTAAGGTTATTACAATATTCACTATAATTATGTTAATCATAGTATTAGCATAACCATAGAGGGTACAAGGCCCCACAATACCACTGCATATGTTATATATATATATATATATATATATATATATATATATATTTAAATATGTCACATAATATCATGCCACAAATATGCATAACCTCAATGTCACTTAGCATCCCACAAATCATAGGTGAGTAGAACTGCTCCGCTAACATATTATAGAGCAGCATAATAGCTCTGCTAATGACATGATATGCTAATGTGATTCATGATATGCCAAGGGATTTAATAAACTAAATGCTTTTAAATCATTAAAAACTAGAAAATAGACAAAACCAAAGTAAATATCCTTTCTTATGCACATTTACCTTGAAAATTTCACAAATTAAAAATTTAACTATACGAACTATACCATTCTAATTTAATTTTACCAAATTCAGATTTAATCTATACTATAATTTTATAATATCCTAACTCATCACATGTTAAAAGTACATATTCATGATTAGTATGTCTTGAGAAAGGTGGCTTTAAGCACTTATTTTGTTTAACTGCACTTATCAATACTCACAAGGATAAGAGACATAATCTTTTTACAATTTATTCTCTCAAACTAAGATGTTAAATTCCTAATTTATAACTTACTTTGGACTTAGGATGTTTATCCTGAGCTGAACTATACTTATCTAATTGCCTAAGATAAGATCAAAACTCTATAATTATTTTTAAGGTAAATCAACCAATTCCATATTCTAATGAATAAATCAATTCTATAGATATGCATTACAATCTCCATATGATGATACTAACATTCTCATTCTAACAATCTATATGATCAAGGACAAGCTAATGAATCCATCCTCTATTGTGGTAAGTCCTTTACAAATGGCACCAAGGTAGTGACATAGAAGTTATTTAATTTAGGATAACTACCATAAAAGATAACTCAATCTAAGTCTTTTTAGGTTATCCTACCATAAAGAATATGAGCAATCATTTAAAGTTGTTAAGGTTCATCTAAGGTCCTACCTCAAAATGAGACAAACAAGGCATCTTCCTACCTCTAAGTTATCTTATTAAATGTATAATATTTACTTTATCTTAAGTTTATCTTTATATTTTAAAAATCTAAAATTTCTAATCATCATATTTAAATCATAAGCTAAATTCTAAAAGTCAAGATAATGAAACCCCATGTAGGTTTACAAGTTTGATCATATAATTTAGATGCAAAATCAAGTATGTAAATCTCTTAGATTCAAGTTCAACCCAACACTCCAGTTATGGGATAAATTCTGAAAACTCTTAGGAATTGATTGTTTGTAAATCAATCATGTTTAATTAAAGATTGGGTTATACTAAATCTCTTAATTAGGAGAAAATCAAGAAGGTTTAAGGTTTTGATTAAGATAGATAAATCACATGAACCACCTTAAGGCCTAATATCCTATCTTGATAATATAAGATCAAATGATAAAATCAGCAAGTGTTAAATGATTTCATGCAAATTATTGAGTGCAAAATCAATGTTCTAATTTAGGCTTAATTTACTCTTAAGCTTAATTAAGGCTAATTAGAGTTGAAACTTATTAGGATATAATTAAAGCTATTTATGCAAAATTTGACATGCTAGATTTTCAGTAAGTTACTAATCAATTATTGAGGTTCAAATCAGCAATAGGTTCCATTTTGGTTAAACCAAGATGTTCATTTAAGCTAATTTGGGTTTTGTACAATTAGCAACTAATTAAGAAGATTAACCATGGAAAATGAAATCAAACTTTACAATTAAGTTTAAAATATCAAGATAAAGTAATGGAATTTGGTACATGCCATTTAGGTTAATCAAGTTCACTAATTTTCTCTAATTATACAAATTAGGGATTAGGGCATAATTAATAAAATTGATTTCAAAAAATTTAATTAACACTAGGAATAAATTCTATATGCCATAATAAGCATTTGGAAACCTATTGAAGCATTTGGACAAGTATAAGTGTTAAAATTCATTAATCAAGCCATTGAAGTAATTACACAAAATTTAGAAAATAAATTACAGAAACTAAAATATTTTTGCATATTATTATTCTACATATTTTATTGATCAAAATAATATATAATTTCATATAATTTGGATTTAAAATGACAAAGTTATCCAATTTATTTAAATGGAATTAATTTGATTAAATTAACTTTAGATTTTAATTTTTGATTTAATTTACTTAAGGAAATTAAATTCAGAAATTCCTTAATATTCTCTCAACCCAAAATCTAAACAGCATGGGTTGGGGTATGACCCGACCCACCACTGTGCATCTCCCCCGCACTTCAACACGATACTCAGTAATTAAGGCTAACCATAATCACTCAATTGCTGAGCTCCATCCAACACCGATGCCTCTAGATGATCGCAACACCATCACGATGCCTAGACACATTGATTTAGCCTATAATCCCTAATTGGTATGGTTGAGACTCCAAAGCACACCCTCAAATTCCTCGAATCAGAGTTGGGGGGAACTGGGAGCTCGAGAGCAGTTGAGAGCAACTAATTGTGGGAAAATAAAAAATTAAGGGTTCATAGTGCACAAAAAACTCACTGTGAATATTCTGAGGTTATTTATAGCCTCAGAGAGTCTCTGGAAAGAAGATGGGAGCTTGGCATAACCTGAGATCTTGGGTAGAGGATAAGCTCTCGAATCTTCGAAATTGGGGGTAATTAGGTTTCGGGGCTTAATCATGGTACATAACTGACTTAGGGAAGGTGCTAATGGCTCGCTGACGTGGATACAAGTGGGGGACAAAGCATGTAGTCGGGAGTATGCAGATCCTCCTTGTCAGGGATAGTGCTCTTCTGGGATAAAGATCCACAGTGCAGGAGCATTGTGGTCCTGTTCTATCGATTAAAACCACAAAATGGTTCTGATTACACAGATCCTAATGACCTGATCCGGAGTGATCAGGGTCGTGAGATCTTCAGGCGTGATATGACGGCTACGGGCGATCGCTGCTCCGATCAAATCCGGGCCATTGGATCGAAGGGGTTTGATGGCTGGATGGTATGAGCTTCGCTATCACGTGAACCAGGCTATGTAGTGGATTGCTCGTGATTCGCACAGCGGTTCCAGATCATTGGCGACCGTTGGAGGGTTAGAATGCAAATATGAATTGTTTCAAACCATTTTGTGCAACTTTACCTTAATTAAATAAATTCAAATGACCTCCAAAAATTTCCAAACATGCACCCTCAGCTGATTTAGAGGCGAGGAATTCAAAAAGTTAATTAGAATTTGATTTGAAGATCAAAATATTTTGTCATAACTTGGGGTTCTTAATTTGGCAAAATTGCCAAATTGACCTAATGAGGTTTGATTGACCCCAAAATTTTAGGGTTAGGTTTTAATGACTATATAAACATAATGGAATAAAAATTAAGTTGTGGTTAAGCCTAGATTAAGCTTAGTAACAACTTAGGGTTGTTACAGATCTATTTTTGAGCTGTACTATAGAATCAAACATGTATCATTTAGCCAATGACATAACTAGATCCAATAAATTCTAATGCAAAAGCATTCAATTGAAGATGCATACTAATTACGATACACTCTACTTAATTGATAATTAAAAGTACTAAATATGCTGATTAAGATTAATAATGTATATGCATTTCAAAATTAACATGGAATTCTCATTAAGCATCCAATGTTCAACTATATATGTCCAAAGTATAAGGCTCAAATACAAGGTGTGCAAAGCATCAAAGTCAAAGTAAGCAAGACTCTACTACAACATATGTAATATCTGTTATTATCTAATTTAATCATTCTATCAATTTTGAGAGAATACAAGCTTAGAATCTCCAATATCCAATTATTAAATAAAATCTTATATTCACGGCCTTACAAAGTTAAACATTAGAACTCAATAAGTTCTTATTCAAAATCAGGAAAGGTCATCTGCAAAGGTAAAGTAATAAATCAATAACTTAATTGATGTATTTTAATGACCCATAACCAAGTTGGATCAAGATAACCAAGATTTAAGGATTTAAAGTTAAACTCTAAATTGAATTTTAAGCTCTAAATCCAAGGTGACAATATCTAAGGATCTTGGGTTTCACACAAAGTCTCACTCTAAAGATAGTGAATTATAAGGACTAAAGGTTTAAAGATGATGAAAAGATCCAATTTAGAAGGGCAGAAGTCTAATGTCCAAAGAAAAAATAATCAATTTAAATTTCTAAATATAGGAAATGGATTCAATCTATTAAATAACTTAATCATTCAATAGAGTTAAATTCACTTAAGCTAAAAGAAGATAATCTAAAGAACTAAACACTTAAGAGACTTCTAAAGGATCTTAATGTAGTGCCCTGCCCCGTCACCGTGCGCAAAAGTATAAATCATTACAAATAATTGGCGGCGGAGCGGTGATCCACTTGGGAAGGAATTTCTCATCTCCCCGAATAGCTCAAACTAACACTGAAGGGCTGCTGACTCAACCCCAAAGGAGGGTTGAGAAATAATACTTAAGATAAGAGTAGTATCATTATCCTAAGTTTTAGACAAATATATACATTGGATTTAAAACACAACATGAAGAATCCAATATATATAAAATATCAGCATTTCTAATTTGTTGATCACATCACAAAGCTAAGTATAAGTAAGGTATAAATAAAGTGCGAAAGCTAAAGTAAACATCCAGAAACATTAATCACATGAGCTGAATGAAACATTCATCTCATAAAAGAAAAGAAAATACATCCAGAATTATTACAAACAGTTTACTGAAATACAGAAAATGAGTCCAAGTACTAAATTGAAATGGTAACTAAACAAAATAGTAAAACTGAAGAAGAGTTCACTAGTGCTTCATGAACTCCTCCTAGATCTCCTGAGTATCCACCTAATCTAGCTCCACTAACTGCTCAAGATCTAGCAAGTTTCTGAATCCTAAAAGTACCACATGTTAGACAATAAGTCTAATACATCAAAACTAATCTAAACAGTTCTAATTATATACATTTAATAGTAAAGTAAACAAAGCTATAGAAAGACTATAAAAATAATTGAATAACTCAAATTGTAAAAACCTGAGTAAAGTAAAGCTGACTGTATATTGTATACTAAAAGCATATAAAATAGAGTATAATCCAAAACTGAGTAAATAGCATGTAAAGCTGTGTTGTATGCCACTAAAATAATGCATCTAAATATGCCACAATATTGTATGCCACTTATATGCAACTGAACTATCACTGAAATGTTATGAGCTGTACAGTCCAATGTTTACATATATCCTATTGGGAAACACAATTTACTGTGATGTCTAAATATCCCGAGTTTCCTCACTTGATGTATGCAACATTCCATAACTCATAAATCATTAATGATACTCATACATTATGCTTATGCTCATGCTCATGTCTTTACATTACATGACTTAAAATTCAGAAATCTAGAAAATGATTTAAAATTAGATAATGAATCAAGTATCTCCATTGTGCAAATTTCATCTAAATGGATTTTGAATCCTAGTTCTAATTTCAATAACTAGCTTAGCTTAGGATTTTACTTAAGATGATTAGTTGGAAATGTTGTATACACATGGTAGTATATTTTTAAGAAAGGTGGATTTAACACTTAGCTTGTTTAAAACTACACTTATTGAAGCGCACTTCAATACGAGGCAAAACCCGATCACAATTTATATCCCAAGCTAAGCTGTTAAATAACTTAATTACAAACCTACTTAGTATTTAACACAAGGTGACTTGAGATACTTAGTTTGTTTAAACTGCACTTATCAAAGTGCACAATGATTGGAGACAAAAATCGGTCGCAGTCTATATCTAAAACTAAGGATCTAGTTCACCAATTATAACAGTCTTAGTCTTGGAAGACTTACTCTAATGAGTCTGTATTTGTCTAATCCCTCAGGATAGCACCTGACCATAAGTCCACATTGGAGTGACTCAGCCAATCCTAAATATTATTGAAGTAACTCAGCACCACAGATATGCATAATTATATCCAACTAATAATTTGGGTTCTAGCTATTCTATTTAGCTACCAAGGATTTACTAAAGCTATGAATACTGACTCTAATTGGGTGAATCATGCACAAAGTTCCAAGAGTGTGACCAAGAGGTTACTCAATATAAGTTACTACCACATGCGGGGAATCTCATTCTAAGGACTTTAAGTGATCTTACCATAAGAGTTTAAGATCAATCTTCTAAGGCCAAGAAGGATCATCTAAGTTCCTACCTCAAGATGTAATAATAAGTTCTTCCTACCTCAATGTGTTGACAATTGTTAAGGCCATTATTATTACCAAAGAAAAAACCCTATGTAAGATCATCAAGACCTTACATATATAATATTTATGCTAAAATTTGTAAGTTTTATTCATTAAGCTTGTTTTGGTCAAATCAGATGGGTAAGCCCATCTGATTAATACCTATACTACAATTATGGGAAATAATCAAGAGTTTTATTAAGATTTGATCTTGTGATAAATCAACATAGTTTTATAATTAACTTTATGCTAAGAGTTTATATAAGAGAAAATCAAATATCTAAAGTTTAAGTTGAGATACTTAATCACACAAGTTCTTTAATTACCTTAGCACTTCTGATTTAATGGATTAAGACCAATGTCAAATCATATGCATTATTCGAATCATGCAAGTTAAATTATCTTTCAATCAAAGTTACTTGATTAAGGTGATTATGGTTTAGATCTAAATCCAGACAAGTTAGGGTTTAACCCCTAGTCTTACAAAAATTAAGATCAATAGTTGATTTATAAATCAATGATAAATCAATGTATTATTGGGGTATTTTTGATGGAAATTTTAAGACTTAGATTAAGTATTATTTACTTAATCAAGTTCTTAAGATTCTTATGTTCAATATAGTTTAATGTCAATTTAAGTAAATCAAGGTGTCCAAATCAGCATTTAAATTCTCTAACATACTTAAACATTACATTAAAATAACGAGTAATTAAAGCTAATCAAATCTTAAAATAAACACAAAAAGGATTAGCACTTGATTACAAATTTAAAGCAATTATGTTCCATACTATTTGATTATTAAGATCTACTTGGTCAAATGAATAATCAAAGATTCTAACATTAATATTTGGCATGAAATATTTAACACACAAGTGATTTTAGAAAATGCTAATAAGGATAAATTTTCACATTTGAATTTCACATAAAATTTTATACAATACTTAATTTTACTAAAACTAGGTTCAAATTTGATATATTTCAGACAGTTCTGGGCAGTTTCGGCCATACCCAAAAAATTTGAAGTTTCAGCCATGGACAGTTCTGGGCAGTTTAGGGCGATTCTGGGTGCTACGGTGAAAAGCCTTTGACAAATTTTCTATAATACCCTGCCATACCTAAAAAGCTTCTGATATCAGTCACCGACTTTGGCTGTGACCAATAATGAATGGCGCTAACCTTATTTTGATCTACTTTAATTCCTTGCACATCTATGATGTGGCTCAAAAATGCAACTGAGTCAAGCCAGAATTCACACTTAGAATATTTAGAGTATAATTCATGGCTTCTAAGCTATTCTAACACTATCCTCAAGTGATTCTCATGATTAGCCTTGCTCTTTGAATAAATCAAAATATCATCGATGAAGACGATGATAAATTTATCTAAATAAGATTTCAGCACTCGCTGCATTAAGCCTATAAAGATGGATGGTGCATTAGATAAACCAAATGATATTACCAGGAATTTGTAATGTCCATAACACATTTTGAAAGCTATCTCTTATATATCCACATCTTTAACTCTTAGCTGATGATAACCAGATCACAGATCGATCTTGGAAAATACCTTAGCTATAGATAACTGATCGAATTGATCATCAACTCTCGGTTGTGGGTATCTGTTCTTGATGGTTATTTTATTTAGTTATTGATAATCGATGATGCACATACGCATTAAGCCATCTTTCTTTTTCATGAATAAAACAGGCGCTCCCTAAGGACATGAACTTGGTCGAATAAGACCTTTTCCTAGCAACCTTTGAAATTGCTTATTCAATTCTTGCAACTCCTTAGACACCATTCGATAAGGATCTTTTGATAATGGTTAGGTTTCTAGAATCAATTCTATATCAAATTCTAATTCTCTAATAGGAGGAAGACCAGGTAGGTCTTCAGGAAAGATATCAGGAAATTTACAAACTATTTGATTCTCAGAAATAGGAACAACTCTTTTTTTTCTCCCAATATTGTTATGAGATACACATCACATCCTTTTTAACTAACTTTTCTGCTTTCATTGCATTAACCAGTGACACTTGGGTACTAAATCTTCCAATAAAGGTTTCTGACTAACTTCCACTGCCCAAAGTGATTTTCTTCTTTTGGAAATTTATGGAAGCACCGTGTTTGCTTAGAAAATTCATGCCCATAAAATCATATCAAAATTTGTGATTGACAATATAATTAATTTAGCTTAATATTTTTGTTCACCGATGGGAATATCTATGTTGCAGAATTGTTGGGATTGCATACGGGCTCTGAAAGGTAACCCGATGCTCAACGATTTTGCTAATCAATAGGTTGGTAGCTTAAGAGTTTTCACCCAGCTTTCTGATATGAAGGAATGAATTGCTCCAGTATTAAAAAGAATATTACAAGATTCATCATTTATCATTATGGTGCCTAAGATTGCAATAATTTAATAAGAATTGTTATTTAAACATTTCAAAAATATTAAAATGGTAGCGACTGACTGAAATTAATTTAAGACATACCTGAAACAACATCATTATCTTCAGGTGCAGATGCAGGAGTCAACATGTAAACTCTCTCAGGAGCTGATGGTTGCTTGCCCTGAGGCCGCTGGCGTTGGTGATTATAGGCCAACTTTGGTGCGGAAGCAGATGCATTCTTGTTGGATGTAGGTATGGAAGCTGGAATCTCTGCTAAGGCTGGAGCTCGACTATTCAAAGGCTGTGGACGGAACACTTTATTGTGACGAGAGTGATCGACGAGAATTCCATCGATAGTTATTTTAAAGTCACATTGATAGAAGCGGTGGCCATCTCGGTCGCAGGTGAAACATACATTGTCGAAATGATAACATTTACTATATGGGTGAGAATGCTTGCATTCGAGAACTTTAGATCGGGATTGTTTTGCTTCGAGATTGAAAACTTTATCCACCCTACAATGACCAAACTGCTCTTTCCTTGGTTGCATAAATGCAGCGTTACGCTTACGGTCCATTTGACCTTGAAATCCTTCTTAGAGGCAAGCCGCCGCGCTCAATTCTGCCAAATTTTTGATTTGGCGGGACACTATATGAGCTTTTATAGAGTCCCTTAGCTTTTCCAAGAAGCGGTGGCACCTAGCCGCCTCAGTTCTAACCAAGTCCAGAACAAAATGCCACAGTCCCCAAAATTCTTGTTCGTAGTCGATTACGGATTTGTTTTCTTAAGTGAGGTGAAGGAGTTCATCCTCCAAGAATTTCTATGCCGATGCTAGAATGAATGCTTCACGAAATGCTTCCAAGAACATATCCCACGGGATATCTTCTAACTCATACTCATCAAACTTACTATTTCGTTCATTCTCCCACTAGTACACTGCTTCCTCTTGAAACAGGTGGGTGACCAAGCCAATAGCTTCTAAATTTGGGCATTTAATGTTGGCTAAGTTCTTTTTATCTATCTTGAGCCAGTTCACAGTGTCCATTGGATATAACACATCATTAAATGCGGGTCCCCTAAGATGTAGGAAGATGTGTAGGATCCCATCTCCTGCAGAATGTGTGGATGATGAAAATCCTAATTGTGGTACATATTGCTAATGAGCAGATAAAATCAGAGCATAGATTTCTTGTGCATGCTGCGCATTGCTTTCTATTAGTGCTCTTATCAGATTTTCCATTGAATTTGTTTTCTCGGCTCTGCCAGATGATGAAACCGCATTCTTAATTGGGGTAGGAGCTAAAGGAGATCCTAGATTCATGATTGTAATAAAACATGAATTTAGCAAATAAAACAAAGATCCACTATCTTTTTCAACCATCACTTTCTCAAAAAAGAAGTTACATAGGTTGACAAAAGGATGAACTGATACGAAAGCAAGATATGATAAGAAATATAAGAACATTAGCTATAATACTCTACCCTAAAGACAGCACAAAAATCATCGAATGTTACTACTCGATGCTTCCTAGCTAATATTCTATATGTCCAGTACCACCATCTATTGGCGGAACCTCCAAGCAAAAATCCCAGAATATAGAGACGGTAGTCATCAGGACAAGCTGTCTCTCGAAAAGCAGTGGTCACACGGTCCAACCACTCTTTGGCAAGAACATGGAGACTAGTTCCTTTGAAGGTCGGACAAACTAAGATCTTCTCTAGCACTTCTACTCCACGAGGAGATACTCCTTCCATAATCCTTATATAGATTTTGTCATCTTGGAAATCATCTGCCCAATACTCATCGAATAATCTAAGGTAGTAGAAGAAATCGAACTGCTGATATTCCATCCCTAAAATTTCTTTCAATTATTAGTTCTGGTTTTTCACTTATTTTAGTTATAAGTATTTAATTTGTATATTTTACTTTTTTAAAGTCTGTTCAGATCCTAAGATGTCCTTTGTTACTTATATTTAACTTTTGACCATATTTTACTCGTTTATGGCTCGTTCAATTCCTAAGATGTCAATTCTAGATATTCTTAGTTTCATTTTAGAGATTTCAGTTGGATGAACTATGAATGCTGCTTTTCTTGCACTTAGTGATTGTGATCTTATCTGTTATAGAGAATGGACGATAAAGTAAATATGAATATTTTCTTATCTAACACTTTATGATACTTCTCTGATACCAACTGTAGCGCCTTGCCCTATCGCCACACGCAAAAAAAGTGATCATTACAAACAATTGGTGGTGGAGCGGTGCGCCACTCGAGAAGGAATTTCCCATCTCCCCAAATAGCTCAAACTAACACTGAAAGGCTGTTGACTCAACCCCAAAAAAGGGTCGAGAACTAATATTTAAGATCATAGTAGTATTCTTATCCTAAGAATTTGACAAATATATATATTGGATTTAAAACACAACATGAAGAATCCAATATATGTATAAAATATCAGCATTTTTAGTATGCTGATCATATCACAATACTAAGTATAAGTAAGATATAAACAGAGTGCGGAAGCTAAAGCAAATATTTAGAAACATTCATCCTAGAAGTTGAATGAAATATGCATCTCAAAAAAGAAAAAAAAACACATCCAGAATTATTACAAACAATTTACTGAAATATAGGAAATGAGTCAAAGTAAAAAACTGAAAAGGTAACATAGCAAAATAGTAAAACTAGAGAAGAGTTCACTAGTGCTCCATGAACTCCTCCTGGATCTCCTAAGTATCCACTTGATCTAGCTCCACTAACTTCTATGGATCTAGAAAATTGCAAGATCCCAAAACTGCCACATGTTAGACAATAAGTCTAACATATAGAAATTAATCTAAACAGTTCTAATTATGTACATTTAATAGTAAATCAAACAAAGTTGCAGAAAGACTGTAAGAAAATAACTGAATAACTAAACTATATAAAACTGAGTAAAGTAAAGCTAACTATATACTGAATACTAAAAGCAAATAAAATAGAGTATGATCCAAAACTAAGTAAATAGCATGTAAAGCTGTGATGTAAGCCACTGAAATTATACATATGAATATGCCATAACATTGTATGCCACTGATATGCAACTGAACTATCACTGAAATGCTATGAGCTGTATGGTCCAATGTCTACATACATCCTATTGGAAAATATAGTATATTGTGATGTTTGAACATCTCGAGTTTCCCTATTGATGTATGCAACATGCTGTAACTCATAAGTCATCACTAATACTCATACATCATGCTTATGCTCATGCTCATGTCTCTATACTACATGACTTAAAATTCAAAAATCTAGAAAATAATTTAAAATCTGATAATGAATCAAGTGTTTCCATTGCGCAGAATCTATCCAAATGGATTCTGACTCATAGTTCTAATTTCAATAACTAGCTTTGCTTAGGATTTTACTAAAAATCATTAGTTGGAAATATTGTATACACATGGTTGTATATTTTTAAGAAAGGTGGATTTAACACTTAACCTTTTTAAAGTTGCTCTTATCGAAGCGCACTTCGATAGGAGATAAAATGCGGTCGCAATTTATATCTCAAGCTAAGATGTTAAATAACCTAATTACAAGCATACTTAGTATTCTATGCAAGGTGACTTGAGATACTTAGTTTGTTTAAACTGCACTTATCAAAGTGCTCTACGATAGGAGGCAGAACCCGATCGCAGTTTATATCTCAAACTAAGGATCTAGTTCACTTATTGTAACACTCTTAGTCTTTGAAGATTTACTCTAACGGGACTATATTTGTCTAATCCCTCGGGATATCACCTGATCATAAGTCTACATTAGAGTGACTCAACCAATCATGAATATTGCTGAAGTGACTCAGCACCATGGATATGTATAATCATATCCAACTAATAGTTTGGGTTCTAATTATTCCATTTAGTAACCAATGATTTACCAAAGCTATGAATACTGACTCTAATTGGGTGAATTCTGCATAAGGCTCCAAGAGTGTGACCAAGAGGCCAGTCAGTAAAGGTTACTACCACATGGGAGGAATCTCATTATAAGGACTTTGGGTGATCCTACCACAAGGGTTTAAGAACAATCTTTTAAGACTAAGAAGGATCATCTAAGTTCCTACCTAAAGATATAACAATAAGTTCTTCTTACCTTAATATGTTAATAATTGTTAAGGACATTACTATTACTATAGAAAAACCCTGTGTAAGATCATCAAGATTTTACATATCTAATATTGACGCTAAAATTCATAAGTTTTATTCATTAAGCTTGTTTTGATCAAATCAGATGGGTAAACCCATCTGATTAATACCTATACTACAATTATGGGGTATAATAAAGAGTTTTATTAAGATTTGATCTTGTGATAAATCAACCTAGTGTTATACTTAACTTTATGCTAAGAGTCTTATATAAGAGAAAATCAAAGATCTAAAATTTAAGTTGAGATACTTAATCACACAAGTTCTTTAATTACCTTAGCACTTTTAATTTAATGGATTAAGATCAATGTCAAATTATATGCATTATTGGAATCATGCAAGTTCAAATATCTTTCAATCAAAGTTACTTGATTAAGGTGATTAAGGTTTAGATCTTAATCTAGATAAGTTAGTGTTTAACCCCTAGTCTTACCAAAATTAAGATCAATAGTTGATTTATAGATCAATGACAAATCTATGTATTATTGGGGTATTACTGATGACAAATTTTAAAATTAGATTAAGTACTATATACTTAATCAATTTCTTAAAATTCTTATGTTTAATATAGTTTAATATCATTTTAAGTAATTCAAGGTGTCCAAATCAGCATTTAAATTCTCTAACATACTTAAACATTACATTAAAATAACAAGAAATTAAGGCTAATCAAATCTCAAATCAAACACAAAAGGGATTAGCATTTGATTATAAATTTAAAGCAATTAGGTTCTATACAATTTTATTATAAAGATATACTTGGGGTCAAACGAACAATCAAGTATTCTAACATTAACATTTGGCATGAAATATTTAAGATATATATATATATATATATATATATATATATAATTGCATAAAGAGAAATAAAATAATGATAGTAATAATAATCACATTATTATTATTATTAAAAGAATAAGAGAAAAAGAACGAAAAATCTTCCATCTCTTTGTCATTTCTTATCTTATATTTGTGTTGATGAGGCTTTATTGGAGGTCAGTGGGATAAACTAGTAGTGGATGAGGAATAAGAGGGGGAGATGGGGGAGATGGGGGAGAAGAGAGGTGGGAGAAGATGGGAAAAGGTGGTGGGTGGGGAAGTATTTATAATTTTTTTTAATTAATTAATTTAATAATTAAAATTTCTCTCTTCTCCATTATTTGAATGTGAATAACTTTTTCATCTTCTTCACAAATACTTAAAGTGTTTAATTTGGCTTTCACTTCCTCCTTTTCCTCTCTTCTTTCTCTCTCCTCCTTCTCTCTACTTTCTCTCTCTTCCATTTCTTTTCTAGAAAGTAACAAAACTTGATATGAAGGTGTATCCTGATGAGAAAAATACACTTGCATAAAAAAATTTTAATTTGGAATAAGATTTCATTTTTTATTAATTTCTGAAGATAAAAACTTTAAAAAATAATTATAATCAATCCATAGCTCTAAATTCGACAAAACTTTTTTTGTATCATTTTTATAATATTCTTAATCCAATTGCACTATAATCGCTAAATTTGTACTTATTTTTAATTTTCCCAATTTTTTGAATTTAAATAATTTAAAAACTAATTCAGGAGTATTTGTTATCTAGATTACCCTCAAACTTGAGCATAAAGACCACAAAAATATACTCTATCCAACAATATTTTTAATTTGCCCTAATTTTGAAGTCACTCGGGATCCTAATTTTTTATTTCAGTTTAGTCCTAATTATCATGTCACCGAACAATTAATTTGGTTAAAGATATATTTGTAAAATCAAATTGTGAGAAACCCTTATGTGCAATTTCCCTAATTTAAATTAAATTCAATTAATGTCTAAATGACCTCCAAAAATTCTCAAACTTGTACCATTAGGTAATTTGGGGGTGAAGAATTTAAAAATATAATTAGATTTTGGATTTGAAATCAAAATATTTTGGATATTATTTAAGGTATTTAAATTTACCAAAATGCCCATTTGACCTAGAGAGGTCCGATTGACCCTAAATTTTCAGAGTTATGTTCTAATTATTATGTGAATGTAATTAGGATCAATATTAAAGTATGATTATGCTTATAATGAGCTAAGAAACAATTTAGGATTGTTGCATTGAGGTAGTAATGCTAGGAGGGAGCTAGTTCATGAGGAGGAGTGCCATATTGCTAAATATCAATAGAAAGATTATTCTTTATATATTTTCAGTGAGGTTGAGTGTTTATTTCATTTCAGTCAAATTATTTAAATGTTCTAATAGTATAGGTATTCAGATCATGTGTTCTTTACTGTACTTTTATTCTGAGTTAGATTTATTTCTTACTATATTATGGTTGAATGAATGTTAGCTTTAGTTTACTTCCACAATCTAAAATTCTTGTTTTTGCATTTAGTAAAACCTCAGCTCATCATGTGGCATATCCCTTAGTTATCAGTAGATTAGAGTGAAAACCTAATATATTCATAAGTGGGGGATCTGTCAAGGTGACCACTCCACCGTAATGATGTTAACATGTGTGTTAACAGGACCACGGCGGGGTGGGGTGCCATAATATGGGACAAGTTGGAGAGTTCTGGAACCTACAACATGCTATGACACACCAAGGCACAGCGTAGCTCCTAGTATCCATACATAGGGGGCTGTAGTGCACCCTGACGCCAGTCAACCAGAGACCTAGTGTTATAGTGTGCCGTGGCGCGCTATAATGCTCCATGGCACTTGCCTGCTCGAGACCAAGGTGTTGTAGTGCACCCTGGCACTTACTTGCCCAAGACCAAGGCACTAAAGTGCACCGTAGTGCCTAATAAATTTCATCTTTGATTTAGGTGCTGCCCTAAGTGATTTGGGGGGTATTTTGAACTATTTGGGGTTTGAATGTTGATTGAATGTATAAGGGAATATTATGGAGATGTTACTAAGTGCAAGTTAAGGGTTTTGGCTGCTATTGGAGAAGCCTTGATGTTGGAGAGAACCCTAATCAAGTAGTGGCTGCTCCTCTTCTCCTTCAACCTAGAGTAAGAGCCGGTGTACCCTATAAAAGAAGAAATCGATCAGAAGGCTGTGTAAGCAATAGATCTTTCTTGTTCTTATGAAGTTAAAGGTCTTTGTAACTCTATATCTTCTTAATTCATAGTAGAATTTTTTTGTGGTGTGGCTCTGTAGTTTTTACCATCTTTGAGTTTTTCACATAAATATCCTTATATTTAGAAGTTTGTGGTTGTGCATGTGTATATGCTATGATTCTATTTTGTTTGTGCTTGGTTGATTTTGTCTTTGCTTGGTAACCATCAATATAACCCCAGTTCTTGAGCTTAAATTGATTTCACCACAGTGCTCATAGTAGTTATCAACATTTCCTTTTCTAGATTAAAGAATGACTTAATCTAGTTCTAGTGAACTATGAGCTGAGTGTTAGTAATCATAGTAAGATCATTAGAAACTAATTAAGTTAGTCATCCATAGTTTTTATTTGGGAAATTTAGGACTAAGGGAAAGGAAAGACTAGTAATGCTCCATCTTAAGAGCCCTTTGTAGGATGCTAGTAGGAGTTTAATAGTCTAAATTTAGGACTAGTTTGAAAGGCTTAAGCCTTAGAGATCATGTCAAATATAAAATATGCAAGAAAATTTAGTAAACCTCTTAGGACAAGAACATTTTTGCTAGTTTAAGACCAGTAGCTTAGGAAAGGGAATCAAGAAGTTTGTAACCCTTATATGTAAGATAAGTTTATAAATAGAACTTCATAATTAAATTTCATCTTATAATGTTTCTCATTAAAACAATACTTTCAAATTATTATTTTAAATATTATGTATATACTCAATTGACTTAGAGGTTAGTAATGTCTAAGCCAATTGTGGGTTGTGCCCTACCATTAAAAACCAAATATTATAGATCAGGAGCTTGGAGTGGAGCTTGGACCTGAGGCAAATCTTGATCCATAGAGGCAGATGTAAAGACTTAGCGTTTATCTTTTTATTTTACCCATGAGGATGAGTGCTATTATATTTTTAAAATAGATTGCAATAATTTTAATTTACTATGAATGTTCTTACTTTTCTTTTCGTTGATGGATGATTTAACTTTTCTTTATTATAGATGGATTGAATGATATATATAACTTTATCTTTTACATTTTCACTTTTACTTATTTTTCTTATCTCACAACATTATTTACCACATAATACTTAATAGTGAGTTAGTTTATTCTAATTCAACATTAAGTACTACAACAACCCTTAATATCGGGTTGGATTCCACCTAACTTAATGCTAGGGCATTACAAATTGAAACTAATCTATAACATTAAGCATAATATCATCTAACATTTTGAAGCTAGACCTGAGCTATATTTATTGAACTGAATTGAACTGATCCAAAGAGGTAGAAATAAATAAGTGACTATAATATATGTTTAGTTAATTTACCAAGTTCTCAATTTTATGCACAAAGTTCATTTTGCTTAAGATATTTACGGAATAAAAGACTCAAGTACAAGGAACAAGCAACAAAGTCAAGGAATAAGCTATTTTTTTAATGCCACATATGTGGTATTTGTTGTCATCTAATTTATCCATTCTAATTATTCTGAGAAGGTACAACCACCGGATCTCTAATATACTACTATCCAGTATAATCTCAGATTTACGGTCTTATAGATTAAAGCATAAGAACTTAACAAGTTCTAATTTAAATAAGATAGAATCGCCTACTAAAGTTTGATTGATAAATCAATCATCCTAGCTTGTATTTTTAAGAATACAAACCAAATCTTAATACAATCTATCAAGATTAGGAGTTAAGAGGTTAAACTCTAAACATGGGCTTTAAGTTTCTTAACTTATGATTCTAAATAATTAGAGTCTAAACTACTCAAAACTAAACTCAAATAGGGTTTGATCCATTGAATTATCAATGAGTCTAATTATACTTAATAAGATTTAAGGGCACTAAAACTATAAAGTTTAAGGATTTAAAAGAGAAATACATATCTCATCTCCATATTTTAAGCATCAAAGGCTTAACAAAATAAATGCAGAATTGGATATGCATTAACTTAGAGGTAATTCTATTGAGTCAAATCAGTATCAATATAATCTAACATTAATCTACTATTGAATTATTGCTTAAGAAAAGGAACATGGGTCTTTAAACCACATTCAAATTACTTGAGGGTTTATGCTACACTATTTTTAATCAAAATAAGATCTGATTTAAAAGAACAATTATTAGGTCTAAGAGGATTTAAGTAGATTTAAATAATTATTAATATTATTCTAAAGATTTAAAAAGAAGATGTGAATCTCAAATCCAAATCTTAAGCATGTTAGGATTTAAACCTAATTTACTTAAGAAATTTAAGATTTGAACTTAAGAGATTTCTATTAACTCAGTTTAAACAAAACTAAAGCTATACAAATTTTAATCACTGATTTAAAGGGTATGGGATAGATTAAAAGTTCTAAGCTCTTAATTTAAACACTTTTGACTTTATCCAAATAAAATAATATTATTTAAGGGTCTAAATATTGACTTTAAGATTTCGGGCTTCGAATTGAATTTTCTTTATTTCAATGGATTCCTTATTATCTAAGGAGTATATCAACAACTTAAACACTTAATTTGTTTAAGAAATGACTCTAAGAATCACTAATCATGATTTAACCTAAATAAAGAATGATTAGCAAGTTTGATTATTAAAATTGAAATTTTGCTTCATAAATAGGTTTCTTACTATCTAAGGAGTCAGTTGACACCTTAAACACTTGAGTTGGATAACTAATACACTTAATTTTTACTAATAAAAGTTAAAGTTAATTAATGGGTGATTAATAGAATTATCCACTAAAAAGTATTTTTTTAATTACATAATTAGATTTTTTTTCTCTATCTAAAGAGAAGCATAATACCTTAATCATCAAATTTAGTTAAGGACTGAGCATAATTATCACTATCAAATTCTAGGGTAATTTAGGAGTAATTAAGAATTAAATTACAAAAGCTAAATATTATTCCATAATCAGGTTCCTTATGATTTTTTGAATAAAATGATATATAATATCCTTATAATTAGATTCATATTTATCATTTAATTGCAATTAGACATTCTAAATAATTTTCCTATAGTTTAGACTTTAGGTTAAATAGTAATGCAAAGTTTATTAAATCAGTTTTAATTAAATACGTCATATTTTTCTGAATAATTTGGAATCTAAACCGCGTTTGTTAGCTTTCGACCAGACCCAACACCATCTCCTCTTTTCTCTCCACAAAATCCTGACGGCTGAAATAAGGGTTTAACTTAAAACTTCAATTATCTTACGTACAGACAAGTTGTCAACCTGATCTTTGTCCCTACACAATCCCTAAAGCATGACACATCATTTGCACCAAGAATTCTTAAGAGAGGACTCCTAGATCGATGGATCCTTACTCTACTCGAGACATAGATCTAGGATTTACTATAGGGAGATAATTCTCCATATAGAAACTTCTTCATCCAAAATCATTCAACTTCACTAGATGAAATGAATGCCCACCTTGGCACAACGGGGGGCTGGTTAGAACGGTGGTACCTTACTTGGGCTCAGTACAGTTTGGTGTTGTCGTAGCCCGAGCAAATCGAGAGCCAAATCGGCTAACCCGAGTGGCCAAAGATTTATCAAATGCAAGAAGACAATAATAAATATACTCACTATAAATTAGACACCCAATTTTAGTGTCAATTATCAGTGAGAAGCCGAATGGCCTCATTGCCCAACAATCCCCTTCAAGATAATGATTTTCACTGTCTGGACTACTATCAAAGCCTGGCTAACACCTAGAATAGTTGCAAATCAGTCATAATACACTCACAAACATCATAGTGAGCTTAAACACATGCAATTTGGCAATGATTGAGTTGAATTAACACAGGGATAGAGAAGGTACATGGACTAGAAATTCTGAGATAAACTATTGAAGGTTGGGTGCAATTTAGAGACCGTTCTTGGACTTAGAAGCTTGCTTAAGCTCTCAGTAATCAATTGAAAGCTTGAACGTCAAGCCTATCCCACTGTTGCTCTGGGGAAGATGACTTAAACACGTCGGGGTCAACTAGAATGGCAGAGGGTACCAGAAGGATTTGGAGCTAGCTGAGAGAAAATGGGGACTGGAACTTGATTCCTCAGTGAGCAAAGGGGCTCACTGAGAATTCCTTAGGGTATTTATAGCATGAGAGAGGCTAATGGGAGCTCGGACTAGAATCCCCATTATGTAACTTGAGATCTAGGGTTTGGGATTGACCATGTGAGGGAAAGCTCTGGAATTGATGGCCTGAATACCTTTGGGGTGCAGAGGAGTTCAGAGGGATATGATTCCTCCCTTACTGCCATAATGGTAGTGTTTGGGATCTTATCGGGTTGCTTCAATTGGGGATGAAGGTCAATAGTAGCTGATTAAATCCCACTAGCATGATACTACTTCGCATTTGACAATGATGATTAGATCTAGAATAGGTACATATTTGGACCGTCTGATATGATCAGAGAAATAGTGGGATGGCTAGATTGTGCTAAAGAATCTGTTATCGCGCATTTGAGACTACATAGTAGATCAGTCGCGGTTCCAATAGTAGATCGGCCCGACCATTGGGATTTAAACAGAATTTAAAAATTTTAAAAAATTAACTAATAACTTCTAATTAAATTAATACCAATATATGTGTAAATGATCTCTAAAAATTCCCAAGAAAATCATCCATAATTAATTTGGGTGTGAGGAATTCAAAAATGAAATCAAATTTTTGATTGAATGTCAAATTAATTTAGTTAATTTTTAGAGCATTTAATATAATTAAAATAAGTAATTTAACTTCGATCCTAATAATCCCAAAAATCTAGGGTTTGGGCCTAATGAAGATTTGAACCTAAAAGCAACTTGATTAATACTTAAATAAGTCCAGATTTAGTAAGGAAACAACTAGAGCTGTTACACCTAAAAACCTTAGTATGAATCAATAAATTGAACTAAAAGAAGAGATAAGGTGATGGCAATGAACTTTAGACATTCTAGATATCATATTATATAAGTGAAACTCTTCAAGAAGTTCAAATGGATATATGTAGAACAACATTAAAGCCACTTTAATCATACGAGAGTTCTACGATGGATAGGTCGCCTTAATCCCAATAGGTATGTACGAGTACAAATCATTTTAAATATCAATCATCGTGTTTGAAACATATATAACATAAGGATTAGTAAATTTATACAGATTTAGAAAATAAGAGAGGATGAACCTTAGGCTAAACCCAACTAAATATAATCAAATATAAGTTAGATGCTGAAAAATCAAACCATAAGTTTGTAAACACTATCAAGAGTTGATTTAGTATAAGCTTAGGAAACTTAAATATCAAATTTTAAACTCAAACAAATAAGTCATATGTAATAATTTAAAGTATATATATTTTAAAATACACCTAGAGACAAAGAGTAAATGTATAAAAACTAATATTCTCTCAAGTAGCTTAACATGTTGTCAAAATTTATTCAAGGTATAGTTGTGGGGCCCCGTACTTTCTCGTGGCTATGCTAATACTAATATTAGCATAAATGCAGGGAGTACGGTGCTCCACTCCGGTGGCAAATCCCCAACTCAAGTAGAGTCAGGTAGGACCCAACTCGCTTTAAGCCAAGGCCTTGTCACCCTGTAGAAGAAACTGTGAACATACATCAATACATATCAAAGTGGTAGAAGCAAGAAGCAGAATAGTATAACATCCACATGCATAACATAGAGTAAAGTCTCTCAATCTCACTGTAAAAAGGGAAAAATATATCTAAGCAGCAGTAGGAAGATCCTCCTCCTGCGCCAGCTTCGATCCTGCAGCACTATCGATGAACAACTCAGAATCTGACATTTGTCGGTATCACAAATGCCAAGGCCCTAGCCAACAAAAGAAAAATGTTACAGTTAAACAATTGTTTAAGTACATTTTAGGCTATTTAAGTGAACTAAGTAATTAAGATATTAAATTAAAGGTTTCTAAACATACAAGCATTGTAAAGGTACAACAAGCTACAAGAACAGGGTAACTATAAACTAACCATTTATAGCTAATCAATAGGTATGTAGAATAATATACAAAAATAGCAACTAAACATAGTGAGGCTAAAAGCAAAAGAAACTGCAACTACTAAAATAAATCTGCTCCTAACATGCTTATGATCACATGGAGACATGCTGAGAACAATAAGAACAGAAGTGCTGAAATAGACATACAATTCTAGCATCCTAAATATGCCAATATTTACTACTAATCAATAAGAGCGTATATACAGACATGCAGATTGACATGAAAAAAAGGCCACTGAGACATGTGGTGAAAGTAAACTAAGTACATGCATGAGCAAAAGTAAAGCCACTAAGACATGTGGTAAAATAAGTCAAGCACTAAAAGAAAAGCCACTGAAGCATGTGGCAAAGTAAAACAAACACTGACAACTGAACTAAAGTAGCAGTAAGTCTAAGACATAGTGCTGTCATAATAGAATAGGCCATACATGGCCACTAAATTGAAAGTTCAACATGTATCCATCCTAGGTATCTGCAGTTGAACTTATAGAATAAGACATGTATCTATCCAAGATATCCATTGAGCTAGGTCCAAGTCTATTCTATAACAAAACTAGAACTGAAGAGGTAGACTATGCTAGGACATCCTATACTAACTGAAAGTACTGAAAGAACTGTATAAATGCTATGCTTTTCAAATACTAACTTAGGATGTGTCTTCCATATCCTAAGTTTACCTATTATACTCAAGGAACAAGCCTCAATATTAAAGGTGTGCAGAGCAATCAAGTCAAAGTAAGCAAGAGACTCAATCTAGACTTATGTGATATCTATTGTTGTCTATTTTACCCAACTAGCTATTCTGAGAAGATACAGATCTCCAGCTATCAAGTAAGATCTCAAATTTACGACCTTAATGTTAATATTAGAACTTAATAAGTTATAATTCATAATCATATGATGACAATAAAGATTTAAAGTAAATGAATCAACGACTTAATGATTATTATTTTCCTCTCCTAACCCAAATCTCGATTAAGCGAATCAAGATTAAGGATTCTAGATCCAAACTCCACTTTGGAGTTCAAATCCTGAATCCAAGGTAGTATCATTAGTAAGGATCTAAGGTTCACACTTTAAAACCCAAATTAAAGATAAGAAATCTTATAAGTTGAAGAATTCAAAAACTATGATCTCAATGAAAGGTTACTATACTGGTTATAAGATAAAATAATTAATAAGAACTAAGAATCTAAGATCTATATTCAATCTTTAAGGATAATAACCTTATCCTATATATTAAATCACTCTTATACCCACATGGAAGGCTTCAAAAGGATTAAATAATAAATCACTTAAGGAATTCCAAATAGAAGTAGTTCAATTCAATTAGAAGATCTAAAGTCTAAGATCTAAGATCTAAGATCTAAGATCTAAGATCTAAGATTGGATCACTTTGGCTTAAGCTAGGTTTGGACTTAGAATTGTACCAAGGTGTTTCTTAGGATCCAATTCTATAGATCAGCTTCATTAAGTCATTAAATAAGGATCTAACATTTTAAGATAGTTTAGACTTAATTCTTAAGATAAGGTGATTTTGAGTACTCTTAAGATCTTAAGATCTTAATAAGAACTACTTAAGATTTTCTTTACTTAATAACAACAATATTAACCTAAGATTTCAGAGAGGTGTTAAATGTATTAATTAGAAGTATTTTACTAAATTTTTAAGGTTTAAGGGGTGCTTAAGCGCATTTTGGTCAAAGTGACCAAAATACCACTCTTAAGGCTAAAAATGGGATTTTAAGATTTAATTATCCAAATTGATTCAAATATATTTTAATGAGTTTCATAATGATTAATAAAGTAGGAAATATACTTATCTTAAGTTTTTGGTAACCTAATTTGCTTAATTAACATTAATCATAATTTAAGGCCCATTAGTGTGATTAAGGAAGCTAGGGCATCCCAGGGCAATCCAACCTTATTCATAGGTTCTACCACACTTAAGAAAGCATTAGAAACAATATTTACCAAAATTAGAGGCTTAATCATAGCTTAATTTACTAATCTTTAATTAAGGTGATTAGGGGATGATAAGAAAATTAAGGGTTCCTAAATCACTTTTAATGGTCTAAACAGGTTTTCTGGGGTCACTAGAGCAATTAGGGACCTTAATCAACCTTTTTAGATAATTAATGAATTTAATATAATTTAAACAAAAATAGAAAAGGATTAGGTAATTATTTAAAATCTAACCATTGGATCTCTAATTTTACTTTATATTCAGGTTCCTTGCATTTTTCTAATTAAAATAGTATATTGGATCATACTATTTGGATAAGTATAGTTAAAGTTATTTAAATAATTTAGTCTGTATTTTTATTTAAATTAAAACAATAAGATTGATTTTCTGAATTAAATTTCTTAAGGAAATTAATTCAAAAATTCTTTTAATTATTCTGTCGGCCCAAATTCAAAAGGCACGGGTCACGGGTCGGCCCGACCCATGACTTCATCTCCTTCCTCCCGACTGGCTCCATCCCAGCCGATACTCAGCACCCAAATTCTTGAGGTCTGGATGATGGTGGCGGCTCCACTCGATCCCTACATGTTCCTAGAGTGGAGACTCGTCGATCCCACCCCTAATCGCTCTCTGGGACGCACTGGATCCTCGGATGGTTACTCGGTTAATTCGGCCCTACTCGAAGCATTTAGGGTTTACTGTGAGGAGCAAATTCTCCTCATAGAGACAACTATTTGGCCAGAGTTCAATCCCTACACCATCCTGGTGGTGAGGCAGATCGAAGCCCTCTAGCCAAAGGCTTTGGGGTGACTTGGATCGTTGGGTCCTTACTCAAGCTCGACTATGATCTCGCAGCGTGAACCAGATGATCGATCGATCAAAATAGGCTAGCCCAGACCCTAAGAACAATTACATTAGGTTTCATAAGTGGCTATGGCAATCTAGGCGACATCTAAAGGCTCATCCAGAAGACAGAATGGAAACAGAACTTAAGGATTTGAGAGGGAGAAGGATGTACCTGAAGTCGAAGTCGCAGGCATGGTCGAAAGAAGTTGGGAGTAGCTGGACCTTCTAAAGGATCGCAGCGGCCTAATAGGGGGTCTAAACACTATACATGCACCCTTTATCAGCAGCTTGCAGCTCTGGAGGTGACGGGATTCACTGAGAAGATGGGGAGCTCTAGAGGGACATAGCTACGTAATTAGAGGATCACAATGAGCATAGGAACTCACTGAGGGATCGATGGGGGTATTTATACGACTGGAGAGGGTCTAGGGTGGCTGTAGAGATCAGGAGCCATGGCACTAGTTCAGTTCGAGCTATCTTGGTAGCTCACCCCTAAAAAGGGGATTATTCCCAGCCTCAGGGTCGCCGGGGGCTTGGCCAGAAATGGGAACTCTCTAATGACCTAGGTGACCTGGCAGGGGAGTGGCAGACAAGGTTTACGTGGCAAGTACGGGTGAATTTCCTCTGTCGGGCCAAAATCTCGCGGGGATGAAGATGAACATGGAGGAGATCCCAGCAGCCATCTGATTGTCAAGTCGTTGATGATGGACGGCCTGATGCGGTTTCTAATTAACAGAAACACGGATGAAATACTACACATTGGATGAGAGATGCCGATCCAATGGATGGGATTCGATCGCAGCGAAGATGTTAGGAGCCGTTGGATTATGAGCACCACGATGCGTGCTAGAGCATCCATGGCTAGCATAGTTGAGCCGCTGTCGGGACCCCGCAGTGGATTTGCCGCAGTCCCGACAGCAAATCCCACGGATTTTTATTTTAATTAAATAATTCAATTTAAATAATATAAAATCAATTAATAAATATAATAATTTTTATTTAATTCTAAATTCAATTTAGGCTTAGATGAACTCCAAAAATTCCCAAAAATTTATCCTTAGCTAATTAGGGTATGAGGAATTCAAAAATGAAATTAGATTTTGATTTGGAGATCAATTTAATTTAGATATTTTTGAGGGTTCAAAAATAGGCAAAAATACTAAAATTCCCAGTTTAGCTCCAATTAATCCCAAACTTCTAGTGTTAAGTTTAAATGACACATTGAGTCTAATAAAATCAAGATCAAAGCTTGATTTGGCTTAATTAATCTAGATTTAACTATGGTAACAACTGCGGTTGTTACATACTCCCCCACTTAAGAACGATGTTGTCCCTGACATCACTTAGTGAAGAAAGTACCGTTGGAATTGAAAATTTTAAATAAAACAGATGGAAGACAAAAAAATAGTACCTGGATCTGCAAAGAGCTGTGGTATTTATTGTGCATATCCACCTCTTTCTCCCAAGTGGATTCTTCTAAGGATCGATTCTTCCACAGGATTGTGACCATAGGAATTGAATAATTTCTTAGTTGCTTCTGATCACGAGCTAAGACATTGATCGGTTCTTCGGCATAGGAAAGATTATGTTGGATTTCTACTGCTGGAAATTGAACAAGATGAGAATGGTCTTTGAGACATCTTCTTAGTGACAATACATGAAACACATTGTGAATGGCAACAAAGTCATCAGGAATATTTAACCAGTAGGCAGATGATCCTACTTTGGCCAAAACCTTAAAAGGTCCAACAGAACGGGGACTGAGTTTTCCGGCTACACCGAATCTGTAAACACCCTTCATTGGACTGACCTTCAAATAAGCGGAATCTCCCATATTAAATGCTAGGAGATGATGGTGAGCATCATGATACTTGCACTGACGATCTTGAGCTGAGCTAATCCTTTGCTGAATTAATTGAATCTTCTTGTTAGTTTCTTCAACTAACTCTGAACCAAAAAGTTGAACGCTTCCTGTTTCTGACTAAGCTAGCGGAGTACTGCATTTCCTACCATACAATGCCTCATAAGGAGACATTTTGATACTCGCTTAAAAACTGTTATTGTAGGCAAACTCCACTAATGGAATATGATATTCTAAGGACCCAGCAAAATTAAGAACACAAAGTCTAAGCAGATCTTCCAGAATTTGATTCACTCTTTCCATCTAACCATCTGTTTAAGGATAAAAAGCTGTACTCATTCCTAGAGTAGTACCCAAATCTTGATGCACAGCTTGCCGAAACTTAGAAGTAAATCTATCATCTCTATCGGATACAATTAATTTTGGAATCCCATGCAGCATGACTATTTTATTGATATAGAGTCTTGCTAGCTTCTCTACCGAGTCAGTCTACCCAATAGGAAAGAAGTGCACTGATTTGGTTAAGTGATCAACTATAACCCAGATTGCATCAGCACCACATTTGGCACGAGGCAATCCCATAACAAAATCCATAGATGTATCTAACCACTTCCATTCAGGAATTTTTAATGGGTGCAGAAGACCACCTGGTCTTTAGTGCTCGGCCTTTACCAAATTGCAAGCATGACACTTTGCTACAAAGTCAGCTACATCTTTCTTCATACCGGGTGACAGACTATAAATACACGTCTGCGCTCACACGCAAGTGTACGTGGTCTGAAGTGATAACTGGAAAATGTTAATTTTCGGGAATTTATCGATCCTCAGAGAATTGGATAATTTGGTATTAAGGTGTATCTATTCTCACTAATGTTTAAGCTACAATGTATTTAGATGAGTTGGTCTAAAAATTAGCACAATAATCACTAAGAAAAAAAAGCAAGATGAGACAAAGAGGAGAGTTGGGACCATCCCACATGATATGATATAACAATTATGTATAATAATTTCTCAAGCTTTGTCATTCATTTTAATTAAAATCAAGTGCACATTGCTTTCCTTGAGTTTGACTCAATGTCTTACAAGTTCAAATCTTGTGCAAAAAATGAACTCACATTCGGTTCTACTTCGTCACAAAGATTTTTGTAAGATTCTTTGGATTTAAATTTTAATCGTAATCTCTTGATCAAGGAGGGCTTGATTAGTAAATCTTAGGATCTTATAAGCATTGATTCCCACTACGAGCATCACTCGCATCTCACATAGTTGAGATGAGGGATTCATATGTTGGGCTCAATGACTATGTCACTTAGTTCATGAGCACTCAACACTTCCTTCCTCTACCTCAATTATATTGAGCTAAGGAGCTCATTTAGTGGGTCTTAGCATCACTTGCATCAACACTTTGGTTGAGCTTAGATTTAGGTGCATTGAGCTCAATAACTTTGTCACATAGTTCCAAGCTTTCATGCACTCAAAACCTAGCATCCAACCTAAGGTGAGCTAAGGAGCACAAGACGATTAGTTCTTGAACTTTTAATTCTTTACTTTTATTCCACATTCAAGACTAAATTAGTCAAAATATTTCTATGCAAGACATTAAAATCACAAAATAAATTATACTTGAGGAAAACATTTATACATCAATATTATATCATGCTCATGGGACTTCACCCCAACCCTCCCCAAGGGAGTTTAGCTACACATTACAAAAGAAAAGAAGAAAAACACATACATGGATAAAGACCCTTTCATGATCTACTAAAAAGGAAATACAAGAATAGAGTTTAGAAGATACTAGGAACGCTCCTTTGGAAGTTCTCCAGAATCCTTCTTCTCCTTCTCAATGTTCCCTTCTTAGGTCGCTAGTGCTACCTTCTTCCTTCTCCTCTAAATCAAGAGCTTGCTTTGCCACCCTTGGGGAGTTCTTCTCTTCCTTGGCACTCCTCCTTACTTAGTAGAATTTCTTGGCTAAAATTGTGAACCCTCCTCAAGTCAAGAGGAGGGGTATTTATAGAAGAGGGGCTGCCTTCTTCTTCTTCACTTCAAAACCAGCATTTCCATTTAAAATTCTGAACTCATGATGGCAAAATCCTCCATTAATGGTGAGGTGACAAATATCTTCATTTGCTTACCCAAAACATCACCTCAATACCTTCTTTTTCAAATAAAATGAAGCAGCTGCAGGGAATGATGATTAAGGACAAAGTTCAGGATAGAGGTCATGTCCCCAGCCGCAATAAATGTTATCTGGAAAAAATTTGTGGCGGGCCGCTGCAGCACGCTGTGGCGCACTGCGGCATGCAATGGTCTTTAGCAAATTTTCCAAGTCCCTCGCTGCCCCGTGCTACCGCGCTTGAGCATTGGAAGATGTCCCGCGGCAGCGCACTGCAGCGAGCCATTTTACAATTCTACTGTTCAATTACTTCACTTTTCAAAAATATTTCTGCTGCAAACTGCTGCAGCACGAGACCACGTGCTGTAGCGGCTCATTTTGCAACAAACACTGTTCTATTAGTGAGCAACATATTTATATAGTTTAAATAATTCTGATGCTGACCGCTGTAGCACGTGACCGTGAGCTGTAGCAGCTCATTTTGTGAAAAATACTGTTCAATTAGTTGAACCCCCCTGTTATATGGTTTAAATAATTCTGCTGCAGTGCGCGATCGCGCACTGTAGCGGCTCATTTTGCGAAAATCACTGTTCAATTAGTTGAGCCCCCCATTTATATGGTTTAAATACACCTGCTGCAGACCGCTATAGCACACGACCGTGCGCTGTAGTGGCTCATTTTGCAAAAACATTGTTCAATTAGTTGAGCTCTCAGTTTATATAGTTTAAATAATTTCGCTCCAGCCTGCTGTGGTGCGCTGTAGCACGCTGCAGCGCGATGTAGCAGATTTTCTTTAATAAAAGTTAAATTTTTCCAGAAATACTTCAGAACTCCCTTGGATGCCTTTTCCATAAAAATGATAGAAAAATTAGATTTTAGGAGCATCATAAAGATCTGAAATGAAAGAAATTCTTCTTTATTTTAAATATAATTTATGGATTCATCACACCCCATACTTAAATTCTTGCTCGTCCTCGAGTAAGCTCAAAATAATATTTTTTCTGTTTTGTAGGGATGAAAGTCACAATAATGCAATTAGAATATGTATAAGTCAAGATATGTTCATCGCAAAAATAAAATGAACATTTTAGCAATATTAATGTTCTTACTTGTGGCAATAAGGTGGTTTAATCAAGTAATCTCCAAATTTTTTGAATTTTCAATATTTGAAATTAGGTGATGGGTACAGTCATTGTGAACTTTAGACTAAGAAAGTGGTCAAAGAGTCCAAGAGTTGTGCCATATGTGCTCCTTCTTATGAATCATAATGAATTTAAAAGAGAGATAATTTTCTTCATCCTTCTCATTTAGATCAATTGAGAGAAATATTTTTTATCATTCCTTTTTCCATAATTATTTTGCTCTTTTTATTTTTAGGGAGAGACATTTTTCTTCATCCCTAATATACATCTTTGTGATCATGAAGTCCTACGAGAGCCTAGCACACCCTTTTTTAGAATACGTACCTCATCTTTTAGTCTAAGTCCTATACCTTCCCCCACACTTAATTCAAGCATTTATTTAACTTTTTGAAGATTATATTATCCTCCATTCATTCCTCAAGTATAGCAATTTCTTGCTTATAATGCATTTAATCATTTTTGTTTATGCATTTTTTTAATTATGTCAAATTCGATTTTTACATTTTTGTGATTTTTCATTTCTTTTGAAAAATTCAGAAAAAATATGTCAATTAAGAATACTATAAAAATGAGGGGATAAGAAAAATTCATAAATTAAAATCTCAAAATAAAAACATACTAAAAAAATAAAGATATAAAAGAAAAAAGAAAAATTTGAAAGAAAAGAACAAATACAACATATTTAGTTATTGGGTTGCCTCCCAATAAGCTCTTATTTTAGCGTCTCAGCCTGACACAGGAAAGATCTTATGTGATTCCTTCAGCGTGAATGTCCTGAAGGGTCCATCCACCCTTCGCTTGAAAGACTCCTTCCTCCAAGTATAACTTCAGACGATTTCCATTCACCTTAAAAGTGATATTATTGGAGGCGACTTCGACAACTCCATCAGGAAAAATCTTTGTGATGGTAAATGGTCCTGTCCAACGTGATTTTAGTTTTCCAGGAAAAAGTCTTAATCTAGAGTTAAAAAGCAATACCTTCATTCCTGGTTGGAGGTGCTTAGATTTAATTAGCTTATCATGCCATTTTTTTATTTTTTCTTTATACAACTTGGCACTCTCATAGGCGTTTAACCTAAATTCATCAAGTTCATTTAGTTGCAGCAGTCTTTGCGCCCCTTCCTTTTGGTGGTCAAAATTTAATTTCTTTATTGCCCAAAAGGCACGGTGCTCAAGTTCCACCGGAAGGTGGCATGCTTTTCCATAAATGAGCTTATACGGGGACATTCCTAGAGGGGTCTTGAAGGAAATTCTATAAGCCCAAAGGGCATCTTGAAGTTTTGAAGTCCAGTCCTTTCTATTTTGGTTCACAGTTTTTTCTAAAATTTATATAAGTTCTCTATTGGAGACTTCAACTTGCCCGCTAGTTTGAGGGTGGTAGGGAGTACCCACCTTGTGTCTCACCCCGTAGCTTTTTAATATATTCTCTAACTGCGTATTGCAAAAGTGTTTTCCCCCTCACTGAACAAGAATCTGGGTGTCCCAAATCTAGCTAGCACATGTTCTTTGAGAAATTTGATCACAGTTTTAGCATTATTATTGACACATGCCACAGCTTCAACCCATTTTGAAACATATTCAACTGCCACAAGGATATACAGATTGCCTTGAGACGAGGGAAAGGGTCCCATGAAGTCAATTCCCCATATATCAAATAGTTCAACTTCAAAAATCCCATTTAAAGGAAGCTCATCTCTTTTTGTTAAATTTCTAGTTCTTTGGCATTTATCACAGCTTTGACAAAATCAACGGCATCCTTAAACAAATGGGGCCAAATGAATCTGGACTGAAGCACCTTTGCAGCCATTCTCTCAATTATGTGGTGTCCTCCATAAGGAGATGTGTGGCAGTGGAAGAGAATATTCCTGGTGTAAGAGTCAGAAACATATTTCCTTACGAATTGATCATTGCAACATTTATACAAAAAGGGATCATACCAAAAGTAATTTTTTATATCCGCAAAAAACTTCTTTCTTTGTTGGTAACTCATATTTTTTGGTATGATTCCTCCTGCATGGTAGTTTGTAATATCAGCAAACCAGGGAGGATCATTTGTAGCCACCCCATAGAGCTTCTCATCGGGAAAGGATTCACTAATATCGGTTGACTTATCATGATCAATGTCAGGTTAATCTAGATAAAGGATTAGCGAGCACATTTTCACTCCCCTTCTTATCCCGGATTTCGAGATCAAATTCTTGTAAGAGCAACACCCAACGTATTAAGCGTGGTTTTGCCTCCTTCTTTTGGAGGAGATACTTAATGGCAGCATGATCTGAATAAACGATAGTCTTAGACCCAATGAGATATGACCTAAATTTAGTGAAAGCAATAATGACTGTTAGAAGCTCCTTTTTCATGGTGGCGTAATTTCTTTGAGCATCATCAGGGAGTTTACTACCATAGTAGATCGAATAGAAAGTTCGCTCTCTTCGCTGCCCAAGAACAGCGCCTACTGCAAGGTCACTCGCATCACACATAATTTTAAAAGGTGAATCCCAGATTCGAGCAAAAATTATTGGAGCAGAGATCAAGACAGTTTTTATTGTATTGAATTCTTTTAGACAATCATTATCAAAATTGAACTCGACATCCTTTCCCAGCAATCTACAAAGCGGCATACTTATGTTTGAAAAATCTTTGATAAATCTTCGATAAAAACCAGCATGCCCAAGGAAGCTTCTAATTCCCTTTACATTGATGGGAGGAGGAAGTTTTTCAATTACTTCAATCTTTGCTTTATCGACCACTATCCCTCTCCTAGAAATTAGATGACCAAGAACAATACCCTCTTCAACCATAAAATGAGACTTTTCCCAATTCAAGATTAAATTTGACTCTTCACATCTTTTTAACACCTTTCCCATATTAATTAGGCAATGATCGAAAGAGGTTCCAACCACAGAAAAATCATCCATAAAAATTTCTAAGAATTCTCCTATCATGTCAGAGAAAATTGCCATCATACGGCGTTAAAAAGTAGCTGGGGTATTGCACAATCTGAAAGGCATTCTCCTAAAGGCAAATGTTCTAAAGGGGCAAGTGAAGGTTGTTTTCTCTTGGTCTTCGGGCGCAATCAGGATCTGAATATATCCTGAATAACCATCAAGAAAATAGAAATACGAATTTCCTGCTAATCTATCAAGCATTTGATCGATAAAGGGAATAGGATAATGGTCTTTTCGAGTTGCTTTATTTAATCTCCTATAATTGATGCAAACTCTCCAACCGGTCACAATCCTAGTAGGAATTAACTCATTATTGCTATTGAGAATAATGGTCATCCACTCTTTTTGGGAACCACATGAATTGGGCTCACCCAAGGGCTGTCAGAAATAGGGAAAATGATCCCAGCATCTAAGAGCTTGATGATTTCCTTGTGAACTACTTATTTGATGTTAGGGTTTAATCACCGTTGAGGTTCAATTGAAGGTTTGGAGTTGTCCTCCAATAGGATACGATGCATACACAGAGTTGGGCTAACCCCCTTCAAATTCGCAATACTCCACCCCATTGCCCTCTTATGTTCTTTTAAAATGTTACATAAAAATTTCTCTTGATGTTGAGTTAACAATGAGGATATTATTACAGGAAGTGATTCATCTTCTCCTAGGTACGTATATTTTAAATATGAGGGAAGAGGTTTTAATTCAGTTTTGGGAGGGCAAATTATTGAAGGTTGAATCATCTTCCTTTCCTTAATCAATTATTCAATAGCTTCCGTATCAAGGGAATCTTCATTTTCCTCATTTGCTATCATTCCCTCTTCTCCCGCATCTTCCATTAACCCAGCTTCTTCTATTACATTAATCTCCCAACAATCCTCATTTAATTTAGCAGGGTGTCTCATAGACTCATTCACATGGAATTTAATTTCTTCCTCCCCATAACGCAGCATCAACTCCCCTACGTCAATTAAGGTTCGTCCAACGGCCAAGAAAGGTCTTTCTAAAATAATAGGAATTTCTAGATTTTCATCTTCCATGTCCAATATTATGAAGTCTGCAGGGAAGATGAATTTGTTAACCTTTACAAGAATGTTTTCCACAATTCCTAAAGGAGATTTTACAGATCTGTCAGCAAATTGGAGTAGAACAGAGGTAAACTTTAAATGATCAATTCCTAGTTTCTTGAATATGTAGAAATGCATCAAATTAATAGATGCACCAAGATCATAAAGGGCTTTTTGAAAAGATTGGCATCTAATTGTGCATGGGATAGGGAAACTCCCATGATCCTTCTTTTTAGTGGGAATTTTTCTTTGAAGGATTACACTACATTCTTCTGTTAATTCCATAGTCTCTTTTTCATCAATCTTCCTTTTCTTTGATAAGATGTCTTTCATAAATTTAGCATAACTAGGCATTTGTTCAAGAGCTTTTGCGAATGGGATATTAATATGAAGAGTTTTAAAGGTCCAAGGAATTTTTGATATTGGACAATGAGTTTCTCCTTAGTCATACGCTGAGGATAAGGTATATGAGGGGTCTCTTTAGGCAGATCTCTAGGCTTTTCCCTCTCGGCTTCCCTTGCCACACTTTTATCCGTCCTGATTGTTTCTCCTTCCTCCTTTTCCTCTCTTTTTTTTGTAATGTCTTCGCTATTTTATTTTCTCAAAATCTCATGAGTAACCCTTCCACTTCTTAAGGTTATTGCGTTCTCATATTCCCCGATCACCCCCACTAGTGAAGGTTGTTCTAACTACTTCATTATGTCTGTCAATTTTTGTTCAATTCTTTTGACCATCTCCTCTTGTCTGAGGAGAGTGTGCTCATGCCTATTTAGAGTGGCATCAGTTTTATTCATGAATTCAATAGTGGAGTTTCTAAATTTCTTAAGTGAGTTTTCAAATCTTTCTCCATTCCTTCCATGATTCATGATCATATTAACATCTCTTGACTCCCCATCATTCTCCTAAAAGGAGCTTATATATCCAAATTCTAACTTCTTATTAAGTTGAAAACTTTGATTTTACAGCTCTAGGATTTGCTGTGAGCTTCCTAGTGAATTACACTCTTTTTTATCATTGTAAATGTTATTGGCCATTTCTTCCAAGAGGTCGTAAGCTTCCTCTTGGGTTTTTTCCGCTAATGGAACTGTCGGCGGCTGCATCAATGAGTGTCCTCGTTGGAGCATTCAAACCATTGTAGAAAGTTTGTACTTGCATCCAAAGAGGGAACCCATGATGTGGGCAACACCTGAGGTACTCCTTAAAGCGATCCCACCCATCATACAGAGTCTCATCTTCCAACTGAGTAAAGTTGGAGATCTCAATCCTCAACCGTGCGGTTTTAGCCGGAGGGAAGTATTTGGCTAAAAATTTCGTAGCCAAATCATCCCAAGTTCGGATAGAATCACTCGGTAAAGAGCTGAGCCAACTCTTGGCTCTATCTCTCAGAGAGAAAGGAAAAAGCTGCAATTTAATCGCGTCTTCGGAGACACCATTAAATCTGAAGGTATCACATATTTCAAGAAAAATTGAAATATGTGAGTCAGGATCTTCAGTGGCTAATCCTCCAAGCTGATTATTTTGCACCATACTCAGTGTGGAAGGTTTGATTTCAAAGTTGTGGGCTTCAATATTTGGCCTTACAATTGCATGGGGGATTCCCCTAACAATGGGTAGTGCATAGTCTCTAAGTGCTCTTTCCTTAGGCTCTTCAAAATTTTCTATACAATTATCCATAATGGTTTGTTGGTTTGATAGGTTTCCTTCTCACCTAGCTTGTAAGTATGTTCTATCTATTTCGGGATCAAAAAGATATTCAGTACAAACTCTTTTACTCATACAACTAACAATATGGCTTATCGAGAATGACTTAGCAATATAGATCAAACAGTTTTGCAAAAATAAAATAACTAAAAGGTAAAATGTTAGCTTTGATAATTACAAAAATGTTAAACTACTAATATATGCAATTAAATGCTTAAATCGCTAGTTACTTATAAATTGTCCTTAATTCAAATTAAGTACCAATTCCTCGGCAATGGCGCCAAAAACTTGACAGACTGTAAATACATGTCTGCACTTACACGCAAGTGTACGTGGTCTGAAGTAATAAGTGGAAAGTGTTAATTTTCGAGAATTTATCGATCCTCAGAGAATTGGTTGATTTGGCATTAAGGTGTATCTATTCTCACTAATGTTTAAGTTACAATGTATTTAGTGAGTTGGTCTAAAAATTAGCGCAATAATCACTAAGCAAAAAGAGCAAGATGAGAGAAAGAGGAGAGTTGGGACCATCCCATATGCCATGATATAATAATTATGTATAATAATTTCTCAAGCTTTATCATTCATTTTAATTAAAATCAAGTGCACATTGTTTTCCTTGAGTTTAACTCAAGGTTTTACAAGTTTCAAATCTCGTGCACAAAATGAACTCACATTCGGTTCTACTTCGGCACAAAGATTCTTGTAAGATTCTTTGGATTTAAATTTTAATCTTAATCTCTTGATTAAGGAGAGCTTGATTAGTAAATCTTAGGATCTTACAAGCATTGATTTCCACTACGAGCATCACTCGCATCTCACATGTTGAGATGAGGGATTCATATGTTGGGCTTAACGACTATGTCACTTAGTTCATGAGCACTCAACACTTCCTTCCTCTACCTCAATTATGTTGAGTTAAGAAGCTCATTTAGTGGGTCTTAGCATCACTTGCATCAACACTTTTGTTGAGCTTAGATTTAGATGCATTGAGCTCAAGAACTTTGTCACATAGTTCCAAGCTTTCATGCACTTAAAACTTAGCATCCAACCTAAGGTGAGCTAAGGAGCACAAGACGATTAGTTCTTGAACTTTTAATTCTTTACTTTTATTCCACATTCAAGACTAAATTAGTCAAAATATTTCTTAGCAAGACATTAAAATCACAAAATAAATTATACTTGAGGAAAATATTTATACATCAATATTACATCATGCTCATGGGACTTCACCCTAACCCTACCCAAGGGAGTTTAGCTACTCATTACAAAAGAAAAGAAGAAAAACACATACATGGATAAAGACCCTTTCATGATCTACTAAAAAGAAAAAACAAGAATAGAGTTTAGAAGATACTAGGAACGCTCCTTTGAAAGTTCTCCGGAATTCTTCTTCTCCTTCTCAATGTTCCCTTTTTAAGTCGCTAGTGCTGCCTTCTTCCTTCTCCTCTAAAGCAAGAGCTTGCTTTGCCACTCTTGGGGAGTTCTTCTCTTCCTTGGCACTCCTCCTTACTTATTGGAATTTCTTGGCTAAAATTGTGAACCCTCCTCAAGTCAAGAGGAGGGGTATTTATAGAAGGGGCTGCCTTCTTCTTCTTCACTTCAAAACCAACATTTCCATTTAAAATTCTGAACTCATGTTGGAAAAATCCTCAATTGATGGTGAGGTGACAAATATCTTCATTTGCTTACCCAAAACATCACCTCAATACCTTCTTTTTCAAATAAAATGAAGCAGCTGTAGGGAATGATAGCTGGGGACAAAGTTCAGGATAGAGGTCATGTCCCCAACCACAATAAATGCTGTCTGGAGAAAATTTGCGGCGGGCCGCTGCAGTGCGTTGCGGCGTTCAATGGTCTTTAGCAAATTTGCCAAGTCCCCCGCTGCCCCGTGCTACTGCGCTTGAGCATTGAAAGATGTTCCGCTGCAGCGGGCCATTTTGCAATTCTACTGTTCAATTACTTCACTTTTCAAAAATATTTCCGTTGCAAACCGCTGCAGCGCGCGACTACGCTATGTAGTGGCTCATTTTGCAACAAACATTGTTCAATAAGTGAGCAACATATTTATATGGTTTAAATAATTCAGCTGCTGACCACTGCAACACGCGACCATGCACTGTAGCAGCTCATTTTGCGAAAAATACTATTTAATTAGTTGAACCCCCTGTTATATGGTTTAAATAATTTCGCTGCTAACCGCTGCAGCACGTGACCGCGCGTTGTAGTGGCTCATTTTGCAAAAATTAATGTTCAATTAGCTGAGCCCCCCATTTATATGGTTTAAATACTTCCGCTGCAGACCGTTGTAGCGCGCGACCACGCGCTGTAGCGGCTCATTTTGCGAAAAATACTGTTCAATTAGTTGAGCCCCCATTTTATATAGTTTAAATAATTCCACTGCAGAGCGCTTTTTTTAATAAAAATTAAATTTTTCTAGAAATGTCTCAGAACTCTCTTGGATGTCTTTTCCCTGAAAAAGATAGAAAAAATTGATTTTAGGAGCATCATAAAGATCTGAAATGAAAGAAATTTCCCTTTATTTTAGATATAATTTATGGATTCATCACCGGGCCACCAAAATGATTGTTTTAGATCCTAGTACATCTTGGTACTGCCTGGGTGAATATGATACCCAGAATTATGGCCCTCAATTAACACTTCATGATGCATGGACTTAGGAATGCACAAATGATTACCTTGATAAATTATGTCGTTCTGCAATTGCAGATCATTATGAAGGCCACCTTCAACATCTGCTTTGAACTTCAGATAATCATCATCTTTAGTCTACGAGATAGAGACATCTCCGTGGAAGGTAGGTTCCACATTGATATTTACCATAAGAGAACTTAGCATATTGCCACTGATAGGATAAATTTCAAGCTTACAAAATTCTGGTTCTAAAAAACTGGAGGCGATCATGGATGATAAGGTAGAATGATGACTATGAGCATCAATCACAACATTTGCTTTTCTAGGGTGATACTGAATACTGAGATCATAATCACTGATGAGCTCTAACCATCTTCTTTGATGATAATTCAGTTCTCTTTGAATAAAGATATACTTCAAGCTTTGATGATCAGTGAAAATCGAACACTACACTCCATATAAATAGTGACGTCAAATTTTTAAGGCAAAGATCACAGCGACAAGTTCGAGATCATGAACTGGATAATTTCTCTCGTGTGGTTTCAACAGATGGGAGGTGTAAGCGATTACCTTACCCTCTTACATTAACACACAACCTAGACCAATTCTAGAGGCATCGGTGTATACCTGATAGTCCAAGCCTTCTTTGGGCAGGACGAGAACTGGAGCGGTAGATAGTGCATCCTTCAGAGTTTAAAATGCTTCATTGCACTCAGTACTCCAAATGAACGAAATGACTTTCTGGGTTAACTTAGTCAAAGGCGAATCGATCTGGGAAAAGCCCTTAACAAACTTTCTGTAATATCCAGCTAATCCCAAGAAATTTCTAATATCGGTGACTGACTTGGGATGAACCCAGTCCTGGATAGCGCTCACTTTACTTTGATCTACATGAATACCCTGGGCATCAACTACGTGTCCCAAAAAATGCAATGGATTTAAGCCAAAACTCACACTTGGAGAACTGGTCATATAGCTGATGTTCACACAGAGTTTCCAAAACTAATCTCAAGTGCTCTTCATGATCTGCTAAGGTACGAGAATAAATGAGGATATCGTCGATAAAGACGATTATGAATTTGTCTAAGTATGGTTTGAGAACTCGTTGCATCAAATTCATGAAGATTGATGGCACATTAGTGAGCCCAAAAGACATCACTATGAATTCAAAATGACCATAATGAGTATGGAAAGCGGTCTTCCCTACATCATCTTCTTTTACCTGCAATTGATGATATCCTGACCTTAAGTCAATCTTAGAGAAAATGACAGCTCCAAATAACTGGTCGAATAAATCATCAATTTTAGGTAATGGGTACTTATTCTTTATGGTGACTTTATTTAGTTCACGATAATCTATGCACATTCGCATAGATCCATCTTATTTCTTTACAAATAGAACAGGTGCTCCCCAAGTTGACATACTTGGCCTAATAAAACCCTTATTCAAGAGCTCTTGCAATTGCTCACTGAGTTCTTGAAGTTACTTAGGTGTCATTCTGTATGGTGCTTTAGATATAGGCTGGGTACCCAGAGTTAGTTCAATAGCAAACTCGACTTCTCTGGAAGGAGGTACACCAGGCAGATCTTCTGGGAATACGTCGATGAATTCCTTAACTACTTTACAATCAAAGAGGGGGATACTTTCTTTTACTTCACCCAACATAGTGACTAGATAAGCATCACAACCTTTACTGATCAATTTCTCGGCTTTGATAGCATTTATTAATGATAATTGTGTATTAGTCTTTCCTATAAAGTCTCAGACTTGCCTTGGGAATGAAGAGTGACTTTCATTTTCAAACAATTTATCACGACATTATTGTCACTGAACCATTTCATTCCAAGGATGATATCAAAGTTTGCTAATGGCATGATGATCAATTCAGAGTTAAACTCCTGACCATGTAATGAAATTTTGATGTTACAAAACTTATTGGCACTCAATTGGGCTCCAGATGGAAGTCCAACGCTTAAGGGTTTTGCTAAGTTGTATAGTTATGATTTAAGGATGTTGGCAAATCGTTCAGAAATAAATGAATGACTAACACCGGTATCAAATAACGCATTGCAGGGCTGGTCATTAAAGTAAAGTGTGCCTAAATTATTCATACGAATTATATTAACAAATTGTCATAATTAAAGTACAGGAATGCAATTAACAAAGGGGAAGTTCAGAAATGTGCACCTGCAACTACATTGTTGTCCTTCGCGGCTTCGAGAGGTGTTAAAGCATAGACTTGCGTAGGATCGGCAGAATGGTTGTTTGTCTGCCTCCTAGAGTTATTCTGGGAATTAGGAGCAGACGGCTGTGCTGGAGCCGCTTCAGGTGCGGGAGCTAGCATAATGGCCAAATTTGGCTCTCTCATATTTAGTGGAGTAGCCCTGAACACCTAGTTCTTCTGATATAGTTTCATTGTAACTCCATCCACTATTTCTGTATGAGTATAGTGGTAGAACTTGTGGCCTGTTCGTCCACAATTATAGCACTTATTGCCAAAGTAATAACACTTACCATAAGGATGAGGCCTGTTACAGCCTTGAATGGGTTCAGTAGTTGGTGCAGCTTCTAGTTGATAGACTTTTGCGGTATTAGGCATATGCTTCTTGAAGGTTTCATGCTGGTTAGAAGTTGGTTGCACCTTCTGCTTAAGATCCTTTTCTAATTGATGATGTTCAATCACTTTGACTGTCTCCACTAGCTCAAAGAAGCTAGATAGGCGGAGTGGAACAATTTGATCTTTCAGCGAATCTCAGAGTCCACAGAGAAAGCGGTGGCACTTAGTCGGTTCAGAATGAGTAACTTCTGGAGCAAAGATAATCAACCTACAAAATTCCCTTTCATAGTCAGCAATGGAATGATTCCCTTGAGTCAATCTTATAATTGCATCTACAATGATGTTTTGTGCTAATGGGGGAATGAATTCAGTCTTGAATGCTTCAATGAACTCATCCCAAGAGATGTCATCCAATTCATAGTCAACAAACTTGGTATTCATGACCTCTTCCCACCAATACTCTGCTTCCGAATGAAACAGGTGGGTGGTGAGATGGACGGCTTCAGAGTTTGGGATCTTTAGACTAATCAGATCCTTTTCCACTTCTTTTAGCCAGTCGACTGTGTCCATTGGCGATAGATTTCCACCAAAGGTGGAAGGCCTCAGTCTTAAGAAATTGTGGAGAAGACTATCCATCGAGTGATGGGGAGGGAATGTATATTGTGGAGCAGGGACAGCAGGAACAGCAACAGCGGCTGGAATGGAATGATCACTCAACATCTTCTGCATGACTATCGCCTGTTGGGCTTAGTTTTCTAGCAAGGTTGCTACCATTGCCCGCAGATGAGCCACTTCATCAGAAGAACTACTGGATGCGATAGTATTCTTGATAGGAGTGACAATAGGTGGTGATCCAGGATTCATTCTAATTAAACAATGCAAATCATATTTTTAGAAATTTCTTAAAGGAAGATAGTTGATAGATATCAAAAAAATTTATTACTTGCTGAAATAAGGGATTATATAAAATTTAGAAAATGCCAAAAAGCATAACTTTACTAGAATCATGTAAGTGCTCTAACTAATTCTCAGACATCCTTAATATACTCAGCCCTAAAGGCTACACAAAAGTCTTCAAAAGTCACTTCTTGACGCTTCCTCTTACGCTTCCTTTCGAGCTTTGCAATGGTGTCGTACCACCAAACTCCTGCATAATACAGCATCAGATCCATCACAATGTCCACATAGAGTGACTCGGGACACTCTTATATGTATCAAGATTGACTCCACTCGGCTCAACCATTCCTTTGCGTATATAGGAAAGTCAAGCCCTCAGTACATTGCTTGATGTAGAAGTTTGTCCAAGACTAAGGTTCCTCTTATTGAGACTCCTTCAATCTACCAATTACTCTCTTATCTCCATTTGAAACTATAGCTCCAAGCTAACTTGAAGGTGTGCAAATAATAGTCCACGTCAGACTCTCCAGAATCCATTTGACTCTAAAATAAGAAGTTACTAAGTTTTGTTAAACTAGAGATAATGAGATTTTTGAGATATGAGTATTTTTCATTCTATAATTATTTAAAAAGCTACTGATAATACTATGTTATGGATGCTACATATTGATGTTTGCATCTTAAAAGAACGGTCTATTAGGTAAAAAGGAATCATGGATTCCATTCTGACACCCTATGGTGTTCTCTGATACCAATTGTGGGGCCCCATACTTTCCCGCAGCTACGCAATATTAATATTAGCATAACTGCGAGGAGTACGGTGCTCCATTCCGGTGGCAAATCCCTAACTCAAGTAGAGTCAGGTAGGACCCAACTCGCTTTAAGCCAAGGACTTGTCACCTTATAGAAGAAACTGTGAACTTACATCAATACATATCAAAGTTGTAGAAGCAAGAAGCAGAATATTATAACATCCATAGGCATAATATAGTATAAAAGAGTAGAAGAAACAGTAACTCAGATCAAATGCAGAAAAATAAATACATCCAGAATTTAATTATTACAAAATGAATTTAATAGAAAGTAAAGTCTCTCAATCTCACTGCAAAAAGGGAAAAATCTATCTAAGCAAAAGTAAGAAGATCCTCCTCCTGCACCGCCTCCGATCCTGCAGCACTACCGACAAACAACTCTGAATCTGATATTTGTCGGTATCACAAATGCCAGGGCCCTAGCCAACAAAAAAAAATGTTATAGTTAGACAATTGTCTAAGTACATTTTATGCTATTTAAGTAAATTGAGTATTTAAGATATTACATTAAAGGTTTCTAAACATACAAGCATTATAAAGTTGCAACAAGCTACAAGAACGGGGTAGCTATAAACTAATCATTTATAGCTAATCAACAGGTATGTAGAATAATATACAAAAATAGCAACTAAACATGGTGAGGCTAAAAGCAAAAGAAACTACAACTACTGAAATAAATTTGCTCCTAACATGCTTATGATCACATGGATACATGCTGAGAACAATAAGAACACAAGTGCTGAAATAGACATACAATTCTCGCATCCTAAACATGCCAATATTTACTACTAATCAATAAGAGCATATATACAAACATGCAGATTGACATGAAAAAAAGGCCACTGAGACATATGACGAAAGTAAACTAAGTACATGCATGAGCAAAAGTAAAGCCACTGATACATGTGGCAAAGCAAGTCAAGCACTAAAAGAAAGGCCACTGAAGCATGTGGCAAAGTAAAACAAACACTGACAAGTGAACTAAAGTAGTAGCAAGACTAAGATATAGTGCTGCCATAACATAACAGGCCATATAGGGCCTCTGAACTGAAAGTTTAACATGTATCCATCCTAGGCATCTGCAGAGCTAGGTCCAAGTTGAACTTATAAAATAAGATATGTATCCATCTTAGACATCCGTCGAGCTACGTCCGAGTCTATTCTATAACAAAACTAGAACTGAAGAGGCAGACTATGCTAGGACATACTCTACTAACTGAAAGCACTGAAAGAACTGAATGAATGATATACTTTTCAAATACTAACATAGGCTATATCTTTCGTATCCTAAGTTTACCTATTATGCTCAAGGAACAAGGCTCAATATTCAAGGTGTGCAGAGCAATCAAGTCAAAGTAAGCAAGAGACTCAATCTAGACTTATGTGATATCTGTTGTTGTCTATTTTACCCAACTAATTATTCTGAGAAGATACAAGTTTAGGATCTCCAATATCTAACTATCGAGTAAGATCTCAGATTTACGACCTAAATATTAATATTAGAACTTAATAAGTTCTAATTCATAATCATATGATGATTATAAATATTTAAAGTAAATGAATCAACGACTTAATTATTATTATTTTCCTCTCCAAACCTAAATCTTAATTAAGAGAATCAAGATTAAGGATTTTGGATCCAAACTCCACTTTGGAGTTAAAATCCTGAATCCAAGGTAGTATCCTTAGTAAGGATCTAGGGTTCACACTTTAAAACCCAAATTAAAGATAAGAAATCTTATAAGCTGAAGAATTCAAATTCTATGATCTTAATGAAAGGTTACTATACTGATTATAAGATAAAATAATTAATAAGAACTAAGAATCTAAGATCTTTATTCAATCTTTTAGGATAATTAACTTATCCTATAGATTGAATCACTCCTATACCCACATGGAAGGCTTCAAAAGGATTAAATAATAAATCACTTAAGAAATTCCAAATGGAAGTAATTCAATTCAATTAGAAGATCTAAAGTCTAAGATCTAAGATTGGATCACTTAGACTTAAGCTAGGTTTGGACTTAGAATTGTACCAAGGTGTTTCTTTTAGGATCCAAGCCTATGGATTAGATTAATTAAGTCATTAAATAAGGATCTAATATTTTAAGATAGTTTAGACTTAATTCTTAAGATAAAGTAATTTTGAGTACTCTTAAGATCTTAAGATCTTAATAAGAACTACTTAAGGTTTTCTTTACTTAATAACAACAATATTAACTTAAGATTTCAAAGAGGTGTTAAATATATTAATTAGAAGTATTTTACTAAATTCTTAAGGTTTAAGGGGTGCTTAAGCACATTTTGGTCAAAGTGACCAAAATACCTCTCTTAAGGCTAAAAATGGGATTTTAAGATTTAACTATCCAAATTGATTCAAATCTATTTTAATGAGTTTCATAATGATTAATGAAGTAGGAAATATACTTATCTTTGGTTTTTAGTAACCTAATTTGCTTAATTAACACTAATCATAATTTAAGGCCCATTAGTGTGATTAAAGAAGCTAGGGCATCCTAGGGCAATCCAACCTTATTCATAGGTTCTACCACACTTAAGAAAGCATTAGGAACTAGATTTACCAAAATTAGAGGCTTAATCATAGCTTAATTCACTAATACTAAATTAAGGTGATTAGGGGATGATTAGAAATTAAGGGTTCTTAAATCACTTTTAATGGTCTAAATAGTTTTTTAGGGTTATAGGAGCAATTAGGGACCTTAATCAACCTTTTTGGATAATTAATGAATTTAATATGATTTAAATAAAAACAAAAAATGATTAGGCAATTATTTAAAATTTAACCATTGGATCTCTGATTTTATTTTATATTCAGGTTCCTTGCATTTTTCTGATTAAAATAGTATATTGGATCATACCATTTGGATAAGTATAGCTAAAGTTATTTAAATAATTTAGTCTACATTTTTATTTAAATTAAAACCATAAGATTGATTTTCTGAATTAATTTTTCTTAAGGAAATTAATTCAGAAATTCTTTTAATTATTATGCCGGCCCAAATTCAAAAGGCCCGGGTCACGGGTCAGCCCGACCCGTGACTTCATCTCCTTCCTCCCGACTGGCTCCATCCCAGTCGATTCTCAGTGCCCAAATTCTCAAGGACTGGGCGACAGTGGCGGCTCAACTCGATCCCTACATGTTCCTAGAGTGGAGACACGTCGATCCTACCTTTAATCCCTCTCTGGGATGTACTGGATCGCCAGATGACTACTCGGTGAATTCGGCCCTACTCGAAACATTTAGGGTTTACTATGAGGAGCAAAGTTTTCTCACAGAGACAACCATTTGGCCAGAGCTCAATCCCTACACCATCCTGGTGGTGAGGCTGATCGAAGCCCTCTGGCCAAAGGCTTTGGGGTGACTTGGATCGTCGGGTCCTTACTCGAGCTCGATTGTGAGCTCGCAGCGTGAACAAGACGATCGATCGATCAAAATAGGCTAGTACAGACCCTAAGGACAATCACATTGGGTTTTTTCTAAGCGGTTATGACATTCTAGGCGACATCCAGAGGCTCGGCCAGAAGAAAGAATGGAAACAAAACTTAAGGATTTGAGTGGGAGAAGGTTGTACCTGAAGTCGAGGTCGTAGGCACGGTCGTAGGAAGTTGGGAGTTGCTGGAACTTCCAAAAGATTGCAGCGGCCTAACAGAGGGTCTGAACACTAGACATGCACCCTCTATCAATAGCTCGCAGCTCCGGAGGTGATGGGATTCACCGAGAAGACGGGGAGATCCAGAGGGACACAACTGCAAAATTAGAGGATCACAGTGAGCAAAGGAGCTCACTGAGGGATCGATGGGGGTATTTATAGGACTGGACAGGGTCTAGGGTGGCTGCCGAGGTCAGGAACCTTGGCACTGGTTCAGCCTGAGCTGTCTTGGCAGCTCACCCCTAAAAGGGGAATTACTCCCAGCCTCAGGGTCGCTCGAGGGCTCGACCAGAAATGGGAACTCTCTAACGGCCTAGGTGACCTGGCGGGGGCATGGCAGACAAGGTTTACGTGGTAAGTATGGGTGAATTTCCTTTGTCGGGCCGGGATCTCGCAGGGACGAAGATGAATAGGGAGGAGATCCCGTCAGCTGTCTGATTGCGAAGCCGTTGATGATGGACAGCCTAATATGGTTTCCAATTAATAGAAATGCGGATGAAATCCTGCACGTTGGATGAGAGATGTCGATCTAGTGGACGGGATTCGATCGCAGCGCAGATGTTAGGAGCTGTTGGATTATGAGCACCAGGATGCATGCTAGGGCATCTCGTGGCTGCATAGCTGAATCGCTGTCGGGACCCCGCAGAGGATCTACCGCGGTCCCGACAGCAAATCTCACCGATTTTTATTTTAATTAAATAATTCAATTTAAATAATATAAAATTAATTAATTAATATAATAATTTCTATTTAATTCTAAATCCAATTTAGGCTTAGATGAACTCCAAAAATTCTCAAAAATTCTCAAAAATTCATCTTTAGCTAATCAGGGTATGAGGAATTCAAAAATAAAATTAGATTGTGATTTGGAGATCAATTTAATTTAGGTATTTTCTAGGGTTCAAAAATAGGCAAAAATACCAAAATTCTCAATTTTGCTCTAATTGATCCCAAACTTCTATGATTAGGTTTAAATGACCAATTGAGTCTAATAGAATCAAGATCAAAGCTTGGTTTGACCTAATTAATCTGAATTAATTAGGGTAACAACTGGAGTTGTTATAATAGTAAATCTAATTTATAAATAAAAGGGTGTAAGTTATTCCTTTAAAAAGCCTAAAAATTTAATTGAAACTAGTAATGCACTCATTAAACATAAATAGTAAGTTTAAACAAAAGATCTCATAAAAAACTTAAAGATAATGCTTAAAATAATATCTTGAGGAGTAAAACAAGATTGTCTGATAATTAATTTGTACTTCCAAAATGTTATATTCTAGTATAATGAAACCTTTAGTATGAATATAAGACCTTAGGTCAAGAATAGAACATTGCATTTTTTGTCAATCTAAGTAACACCACCCTTAAATTGTATTACTACGTACTTAAAACACTTAGCATTTTACCAAGGAAATTTTTTACATTTGAATGTACAAAAAGTTTAAATAACATTCTAATATTAAATTAAGATATTGTGATGCCTTGAATCAACATTCACTAAGTACAATACTATGTTTTGATTAATATACTCAAGTATTAATATAGATGACAGACCTAAAGTTACATGTCAATGTGAACACGTAAATGCATGTGGTCTAAAGTAATATATGAATGATTAATTCTTGAGATTTTATCATCCTCTAAAAATGGTGTGTATTAGTTATCAATTACTTCCTGTTTTTGATAATGTTTGAATGACCAAATTTTTGTAACGATTGCCAAGCTAGATTAAATTACATTATGCTAAAAGGTTTTACTGATCAGTTGGACTAAGATGGGGATAATTAAGCTTGTGAACATATAGTTTGTAGTAATCCTATGCATGAGACCTCTTCAATTTATTAGTTTTGCTATTATTCTTTTTTAAAATTATCATTTTATTTATCAAGGGGATAATGTTGTCACTTTAACATTTCTTGTAGTTTTGCCATATCTAGTTCTATCTGGAACTCATTGAAGTTCTCATTAAGCACATATATAATGGTGAAACCAAGTTAGTGATAAATATTATTCTTACATCTAAATAATAAAATTTACAAGTTAATTAGTAATCACAAAATTCCTAATTCATTCACGGCTCACATGCATCCACTTCTGACTTAGCTAAGGAAGTGAGCAACCAAACTCTATGAGTTTATGTTACATCATTCATGGCTTAACATGCTTTGAGTTTTCTTGCTTAATTCATAGATGAGCAGTGGAACTCAATAAATTGATTAGTCTCATCTCACGTGTATCTAATTCCTAACTTTAATATAGAGATGAGTAATGAAGCATATGTGAACTTATGTCACCTTGTTTACTTATTGAAACATGCCCAACTCTTTATATTTAAGTATTGAATTAAGCACAGAGCTCAGATAATTTCTTAGATTATTCTTCATGGCTTAGATGTGTCTAATCTCTGATTTCAAGCAATTGCATGAGCAGTGAAGCTCAGCAAATTTATGTCACTTTGTTCATAGCTTACATACTCTTACAGCATTTGTTTTAAATCAGAGATGAGCATCTATCTTAGTGAAAGTTTTACAGTAAAATCTATTTTAGATACTTTCAAGTTATTTTTTTCTATTTTTTAAACATAAAAATAAATTTAGCACAAAATTCAAATACTATTTCATTAAATTGAGAAATTGATTACATGCACTATGACTACGTACATCTCATAGTTCTCAGCCTAATTCTCTCCAAAAATGAGCGTTTTAGTCTGTTATTACAATAGATACAAAGAGGCAAATACAAGAACAACACGTGGAACTCATTACATTCTTATAAGATAAGAGAATAAAAATATTGGGTTAGAAATATGATATACAGGAACAATTTTTTAGTGTTCTCTTCATCTTTTATCCTCATGGTTCATTGTTCTTCTTCCTTGGTATTGTACTTCTCTTCTTCTTTTTGGCCTGCAACATTTCTCTTCAGGAACTCCTTAAAATGTTTTGTGGTGGTTAAGGTTCCTACTCCTCATTAAGGTTCCAATAAATTCCTCTTATATTTCACAAGTTCCCTTAAATACAAATCTTGCACTCAGTCCAGGGGCTAACTAAAATTTTAACTCTCATTTTTCTATGACTAATATCTTTTCTTTATCTTTCTTAGAAATTGGATATTTTAATTGCTAATTTCCTGAAATATTCATTTTATTATGCTTTGGGAGTTGAATGGTTTACTTTTCTCCTAAATCAGCCTTGGGAGCTAAAGTGATTAATGAATTAAGTCCCTTAAACTCCCAATTCTTCATCTTTTCTAATATTTATGGATGGAGTGCCACGATGTGCAGTGGCGCAAGGGCTTCGGTTCTCAATTAATGCTCCGCCTTTAGATTTTCTGGATATTAGCTACCGCGTGTTGTGGTGCTTAAGTCTCAATGGTTTGGTACTGTGGCGCGTCGCTTGCGCTGACATGGCACCGCGGCGCATCGTAGCGTGCTGCTTGTGCTAATCATTTGTTGCAGCACGCTGTAGCATCCGACTTTTAATTGAATAACTCATCTTTTCATTCTTTTGTGCAAATTGGTCTCCCTTGCTGTAAAAAACATAAAACATATACAAATGGTAGCAAATAAGTCATCTAAATACACTAATTTTTACTATATATATGTATATATATAAAGGGTTCATCAACAGACCTTGTGAATGAGTAGCCATCAACCCAAACCCATTCACTAAAGTATGAATTAGTGAAAATGAGCAACCTCTTGAACTTCATATTAGTAGAATAAGCTATTTGAAGACCAAAATATGAATAACAAACCAACTTGAGCATATGAAACTTAAAGTAGGAATCATGCTATTCATTTATAAATGAAATTTCATAACTATCACTCAAGCTAAAATTACCAATTGGATAGCATTTGTGTAAATAAAACCCACTTAAATTATGTTCCACTCATTCATTGATCTCAAAATTAGATTCATTGGGATCATGAATATAATATTTACAAAGACTTAAACTCTTTCCCAATAAAAGTGTATAAAGTAATATATCATAAATCTCACATATCATTATACATAAACCCTCAAGATCGGAAAGATACTGAAGAGAATTTGAATAAACTAATATATCATAAATATTATAATTTACACCAAGTGCAACATTTGTTTTTTTGCCACTTCATCACTATTCGCACCATTATATATATACTTTTTATCACTTTTGTTTTGTTGATATATGACCAGACTTCTTATATACTATCATAGTGATTGCCATAATTTTAATAAATATGTATTAAATATTATATGAACTGCTATGAGAATGTATATGAGTAGATTTTTAAAATTTTCAAATATATACGATAAAATTTGATGAGTTCATTGGTGGTGGATATAAGGAGATTGTACCATGCATATGTTAAGTAGATGCGCGTAATCATTGTGTTATATGCCTGCATGGGCAGAAAATATTTTTCAATTATACGTAAGACATGGTTTATTTTAATGATTGTGATATAAAATATATTGTAACAAAAAAATTTATGAAAATACTTTTATGATAGGTGCCTTAAAAATTTAGCAATACTAATCAAAGTTAAAATTGAAGATATAAAATATATTGTTATAATGTGTTTTTATACAAATGATCTTTTGTTGGAAAAATGTGCCAATATTCAAGTTTCGTGCACGAAGCTAACTTTGTTAATGCAAGCTTAATATTATAAAATTGTATGGGTATTTTACTACATATTTTTTATCCTGTTTCGTACATATTGCTTAAATATACCTTAATGTAAAGTTGATATTCAACTACTTAAGAAAATCTATCTATAATCAAATACACTATCACTTTTCAAGTGTCAAGTTAGAAGCTTGGTGATGAGCAAGAGTTAGTTTGAGAGGAGAGCTCTCTTGGAGAATAATAACAAAGTACCCCCACCACTGCACGGACGTATAATGAACTTTAAATTTTATATATCTTTGTTAACAAAAAACAATGTATTATAATGGTGAATGTTGCAATCAAAACATTATTCTATATATTTTCGTATTAAGTTGAATGGATAAAAAGTTGGAATATGGCTCTTTGTATGTTTTTTCATTCTTCTTGAATAACATAGTAGGGTAATGCAGAATGATTAATACATCCACTATTGAATTAGTCTATAATTCAGCAGTGGGTTACCCACTATGGCATGTTTAAACTAAGGTAAGCATAAATTGTGCCTCTTTCTAGTTCTTTTGCTACATCAGGGCTTTTGCTTAAAATTTCCACATGGGTTTGGAGTTGCAATGGAAGTCCTTCCAAGGAAGAAAAACTTATAGTTTGAGGATGAATCGAGAGGCATCATTTTGTGTCATTCTGGTGCCAAAGAACAGACAATATTGTTCTTGTAATGCCTCCCAAATGATCTTATCCAACTTCTCTTTGATGTTTAAACCATGCAACTTAGTATTAATAAATTTAGATTAGTTTGATGATAAAGGAGAGCAACCACCTCATCATCTTGTTATGACAATAAAGATGAGCTGTAGAGTCGAAAATAATAAGAAAAAAAAAAATTGGAGATATGGATTTTTAACGGCTCAACTTCGTAAAATGAACTACATATATTTAGAGTTTGAGGCATTTTGTTTCACTATGTAGCTTTTAAGTGATATAAGTGAATTGCCTAATTTAAAATACAATCAATTTATTACAAAAATGATATAAAAGAAGGAAAGTATCTCCTTTGTTATGTAGGCATGTGTCAAAAATCACTTCCTTAATGAACCATTGATGCAATAGTGGTTGTAGAGTCTAAATGCTAATATGCAAACTAAATGTGACTCTTCTTGCATATGATGATGAAATGTATTTATTGGAAGAAAACATGGAATAAGTTGTTGGGATTCGGCTAGTGTGATGACATATCGTTGGCTTTTAGGAGCACATTCACTGTTATGTGCCCAATATACATTTTGTTGAAATGACATGACAGCAAGCGACAAATATCTAAATACATTGAAAAATCCAATATTTGTAGTTCTATAGAGCGAATATAATTTGAAACTCACCATTGAGTACAAGACTCCGCGTAACTCGATGATGATGCAATTGAGTTGGTAAGACCTGTCTTATGATTGAAATAAATATATGTATACCGATCAAAGGAGATGCACAATGTGTAAGTTTATATCTAGAGGGGATTAGTAGTTTGTTTTATTGCTTGGTCTTACCTGGCTCATGGATGACTTAGATTGTGCATAAATATTGAGTGTAATAATCTATAATAGAAAGGGCAGTGCACCATTTTGTCTCACATTAACCTGATTGAATTAGTTAAATTAAACTAAAGATGATAAGAAATCTTAAATTATTTTAGGCAAGCGAGCTTGTCGCGGTTAATATGCCAGCAACTCACTGCCTTGGTTCGCCCTTCTAAACAATCAACAAAAATTTCACAAGTCCAGCGGGTGTACTTTCAGTGCATGCAATTGCTGCCAATGGCTCAGCGGCTACTGTGATTTGCTAGGGTTTACGCAGTGACAAGGGCATAGGATATACCCAGACCCGCTGACGAAGATGGAAGCCGACGACGAGGAAGCTTCAGCGCCTATAATTGATGAGGCCATGATGCCCAACGGTATCGAAGAAGAATTCGAGGAAGAACAGCTCAGCCCGAGGAGAGGCGGGAAGGTCACGATGAGCGGCGAACAATTAGACATCGAAGCATATGCATCGCTGTACAGCGGGAGGACGAAGGTTTCGAGGCTTTTCTTTATCGCGGAACATTGTGGGAATCAAAGCATGCAGCTGGAGGCCCTCCGCATGGCCTATGATGAGATCAGGAAGGGAGAAGACTCTCATCTTTACCGCCAGGTGATGCAGAAGATCGGCGAAGGATTAGGTCCGAACTACGATTTTGATCAGTCGTGGGCGGACGCAATTGACCGCCGCGCTGAGCAGCGTAAAGAAAAGCTTGAGACCGAACTCAATGGTTACAAAGTATGGGCTAAATTACTTTTTCTTGCTGCATTTATCTTTTTTTTTCTGGGTTCATTATAATGCAAAAGTTACGCTGAACTAGTTGGGAGATTTTGTATGTTATTTAGAATGGTTGAAATGCTATTAGTGGTTCATACTGATGCTTCAGATGTCATTGAATTATTTGCTAGTTTAAGACTAATCAAGAGGCATTAACATTCTTTTTAACTGTTTTTTGATATATGACCATTTCTAATTTTTAGGTGCTGTTAATGAACTAGTGAAATAGCATTGTTATTGAGATTGGTGTTTGGTTCAGTTACTTTCTTGCAATAATATCTATTTATTATTATTGTTATTGATATTATTTTATATTATTAGCTATTTTATCCGATTGAGGAAGAAATTGCAGAAGTTCAGAGCACTCAAAAGTCGCAAATGGCAACACGACTCCACTTCATCCTGATGATGTGCGAAAGAAGGCGACGAGTAGAACGGGTTTCGAAACCCTTATCTAGTCAAAATTGCCTCGAGGTCTTCAAATACAAAGATGCCCAAAACCTAGATGCCGGGCATTTTGATGCGCTATCTGAATAATTGAATGGAATGCCATTTTTGAATTTGTTTGATGTTAAGATAACATAGCAGCAAACCAAAAACTTGTTTATTTTATTTTTATTAGAAGATCACATAACATGTTATTCCAATAACAGGCAACCAAACAACCTTTTAGCTTAATTGTTTCATTTGGATTAAATTCTTGATTGAGACAATGCACATAATCATCAGAATGTCATATATAAAAGCTTCATGGCATCATTTTTTCTTATGCTTAGGAAAGGAGGTAATGAAAAGTTTGGAACCCAGCTGGCTTCAAATGTTATAAAAGGCACACTCCATATGAAATATTCCACTTAATTGTTTTTTTTGTTATAATTTGATAGCCTCACCTCTAAACACAGTACAATAAATGTGGAGGGAGCTTTTCTTAGCTATGGCATATTTTAATAAGTTGTGTTGCGATTCAGGTGGTGGAAAGCTATTGATCTTGCTTCCATTATTTACTGCAATTTATGAGAACCAGTATTTGTCTTGGGATCAGCTTTATGTGCTCTCTGTTGCTTCACTGGAAATGCAAATGTGTTGTGAAAACATGTCTTAATTGACCATTTTGAACACTTACTGATCACTAACTTCTGGATGGTCATAGAAAATGTAATGTGCCTATTCAATATCTTGGTATGGGCATGCTTTATGTAATGCACTTATAAAATTTTATATTGTAGCAGCACTTCAACTCTTTAGGAATACTTGTTTAAAATAGTAGTTTTACTGTAACATGTAATTAGTTGCACAATTCATTTTTTCACTGAAGAATTATCGATTTATCTCTTTTGCATCAAGGCTTGCTGTGAATAATTGTATTCTTTCATAGTTTTTTTAGCAATTCCAGTTTTTCTACTCCATTCTGTTAATTTTCAAAATGTATATATCCCAATTGCCTTGTGCCAGCACACTTCAATACAAACCAACCTTAAATGGAACCTTTTTTAAATTTATATTATATTCTTTGCTTAACTATGTGTCTAATTCCTTTTATTTTGCTCATAGCACCTGAATTTTTCTTATCTAATTTATGCTTCTGATCTACAATTCTAAAACCAATTGACCGTTTCTTATATTTGTTATCATTTTGTTTTGCTCAGACAAATTTGATTAAGGAAAGTATCAGAATGGGTTACAATGATTTTGGAGATTTCTATTATGCCCACGGCCAACTTGGCGATGCATTTAAGAACTATGTTCGAACTCGTGACTATTGTACTACTTCAAAACATATAATTCAAATGTGCTTAAATGTGATACTTGCTAGTATTGAGCTGGGCCAGTTCATACATGTTTCCAACTATGTATCCAAAGCTGAACAAACACCAGATTCACTGGATCCCATTACTATTGCAAAATTACGTTGTGCTGCAGGATTAGCTCACTTGGAAGCTAAGAAGTACAAACTTGCTGCTCGCAAGGTTAGTGTACTATAATCTTCATATTCTTTATTTCTATGGTGATTTTTTGTCTGATTCATGTAGCCTGTGTTCTATATGTTGCAGTGGGTGTGATTGTGGAGTTCATATTTGAAATGTAGTTTTTAAATTGACTGGCTTTAATTCCAAGTAATTTAGTTTTATCTTTCCATGAGTTGTTGATGCTTAAGCATTAGTTAATAAGCACTCATTTTATAGTTCAAGTGATGATCGCAACCCAAAAGTGCAAGGCAACACAAATGCAATCTGTATTGCAGTTTTTGTGCATATGCAACTTCTGTTAAATTAAAATTTATTAATATTGAGACTTATAAGTTTCTTGCGTTGAATTATGAACATTTATAATAATAAAGTAAGGTTTTCAATTTGTTTCTCTTACAAATGATGGATGCTCTTACATACTGAAATATATATATTGAGAGAATTAGAGAATCTGAATGCTCTACATCTATGATATACAAATTGAAATAACACCATAATTGGTGTTAACCTGATTATTACAATTTGAGGTTAGCTGCATAAATGCTTATCAACCATTCTTTATCTTGAGGCGCTAATTCAAAATTGGCTATTATTTCCCTTTGTAGGATACACCAAATTCACGGAAGCCTTTTGTCAACTTTATTTCCAGTAGGTTGCAGTTTGTTGTCTTTAGGATCTGTTAGGCCTCAAATAAGTGTCGGTGAATTTTAGAATTTTGGAATTTTGAAAATATTTGGCATGGTAGTTGTTAAATTTATTTAAACCACGATGAATTGCTTGACAGTTATTTCATAATATTAGCTTTGGAAAAACATAAGGCTTGATAATGAGACATCTTTTTTAATCCATGACTACCTTAGTATTTTATAAATATTGGATTAAAGAAAAATTGTTGGCAATGGGATTTATGAAACTATAGATTAAAGTGCTAGATTTGCCTTAATTATTAGTCACATTCTCTTTTAACATAGCACTCTCAGGACATTTTTTTAATTTAACAACATAACCATAACACTAAAGGGTTATTTGGTTGCATGAAATCTAGGTGAAGAGTAAAACTTTTTTTAGGTTTTAAAAATTCATCATTTGGTTTGGTGAAAAAAATTGTAATGAAAAGTTTTGGGGTAAAACTATTACCTCAAACCTCCAAATTTAGTAGAAAAAGATTTTAATCAAATTGTCCTTATTCTTTTATATCAACACTGGTTGACCAATCGTCGGACCACCACCGCACCACTGCCGACCATTGGACCACCACCGCACTGCAACATAACCGCAAGCACAATCGCCGGTTACCTGCCGTGTTATTGCCGGGCTATCCGAAATACAATTACACCATAAAACATCTAAACATCTAACAAACTCTTGCATTGTATTTATTTTTATTGAAATAATTGCTCTGCATTGATTTTACTTCATTATTTTCTTACTGCACTTCAAATAGCTCTTAAAAGTTTTATCTTGTTTTATATTTTATGTAGTAATTTAATGTATTTTTCGTACTTGTCTAAATTTAATATTTTAGCAATACATCCTAGTATATCATTAATTTCATATTTTTCATTGCATTTTTATATTTATTTATTGTTTTACTCATCCTAAGGCCTTTAAAATAACTATTACTCAAATATTGAATCATATAACACAATTAATTTAATTACAGTTTTGAAAAGCTTACTTTAGTTGTTTGTTACATATTCTTATAGTTATAGTATTCCTTAGGCATTGTTTCAATGCCAGCTAGGGTGGAGACAGAAGCGATGAGGTAGAATCAGTCCGAGGAAAGAAAATTGCGGGGTAGACATATTAGTGGTGATTGAGAGTGGTTAGAAGCTGAAGAGTGTTCTACGGTAGTTTCTGGAGGAGTTGAAGTCAGAAGAAAGAAGGCTGATTGGGTTGGGCTTCTTAAAGAGATGGGAAAGGTGGTGAGTGGGGTGATGTGATGGTCACAGGATCAGTCGAGGATAGAATTGAGCAAAAATGAATTATTTAATTAGTCTCTAATATAATAATCAATACACAATATAGCCACAAATGTGTGTGTGTATACACACACACACACATATATATATATATATATATATATATATATATATATATATAGTTTTAATACAAAGGCTTTTACACAAATAAAGAAAAATAAAAATGCAACACTTTCTTATTCTTCTTTTGAAAATGCTCTAAAAACAGCAGGTATGTTTCTCTTAACAGCTATAGATACAAATTCAACTTATGGTTCTGCATATAAAAGATATATGAATTATTTATAAACATATATTGAAATGTATATGTTGTGCATTTGTTCAAAATTTTAGTATGAGCTAAAATGCAAGTTTGAAATAATCAATTTTAGAAATGTTGATACAATTTGCAAAATTGTCTATAAACATGCAAATGAAGGAAAAAGTAGAAAACAATAATAGTAAAAAAAATGCAGTAATAGGATGATTTCCAATTACAATAACATTAATGGTATTTGCAATAAAGTTTCAATGCAACAAATAAGAAGTTAATTTTATGTTATATTGACACTGGGTTTTTAATTTGAGCATTAATATGGGGAATTGCAAACATGACTGCTTGTATGATTTGGTTCTAAAATATACACACAAAATAAACCTATGAACCGGCCCATCACAATGCATATCTCCTTATCACTCCATGTCGGGCAGTGCCCCACCCTAAAAAAGTATTTGTACATATGTGTATAATAAAACACAATGTGAAACCGAATAAAATTTAAACAGTTACTTTAGAATTAAATTAGTAGGCACAATAAAGAAGTGATATGCAATAATAGAAACTTTTTGGTTGCGATGTGATATGGTTCATATTTCAATTAAAATTATAATAATTGTACGCACATGGTGTCTAGTACAAAATTGAAATAGAACAAGCTTAGATGTGTTATTAACTACAACAACTCTGAAATTCATAAATTTGTTGAAAATTTATTGTTAACACATAGTACTCTCAAAATTAAATGTTAAAGTTTATTCATATGCATATACTAAGCACATTTTTGCGAAATACATTTTCTTATAATATTGCTTTAAGCAAGGCATATATATTATATTGTTTGACAAAATATGATTTAAGAAAAATTTGGTAAGAATTCAATGGTCTTAGTACCTTTAGAGTAAGCTCATAATGAGAATTGAGGTGTAGTTCAATCAAGTCTAGAGTAGGTTAGTATAAGATCTCATGTGAAGGTCTAATGAGTGAAGTATCCAATGAGGGCTCTTACGGTCTAACTACGTATAATTCTTTTGATTTTTCCACAACATCATTAGCGATCTCGCCTTAAGGTATGATTTAATTTTCATTTCATTAAGTTTCTAAAAGGAGATGTTTGGCAAGATTTGAGGGTTAATTTCTTGCTTCACAAAAGATTATTTTTAGTACGATATTGGAAATATAGTAGGTCTAAACTTAGATATTACACAAATACAATGATCCTTTTGACCTTAGTATTACTAAGGCACAAATTAGGTTTGCTAACATTAAGGTTTGACTTTGGGTGAGGTTAGTTTAATTTAATTAGGCTAATTTAAGGTATTGGTAAGTGTGGTATCCTCATAATCACAATCAATCTTAATTTTGTGGATGAAGTAGAAAGGCTAGCTTAAGGATAGCATGGAGTCAAAATCTTTGAGGTAAGCTTAAGGTCATTATCTTCTATTGAATGAAACTTGCGATAGAAATTTAGGTCATTTATTTAATAAGTTACTAAGCTAGCTAGGCGAATGGTGATGTGTAAAGCAATATCTAGATCTAAATTAGGCTATTAATACATAAATATTACAATAAGCATTCAAACAAGACTATGGTTGCTAGCAAATTCATAATTCAATGATTATGGGTACTAATAAAGTAATTAAACTAGATAATTAATTTTTAAAATGTTGATGGTGTGATTTATGTGCATAGAAGATTAGAGAGGATAAGATTTTTCCATGAGTAGATCAGCATTATAAACGCTTAGGTCTCATTAAGATGTTTGATTAAGCATAGCCTAGAGCATAATTATCAAGGTTAATCTCATAATTACTTTGAGCTATTCACCACTAGGGTTAAGTAAATGACAACATAATATGGAATTAGTCACAAAATTAGGCAAATCAGATTGTTATTAACTTTTTAAACAATGATAAATCAAGGCAAAAGAGTGACTAAAAAGGAATGAAAGATACTTAGTGGTGCTCTAATGTAGGAATGTTGGAGATGATCCAAGTTGATCCAAGCCAATCAAGGCTTCCTCTGGCTTCACCTAATCCCTCAGGGTGTACTTTGGCCTAGGTAGATAGCCTAGCACCACTGTAGTAGGGTATTTCCAAGGCTAAATATGAGAATTTAAGTTTCTTTGTCCATGGACATGCAACCAATTTTAGTCAGCTGTTAGTTTTAGAGGTTCATGAGGAGTTGTTAAGGGCAATATGTAGCCTTAGGGATTAAATTAGGTATAAGTGGGGATATGGAGGTTTCACAGAGATGGGGCTTTAGGGTGGTAGTTGGATTTTAGAATAGAGAAAGACAAGATTCAATTGGGCTTTAAAATGACTCAAGAGGGTTTAGAGGAATATTCTTAGGTTGAGAACAGTTGTTGGGAACCGTTGATCGTGCCTTGGGAGAAATTGGAACTAGGAGTTTTCAGAGGTTCAAACTTAACATAATGAAACCCAACAATTTGCTTTAATTAAGATCTAGGTTTATTCACTGATATGAGGAGATGGATTAGGGTAAACAATTTAAGGGTTAACTTCCTCTAGTTGCAATCAATAAAGAATTAAGGAGGTTCAATTTTACACATAATTCACCTTAATTACTTGGAATCAGATCCTAATTTGATCTCCACTGAGTATGTCCTAGCCTAACACATTGGTTACGATTGGCTAGAGGCAGTTTCCATGATGTTTTCCCCACTGTGCCGTTAGGGCGAATGCGGGGAATTACGTCAGGGATGATAACGGTAGCACCAAGTCATGAACGTTATTGTGTCGTCGTTAATTGGGTTTAAGCGGCCGGTAAAATCGAGGAGGCATAAATCAATTTAAATAATTTATTAGTTTTGGAAAATAAAATTCAAAATGTGTTTTTATTCATCAAATGAACAAAAAAAATATATTTCTACAAAAATAGAGAAAATAATGTAGAATTCAAAATTAAAAAAATTTATTATTTTTTGAAAGAAGGTGAATTTCAAATTAGAAACAAATATATGGTTTGTGAGATTTGAACCAATAACATGGGATAACAAATCCTTGGAGACATCCAATCAAATTGGAATGATATAGAGAAGATTAACTTGACCCATGAGCAAGGATGACATCATAAGTTTTTTGATAAATATTTTATTTTATATAATTTTCTAAAAATATAATTTTAATAATTTGCTAAAATAATTCTTAAGTCAAAAAATTCCTAAATTTCTAGGGAAAGCAAATAACAAATTTTCTAATATTTTTTTGCCATATTATATTTTGAGTAGATTGAAAAGATTTGTATTTATTTCCAAAAAATCACTTAAACTAGATTAAATATTTAAATTTATTTGATAATTTCTTAGGGTTTTTTAGGTGAAATGACATTGAGCGAATGACTCGTTTATAAACAAAGGTGATGATATACTGCATCATCCACGATTTCGAGGATGGCGACTGCAATACAAGAGAATTGACAGAGAAAGAGGTAAAGTAGGAAGAGAGTTTTCATTAATTAGAATATAGCTATGCATAGGTGTATATATTGATATTATAGGTTTCGATTCAATAGAAATCAATTCAACTGTTGTTGCCCTATTCTCAGGTGCCAGTCCTCTAGTTGGTGTTGGCAGTGGCGCCTGGGTGCACTTGGGCAACCGGTTCTTTGGATGGCTTGTCTGGGCTTGTGCCTGGGCACCCAGGTCTTTGGCTAACCTGTTTGGGCTTGCGCCAGGGCGCCCAATTCTCTGGTTTACATATCTTGATGTTGTTGGAAAATAATTTATTAGTTTTGGAAAATAAAATTCAAAATGTGTTTTTATTCATCAAATGAACAAAAAAATATATTTCTACAAAAATAGAGAAAATAATGTAGAATTCAAAATTAAAAAAATTTATTATTTTTTGAAAGAAGGTGAATTTCAAATTAGAAACAAATATATGGTTTGTGAGATTTGAACCAATAACATGGGATAACAAATCCTTGGAGACATCCAATCAAATTGGAATGATATAGAGAAGATTAACTTGACCCATGAGCAAGGATGACATCATAAGTTTTTTGATAAATATTTTATTTTATATAATTTTCTAAAAATATAATTTTAATAATTTGCTAAAAATAATTCTTAAGTCAAAAAATTCCTAAACTTCTAGGGAAAGCAAATAACAAATTTTCTAATATTTTTTTGCCATATTATATTTTGAGTAGATTGAAAAGATTTGTATTTATTTCCAAAAAATCACTTAAACTAGATTAAATATTTAAATTTATTTGATAATTTCTTAGGGTTTTTAGGTGAAATGACATTGAGCGAATGACTCGTTTATAAACAAAGGTGATGATATACTGCATCATCCACGATTTCGAGGATGGCGACTGTAATACAAGAGAATTGACAGAGAAAGAGGTAAAGTAGGAAGAGAGTTTTCATTAATTAGAATATAGCTATGCATAGGTGTATATATTGATATTATAGGTTTCGGTTCAATAGAAATCAATTCAACTGTTGTTGCCCTATTCTCAGGTGCCAGTCCTCTAGTTGGTGTTGGCAGTGGCGCCTGGGTGCACTTGGGCAACCGGTTCTTTGGATGGCTTGTCTGGGCTTGCGCCTGGGCACCCAGGTCTTTGGCTAACCTGTTTGGGCTTGCGCCAGGGCGCCCAATTCTCTGGTTTACATATCTTGATGTTGTTGGAAAATAATTTATTAGTTTTGGAAAATAAAATTCAAAATGTGTTTTTATTCATCAAATGAACAAAAAAATATATTTCTACAAAAATAGAGAAAATAATGTAGAATTCAAAATTAAAAAAATTTATTATTTTTTGAAAGAAGGTGAATTTCAAATTAGAAACAAATATATGGTTTGTGAGATTTGAATCAATAACATGGGATAACAAATCCTTGGAGACACCCAATCAAATTGGAATGATATAGAGAAGATTAACTTGACCCATGAGCAAGGATGACATCATAAGTTTTTTGATAAATATTTTATTTTATATAATTTTCTAAAAATATAATTTTAATAATTTGCTAAAAATAATTCTTAAGTCAAAAAATTCCTAAACTTCTAGGGAAAGCAAATAACATATTTTCTAATATTTTTTTTGCCATATTATATTTTGAGTAGATTGAAAAGATTTGTATTTATTTCCAAAAAATCACTTAAACTAGATTAAATATTTAAATTTATTTGATAATTTCTTAGGGTTTTTAGGTGAAATGACATTGAGCGAATGACTCGTTTATAAACAAAGGTGATGATATACTGCATCATCCACGATTTCGAGGATGGCGACTGTAATACAAGAGAATTGACAGAGAAAGAGGTAAAGTAGGAAGAGAGTTTTCATTAATTAGAATATAGCTATGCATAGGTGTATATATTGATATTATAGGTTTCGGTTCAATAGAAATCAATTCAACTGTTGTTGCCCTATTCTCAGGTGCCAGTCCTCTAGTTGGTGTTGGCAGTGGCGCCTGGGTGCACTTGGGCAACCGGTTCTTTGGATGGCTTGTCTGGGCTTGCGCCTGGGCACCCAGGTCTTTGGCTAACCTGTTTGGGCTTGCGCCAGGGCGCCCAATTCTCTGGTTTACATATCTTGATGTTGTTGTTATTGTAGAAAGAGAGGAATAGAGAGGGAGAGCTGTGCATACATGTTGGGAATAGAATGAATTCATTACATGCATTTGTGGTTACATGATTACACACACACACATATATATATATATATATATATATATATATATATATATATATATAGATGCTTAAGTACATGACTAATGATTTTAATTGAGGTACATTTAAATGGAGGGCTGATATGTAATCTGTTGGTTATTACCCCCCCGCAAATTCATCATGGATATGTGGATGGTGAGTTTGTCTCTAGGTGATTGGTAGCGAGTTGTTGGAAGTGGTTTGGTGAGTATGTCAACGCTTCGAGCTTCTGTAGGGACTATTTTGATAATTTTCTCTCTCTCTCTCTCTCTATATATATATTATCAAATTTCATGTTTAATTGCTCCATTTTTGTTTGGCGGCAATGGCCATCCATAAATCATTATGGATAGTTTTCATTCAATGTGTTGCTTGCCCATCATTTCAAGCTGTCGGCTTCTTTTTTACTTTCTTTATGGGGATATGGATGTTTTTTAAGGGTCTATTTTTTATATTCTGTTTAATAACATACAACATTGTCTTTGCAGTTCCTTGAGACTGGCCCAGAGTTGGGAAACAATTATTCTGAAGTGATAGCACCCCAAGATGTTGCTACGTATGGTGGACTTTGTGCATTGGCTTCTTTTGACCGGACAGAGCTGAAGGTTTATACATATCATTTTTCTTGATTTTTTGCATTGCACATTGCGACACACACCTTACTGCCCGGTTTGATCTTAAAAAAAGGAAATTAGGTGCTGAAATTTCAGCTTCGTTACTCTTGGATGGTTTCTTGCTTTTTTTAATTATTTTATTATGACAGATTAAAGTCATAGACAATATCAGCTTTCGGAATTTCCTAGAACTGGTGCCTGAAGTTAGGGAACTTATTAATGACTTCTATGCAAGGTAGTGTCTCTGTGAACATCCTGAAGCTTTTTCTGCCACTTATCTAATTATTTGTGAATTGTTTTTATTAGATTGCATGTTTGATCCTATTATTTTTTCCTCCAAGTACTTTCGATAATCCCAACAGAGTATGAGTTCAAACTTATATATTTACTATAAAGAGGCACAGCTATCAATCTTAGTCAATAGATTACAGTAGGGATTGAATGGGCTTGTGTGTTGCATACTTGGAACTGTCTACATAAACACCATATATTATTGAACAACTAATGAAAGTTTACAAGACATGAATTTAGTAGTACTTCTTAAAACGGCTGTATTTTTTAAAAAGAGAAATATCTTTACATTGTTTTTAATTGTTGAATTAAACGTGTGAGAACCCCACACGGCATGCCGGATTAAATTTGAAAAAAATCAGAGTTTTATTTGTTAAAAATGTGTGCCTTTTTATCAACAGTAGTATATAAACTAAATTAGATTCTTGGGTATACAATTAGAAATGCTTGAAGATATGTCAAGTACAAGTGTAAAGTATTAATGCAATGTATAATCAATATGAGCCCATTAATTTTATATTTTATTTTCTTTCAAGCTTTTTTCTCTATTTTTTCTATTCATAAAGTCCTTACTATGAGTAAATTGGGGGTATTGTAGCATCTATAAAATTAAAAGTGATAACAAAAAAAAAAATCATTTATTTGCTAATTTTTAATTATAAAAGCTTATTTTAATAAAATTTAGTTTGCATTGATATAAATCCAAGATTATAACACGTTAATTAAAAACTTTAATTCTTATGCTTGATATTCTTCCATGTTGAAAAAACTACATGTTATTGAAAAAAATTTGCTGAATCCTAAACATGGGAATTGAAATATTTAGTCTTTCAAGAAATAGCAATTATCTTGATCAAAAGAGTAAAAATTTAATTTCTTTACACTTATTTTCTTAAAAAATAATAATGCTTTATTTTTTTCTGCTATTTTAGTAACCTTTAAAATTTTGTAATGTACACCTACTTGAACAATTAAATTCATATTTGTGTAAATATGAATATTTTCACAAATATTTCATAATTATTTTATTCAACAAATAAAATATTAAAATTAAATTAATACTTAAACATAAGAAAAGGCTTAGTTATATCTCATTATTCCTATGTTTATAAACAAATGATTACTAGTGCGCAATTTGAACTTCCCTACTAACCGTGCTTACTAAGGGGGTGTTTGATTTGTTGAAATTAAATTCCCAGAGTACTTAGATCACAATGAAATTCATTTGTAGGTAATTGTTTTGCTTTTGTTAATGTTTATACAATTGTAAAAACCTTTATTGAACTTTGAAATTTTTTTGTTTGTTTGGATGCAATTTTGATTGGAATGTAATAATAAAAGAATTGGCAAAGCTTGATTCAACAATGGCTAAGAAAGGTGGCCAAGAAGGGCTGATGAAAGCTCTCAATTTCCGACAAGAGCCGACGAAGGCTAGCCCTATGGAAAGCATGGGTTGGGATTATTAAACGTAAACCGTTCGATGACCTTTCTAGAAAAAATGAGTATAAGAATTTTGCACATGTTAAAAGAGGAAGATCTAAAAAAACATTGGGAGTAACCATTAGAAAGGGTCTTCTTTAACTTAGGGAGGGACTCATATTTGATTTTGCACGATGCAAACACATGATTCATGTAGCTGACCCTACTTAGTGGGTAAGGCTTAGTGTTGTTGTTGTATTTCTGCATTCTATTTTCTTGCATGTTGTGGTTGTCAAAGGCAACTTATATTCCACTCTCAAACATGAGTTATGTATAGATAATCAAACATGAGTTATGTTTAGATAATAAATCAACAGGCTTAGTGTTAATCCTATGTCCTGTTGCAACACATTTCCTTTATAAAAATCATAATATATGACATTTTATTTGAATCACTTTGAGTTGTAATGCAAGCTGTGTCTACAGACTGTATGCATTTTTCTTGAATTGTAACATGCATAGTTTCTTATATTTTATACATGCACAGTTTTTTATGTTTTTTTCCTTTAGGGGATTGAGATAGATTGATTCGAAAGTAATTAACGATGCCACGTTAGTTTACTCCTTGGATTATCGTATAATACATTGTGATACAGTGGTTATGAAGGATTGATTGATATTTATTTGGAATTTTATCCATCTTGACTAATGTTGAAATTCTCATTACATTGCACATTGATCTTAACTGTGTTATTGCTATTTTTGCTTTGTCTAGTTTTCAACAGCTATCTCAATATTTGAGCATAGCTTGAAATTGCAAAAAGTTGTTTTAATTTGCAATATTTTCATGACTGATTTACAAGATAGCTTAGTATGAAACCTATGCTTAGGGCAGGTGGATGGATACATTCTTTTTTCTTTAGCAACTGTTTGATTAGTGTGCATTGTTTTTGTTTTTGCAAAATGCCAGTCTTCGCCATAAATCAAACTAGTTGTTTTTAAGAAATGATGCCCACTGACTGGGTGGGATCTGTGCGCAGAGATTTTTGTGCAATATTTATCCTTGATATCCCCTAGACAACAAATCCTATGCACATATATGTGCTAACAGACTTTAGTTAAGTATCATGCAACATGCTTGAAAAATTATGCGAGTTCCATCTATTAATGATACAAATTTGGAAATTAGGCTTGATTATTTTGAGCATACAAAAGAAAGGAATGCACAAACTGTATATACAAGGTTAAATTGACGGATTACTAAGAAACATTGGCGGAACAAAATCATTCTAAAAAAGTCCTGCGCATGTAGGTTAATTAATTATCACTGTTTGATGATATATTGAATAGGGAATAAGCTTTTATTAAATCAAGCTCAGATATTCTGAATACGACTATTTCTGCATAATGGAGCTCATACTTCTACCTTTTTCTTTGTGCTTAAATTGAACTCTGTTTTTAATGTTAATGAAGTGCTTATGTTTGATCTTAACTGATAAAAATTAATAAAGATACATGATAATTTGTTGGTAGAAATCTTTCCTATGAGAAACAATGCCATTTTGAACCCATAGCTTGAATTTATCATGAGAGTTATGTAATTTTTTTTGAGGTAACAATGAAAAGTTTTTGATGCCGTACGATGCTTGTTATCTTGAGGGAAGAATTCAACATGACATTTTTTCAAAAATGCTATAAACTAATATATTATTAATGATCATCTGTGGAGTTCTTAACATTTGGATCCCTTAAAGTGTTGTGAAGCACCACCCTTTTGGGAAGTTGATTTTTATTGCTAAAGCTAACAGCCATTCGAACATGGGAATTATCTACTTTCACCCATGCGCCTCTCCCTTTTTCACTCATTGCTAGCCAATCACACTTTTCTTTTTTGTTGTCCTTTCATTTGGATCCCTTAAAGTTTATATTCTACCTTTTATACACTAAATAGTTTCTTCCTTTAGTTTGAATCAGGAGGTACAATAGACAAGCTTGTGCATCTGTATAGTTTGTGGGCATTATTATCACTTATACAAGCTGGTGCGTTAGAGCCCTTAGCATATCAAGATGCACATCTTGTGCTATCAACTTATCTATTTAAAGATCGAGGATTGATCCAAACTCGTATTGAGTGTAATAAGCTTAGTTGATCAGCCACAAGATGTTTTACTTTAGGGCCTAAGGAGAGAAGCATTATGTGCAGAGAGAGAGAGAGCATTATGGAGAAATATTTTGGTTTAGGATATCTCTCTAATTAATGATTTAAAAGATTCGAGCATGATGGCTGCTTGATAGATTTAAAAGGATTTGAGTGCTATGTTAGTAAATATAAAAGTTTGAGTTCGTTGTAGGTAGCTGTAAAGATTTCGAAGCAATAGAATATTTTAAGGCTTGCCTTGTTTGACTCAAACACCACCATTATCGGGTCTTGTGTCCTAGACAAGAAAGGTAGTGGGTTGTAATAAGTAGTCGACATACCTTTTGATAAATTGTGCTAGGAATATGATGCACTTGGAAGCCACATGTTGCATTGTCTAAATGCAATGAAAAGTGTGTGAAAGTTGCTACATTGCCACTCGAATGCAGTGTTAGTAAACTATGGTTTTCACATTGCGAGCAAATATAGATTAAAAAAGTTGGTCTTAGATTTTTGGTTAAAATTAAGATATTGAAATATTGATGCTTTGATAATCAATCTTATAGAGAAACTGGTTATTATAATTGATAGAAAGATAGGCATTCTATATCTTTACAAACAAAGTGGGTGGGTGAGAGAAAAAAATCTATTGTTTAGGCTTTAGACTTTTGTACTTAGGTGAGGGTTGCCAAAGAATTTGTATATATGCCTTTTTGGATAAGGATTTAAAGAAGTGATCTAAGCTGTAAGATAAGAGATAAATTCCGGCTTTAAAACTATAATTGGTAGAGTGATTATTAATTTTGCTAGTGTCTATACCTCTCAATAAGGATTAAATATAAGTATATTAGAAAAAGATTTGACATGCATTGGAAAACTTGATTCAAGGAAGACCTCAAAAAAAGAATGTTATTTCTATGAGGTGATTTAAGAGAGCATATTGAAAGAGCTGCAAAGGAATTTAATGATATTTACTATCATTTTAATTTTAGTGAGATTAATAAAGAAGAAAAAGTGATATTGGAGTTTTTTAGCTAATAATTTATGATTGCTAATATATTCAATAAAGCAAAAATATGTTCACTTGTAAGAATGTGTTATAGAACACATTATTTTTTAGCCAAGAAAGAGCGAATTTCTTACAAGGTTGTAAAGTTAACCCAAGAGACAGTTTAACAACTTAGCATTGATTATTAATTCTAGATTTGAAAAAATTGTGTTGGGAAAGAATTCTTAATCCAAAGCTATGTTTAATATCTAGATGATGAATCTTAAACATATAAATCAATTTATTTTTTAGGGGAACCTTTAGAACTTTGACATTGAAAACTTATAGAGAAAGCTAATTTTATGTGGTAAAAAGGATTGTTAACAATTTGTGTATTTGCTACATATATTTATTTATGGAGAATTTTAAGGGGAGCCTATCGTAGAGACACCTAGTTGTGAAAATAAGATGTTATGAAAAAGTTAAAGAAAAAATTGTTATAAAGATTGTTATTATTGAATAATACACAGAATTGAAAGAGGTATAAATTTTCTTGAATGAGTTTAAAAATATATGTTAAAATTGCTGATTTTTCAAATTTCTATAAGGAATTAGATATTGTGATGGAAATATACACAATAGAGTAGCCAGATTAAGATATGAAAATTAAATATTTAACCATTTAACATATATTAACAATGTTGATAAAAATACTTTATAAGATATTAAGATGTATGAATTATTCTCATATGCCTTTTAATAATGGTTATAATCATATGGCTGACTTGGGTGAGTTTAATGGTTTTAAATATAATGTTAGTTTATCTTCATTCATTGTGTGAGTTAAACTAAGTTGTGAAATTCTTTGAAGAAAATGGTGAATGGAAAAGCTGTAAGATTGGATGACATCCTATAATGTGTGGAAATATTTGGGTGAGGAAGGAGATTCATAGATCACAAAGTTATTTAATAAATTCTAAAAGCTAAAAAACATTGTATGAGTGGAGTACTATGATGCCATTTATTAGAACAATAGTGATGCACATGAGTTAAGGGGATATTTGGTATGTAGGATTCTAAGTGTAAGGTAATTGAATTTCTGGTAATTCAAAAATTTGTGTGTAATTGATGTTTCGGCAATTTTTTTGTGGATTAAATTTTGTTGTTCTTCACAATTTGATGCAAACAAATTATGCCTGATTACACGACTCCTTTGTCACGATAAAAAATTAACTTTTCCCGTAATTCATTTGTTCATCCCATCTCCATTAGGGCATCTTCGCCTTCGCCAAACTTGCTTTTGCCAGCTTGCGGTTAGTTGTTGCAGCCATCATAGAATAACGAACAACCATCACCTTTGTCAGTTTGCAGTTGACTGTGTACAAATCTCAGATCTTTGTAGTAGCCCTCATCTTCATCGTAGCCCTTGCTGGACGTTAGGGCCACTAGCCAACCTCGGGCACCTCCGACCGACCTTTGTGGCTCATTGGTTGGCCTTTGCCAACCCTCGTTCACCAATCAACCTTCACATACATATCTTTGGGGTTTTTATTTTTTAATAATTAAAATTAAATTACCTTGTTTCAAAAAACACCTAATCGCACATCTAAATTGTAAATACTGAGAAATATTTTATCAGAGTAAGCAAGACCATTTGAATTATAATGTAATATTATTGCTCTGCAATTTAGTTATTCAAGTAATTCAATTTTAGCAAACAAAGTAGCCCCTAAATGAATCATACTTTGAAACTTTAGAAGAGATTGATTGAACTCATATTACAATGCGGCCTTAAGATTTTACAAATTCAATTTGGTTTATGCCTAGTAGATTAATTATAGAGGTGATATATTTGCTGATAGGTTTTATGGAGAAATTAAGAGAGAAATCATCTCCATTTGATGTTATTTATTTATAATAGGCATATGCCAAAGTACTTGGAAAATTCTTTGGAGAGTTATGGAAAGAAGAGGGGTTTGTATTTCTTGTACTCATTTTATTAGAAATATGTATAATAGAGCAATTACAAGGTTGTTTGAATTTTTATTTAGTTTCAACTAATAAGAATAAGAGCGTGAAAAACTGCGTATTATTGAGATATATTCATTTGTTTATATATATCACATATATATAATAGAGTACCGTTATATCGTTCGGAGGTGCTGTTCATAAGTAGCAGTTGGAGGTTAATTGGGCTATTATTATTGTATTTTAATGCTCTTATTAGAGCACAATTGGGAATTAAATGGGCTACTATTATTCCCTTGTAAACGAACCATTTGGAGAGGAATTAGTGAGTTTGGACTGGTGTTTGTTGAAACATGTAGATAGGGCTTTGTAGGTGTGTCCACGACCTACTCTTAGATGGAGATGTGTTGTAGTTCAATTTCATGCTTCTGAATGCTGTTACGAATGAAGTTGCAGTTGAATTCCACGTTATTTTTTCTTACATGAAAGACAGAGTTCTTGGCGAGTGCTATAGCAGAGAGGTTGTCACAGATTAGAGGAGTTGGATTGTTTTTGTGGCTGTGGTTGCAAGTGTGCATATTTGGCTTCAGTAGAAGAACGAGATATAGTGTTTTGATTTTTTGCACTCCAAGAGATTGGAGTATTGCCCAGGAAGATATAGTAGCCAGTATTAGACTTGCGACCGTCTGTGTTAGGCCTGAAGATGTAGGTTTCCTGGATCAATTAGGATTTCGAGGCTGAGAGTTCCCTTCACGTGCTTGAGTAGTCATTTGACTTGTTCAGAATAAGCTTCTGCGGGGTTGTGCATGTATTGGCATGTCTTTTTGACTGTTACACTTAGATCGGGTCGAGTTATAGCGAGATATTAAAGAGAACCTGCAATTTGTTTGTATAGTGTGTGTTGAAAAAATGGGGAGGAGGGTTTGGAGTTTTATTGGTTGGTTATGGGGGTAAGGGCTGGATTGCATTGCTCCATTCCAATGATTTTCAAGATTGTGGAGGCGTAGGTTGCTTGACTAAGGAATGGTCCGGTTGCAGATTCCATGAGATGAATATCTAGAAAATTGGTTGGAGTGCCGAGATGTTTCATGTAGAACCTTTGCGTGAGGATTTGGATGAGTTTGTAGAGAGTGGGTTGTTGTGGACCGGTAAGAAGTATGTCATCCCATAAATGATGTAGAATCTATGCGAGAAGGTATCGTGTATAAGGAGAGAGGGGTCGACAGTGCTGGTTCTGAATTGTAGGCATGTAGAAACTTTGATTCAGAATCGTTGTTGCAAGCTCAAAACTGATTCAGAGGATGTGATATTCTACACATTGAATGGACTTCCTTCTACATATCAGGCCTTCAAAACCACCATCTGAACCAAACTCACACCCATCAGCCTTGACGACCTCTATTCTCTTCTATACAGTGAAGAAATTAGTGTACAACAAAATTTTCACAATGAAATCCAAATCTCAAACTCACCTACCAAGAATAGCAGCTCACATTTCTCCTTATTCTCTGGATGAACTTGTAATGACCCAAAGTTGTTACTTTACGAATTATGTCAAATTCTGCAGATTCTGCGATCAGGCTCTGTCGCGCGACAGAGTTCTGTGCGCGTGGAACCTTCTGCGCCAGGGAGAGCCGCCTGAGCCGTTTTGGCGCAGGTTGGTCGGCACCTGGCCGATCCCAGGGCTCTCCCTCTCTCTCCCATTCTTATTTAATTCCCTTAGCCAACCCCCTTCTCCCTCATACCCTCACAGCTCGCCCAACCAGCAGCCCCCCCTTCTCAGTCCCCTCCCGCAAGTAGCTAGCTGCCGCCAGCCTTCGGCCACCCCCCTTCTGACCCCTTCGGCAAATTTAACTTTAGGTAAGCGGAGGAGGAAAATGAGTAGAAATTTTATTTTTTTTTCTTTTATTTTTAAAGAATATTATCTCAATTAAGAAATCACATTTGCATTATTATCATTAATCAATAATAACAAACAGTACAAATGTTATATTTGACTAATATTTTCCATTTTATCAATTTAAATTTTTGCTATTGCAGTCAATTTCATTCCGTCTTTTACTATCATATATTATTATTATCTTTAAATAAAGATAATAATAACGATATTAAAAATTGCTACCCTCAATAATAAATATGCTGCCTCTTATCAAGAAAAGAGAGTGAAAGAAAGATAATGAAGAAGGATAAAATAAATACTTGTGAAAATATATCATAAACTAAATGACTAATCTAATGGTAACCAAATCTAAATGCAGATCCAAAAGTCGAACTGTCAAATTTGGATCTTAAAGAACAAAGGTACCCAGTACATGACATGTATTTCATTTTGCACTTTTACTGCTGCTTAGCTTCGCTTTCGAGCCAAATTCATATTGAAGCTTGGTTGGTTGTCCGGAACCAACATTTGTGGTTAGTTATTGGAAAAATGACATCAGTAACATCATTTGTGGCTAGTTATTGGAAAAATGACATCAGTAACAATATTCATGGATAGTTACTGGAAAAATAACATCAGTAATAGCATTCGTGGGTTGTTATTGAAAAAATGACATTAGTAACAACATTTGTTGGTTGTTACTGGAAAAATGACATCAGTAATAACATTCGTGGTGGGTTACTGAAAAAATAACATAAGTAACCTACATCTTTGAGCTAATATCTTTTGCAGGAAATTAATTATTTCATTGCGCTTTTATCTTATTATTTTTCCTGCATACTTATTTTTGCAATTCGCATCTCTGCTATTATAAAATGTAATACTTCATTGTTTACTGTGGTACTTAGAGTATTCTCTAATTACTGAGAATTCCATTCCCGGTATTGTTTTATGTACAATACCAGATCAGGTGCTTCTGGGAGAGCTTAAATAAGAACTTTAAAAATTTACACCGGCGGAAGAACCTACGGCGCAACTTTTACTTTTATTTATTTTACTTTTTTCAAAGTTCATCTTGTGTTCTTCAGGATGAACTTTGTCAGAAGTTAGTTGGCTACATTATAAAATTTGGAAATATTATTAAATGAGATATATCTTTTGGTTTTTTTTATGTGTTCCTTTTTTTCAAAATTGCTCAATATGATCATGCGGTATGTGACTGCTCGATGTCGGGACAGTTCTCGCTGAATTGGCGTCGGGTCACCATAGAACTCGTGGTAGAGGCAGAGCTGGTTGGGGTCACTGTCGATTACCACTAATGACTTGAGGAGCACCGCCCACGGTGACTCTACCGATTCTCACATATTGAGTGTCAGATATGAAACAAACCTGGTCATTCAATAAGAGATTGTTGTCATAGAATGACTGCAAATTACCACAACTCTCCAACCCAACCACATATTTCAGTCGCATTTCGTATGGATAGAATGACTGATCACAGCTGGTATTTGGATTCAGGAGCTTCTAATCACGTTACCAACAATTTTGACAATCTATCCAGTACCGAAACCTATTAAGGAAACGACCGGGTGACTATTGGCAACGGTCAATCTCTTCCAATTTCCAGCATCGACATCAGCATCCTTTCCACCCATAATCGTAAGTTCCATCTAACTCATCTTCTCCATGTTCCACAATGCTAATACAAACTTCTTTCCATACATAAACTAACTATTGTCAATTCTTGCTCCTTTTATTTGATCCACATGGTTTCACAATAAATGACCTCCAAACGAATACTCCGCTTCTTAAAGGTCGCTGCATCAACGATCTTTACATCATTTGACCTCTTTAGAACCACCTCCGTCTACCACCATCTTACGATCCACTACAACATCCACCAATCTCCCCTGGAACCTGCGGCTTGGGCATTCCAGCCGAGAAGTCCATCAGCTTCTTTGCAAGTCTATTCTTAGTCTCGACAACAACACTTCTTTTCCTTGCAATACTTGTATTACAACAAAACTTCATAGATTACCATTCTCCAAATATACAAATAGAAACTATGATTTGTTTGAATTTATATATTTTGATGTACGGGGTCCAGTCACCACTATCTTTAATGAAGGCTACAAATTTTAGGTTATTTTTGTGGATGATCAATCACTCTGGATTTACTTGGTTGTTTTCAATCAAACAAAAATCCGAAGCCGTACTTAAATTTATCCATCTTTAAAAATTCATCGACCACCAATACAATAAACGCATCAAAATTCTTCAAACTGATGGAGCTGGCGAATACAACTCCATCTCTTTTCATAACCTACTCAACAATTTTGGCATCCATCACAAAATGTTCCGCCCATACACTCCACAACAAAATGGGGTGGTTGAACACAAACACCAAATATACTTGTGCTCTCCTCCACACGGCTCAACTACCAACTTCTACATCAAATCTCATTAACCGTATAATTTTAGGTTTCTGGGCTCACACTGCCCTCACATTTGCATATCTCATTAACCGTATACCTTCTCCTAATACACATGATATCTCACCTTACCAACTTCTACATCAAATCATCCCTGAATATTGCCATCTTCGCGTGTGCGGCTGCCTCTGTTTTTCCTCTTACCGCCAACAAAAATTATCAAACTTAGCCCTAAAACACTTCCTGCATCTTCCTCGGATACTTCCGACACTATAAAGGTTACATTTTCTTTAACCCCGAAACCTCCTCCACTCTAATCTCACATCATGTGCAATTTCTTGAAACTGAATTCCCCAATCCTAAGCTTACTCAATCGTCTCCCACATTGCCCACGCACTCCAAATCTCCTCTTACTCCTCAAACTCTTGTACCAACATCACATTCTACTATACAAATACAAACTCCTTCCTCTAACAACCCGAACTCTCCTAGAAAGCCAAATTTCCCATCAACTATCCTTCCTCAAACATCACCCACACCTTTTTCTCCCTTTACCACCCTATCAAATTCTCGACCACCCTATTTACTCGTACACTCTTCTTCCTCTACCCCATCATCATCCTCCTAGCCATTCTCTCCCAACCAAATACCAATTAATCCTCAGACAAAAGTACCAACTCTTTCCTCATCCTATGCTCACCCGACTCAAAACCGGCATCATTAAACCAAATCCCCTCCATAACTTCATACGCACAACTCACTCAACCGAACATACCTTTTATAACACCGCGGCTATGCTAGAACATTGGCAATTTGCAATGAAAGATGAGTATTGTGCCTTGATAGATCAAGACACCTGAATCCTCGTATCCCCTATCCCACATCAAAACGTGCTTATGTGTAAATGAACATACCCTACATAAATCAACGCTGACGGCAAAGCCAGGTTAGTGACTCAAGGATTCAATCAACCCTATGGCACAAATTACTTGGAAACATTCAGTCCAGCTACAAAAATGCCTACCATTCGAATTCTATTCACCTTAGACACTTATTACAAGCGGTCTATCTAACAACTAGATGTCTCCAACACATTTCTACATAGCAAACTCCATGAGACAATCTATATGAAGCAACCACAAGGGTTTGTAGATTCCATCAGTCCAACCGATGTTTGCAAGCTGAATAAAGCTATCTATGGCCTTGAGCAATCACTCTGCTAATGGTACTCTACCCTCACAATGGGTCAATTCTTGAGAGAGATATTGTGGAGTTCATTTTTTAGCTGAATGACTCTAGATCTGTTGGAAGATTGAAGACATTTTTTGAGGGTAAGCCAGATGTTGTCACGTGATTTTGCTTCCAGGATATATGGGAGAATGGATGGAGAATTTGTGGAGAGAGAGTGGCAATTAGATTTTGATCAGTGGAAATCCAGTGATTGTGTGTTTCACTATTAGTATTGGAGGTGAAGTCGACTCCATCCAGGTGATCGTAGAGGTTATTTGTTTCAAATAATTGTGTTACTTGGGTTCTCTATATTGAGTAGTTCTCAATTGTCAAGGAATTGTGAATTAAGTTTTTGATGTTAGGCATCAAGAGCTTGAGATCTCTTGGATCTTGTCTGAGACCAATACGACTGTGTTGGGAATTGGTGTTGTCGCTTGATTGAGAGTTCACATTGGTTAAATCAATGTAGAAAAAGCGACAGAAATATTACGCGTGGCGAGGGTCTTGGTGAGAGCTAAAGCTCCTCGACAATGATTTTTCCATCACAGTAGCAATCGCGTGAGTGGGCTAGAGATCGACGCAGAGAGGGTCTCGTAGAGTTTTTCGATTAGCGGTGAATGTTCTGTCGCAATAGAAGTTGACGAGATTGAGGGTATTAGTTGAGATCGAGAGATCGACAAGATGTCGATGACGTCGATGGAAGGACGACGAGCTGCAGTTCGTTGGTTCTTGAGCGATGACAATTTCGAAAGGTTGTTTCAGGATCGCAGGCACGACGGCGATGGGGATGAGTAGGAGAGGCTCCACCGAATTAGAAATCGCTTTGTTTCAGGATTAGAGCGATTTTATTAAGAAAACTCACTCTTATACCATGATAAGAATAAGAAATCGTGAGAAACCCGCATATTATTGAGGTATATTCAGTTATTTACAGAGATCACATTATAGTACAGTAGTGTTGCAACGCTCTGAGGTGTCGTTTATAAGCAATGGCTAAGGATTAATTGGGCTATTATAATTGTGCTGTAACGCTCTGATTAGAGTAACAACTGAGAATTAAATGGGCTGCCATTATCAAATAGATTGTATTAGAGCTCTAAATTTGTATCTAATTGCATTAATTTTAGATGTTCTTAGTTAGCACATTTCAGAGGAGGTGCTTTGGTGCATGCTATATTTTATTGATAAGACTATAGTTGTGGTTGAAGCGAAACTCTAGTTATGGAAAATTACCTTAAAATTTAAGGGTATTCTTTTTATTATATCAAAAATAGAATATTTTGAATGTAAGACTAATAACATTAGTAGTTTCTTAATACTGAGAATATGGCAATCAAGATCATGCTATCAAGAATAGTGAAAGGTTCAATATTTTTGTTAGTCACCCAAAATGATAAATATTGAGGACAATGCTAATAACATGATTAAGGAAAGTTGGATTAAATAGAGAATCTTTTTTGGGGTGTCATGCAATTAAAAATTCCATTCAAATATAAAGGAAAATTTTAAAGAACAATATGATCAACAGTGTTGGGGAAAAAATGTTGGCGTATGAAGTAGAAACATATGGGTAAAATAAGTGTCACATAGATGAGGATGCTAAGGTGGATGAGTGGGTATACTTGCAAGGATTTGATGAGAATTCAGTACATTCATAGTAAGGTTAGCATAGTTTCAACTAAGGATAAGCTCATAGAAAGTAGCATTGCATGATTTTGGTGAATTATGCATTGATTGCTTGATGTTCCAGTAAGGAAACAGAGCTAATGAATTTTTTCTTTTCTAAAAGTTGAAGATGAATATCTAAAGAAACTTGATAAGAAAGTATTATAAAGGATCTCATATTCTTGGTGGTTAGGGAGGGGCTATTCTTTGTAGAAGACAATGGTGACAAAGATTCTTCTAGTTGACTACACTTAGTGGACTAAGGTTTAGTGGAGGTTGTTTGCTCTTCTTGTTTATTCTGTCAATATTGTGCTGCTAGCAGCTCAACCCCTCTTGCACTGCCATCTGCCATCCACTGTATTTGCATTGGAGAAAACTCAAATATTTCTTCTTATATATTTTTTTCCATAACTGTTGCCTCTTTTCATGTACTTCTTTTTTTCTGCTTCTCTTTGTGCATCTGTTACTTTTAAATCCTTGAATTTCCTCTGCTCCCCCACCCAAAAACCAATATTTTTTTTATTTTTCATTGCATTCACATACATGGCTTTTTTTCTAAAGGAAAAATAACTTTTCAAGGCTTCCCTTAAGATATTTTACTAGGTGTAAAGCTGCTTCTCAATGTTGTTGACATGATGCTGTATAAATTGGCTTAATTGTTGAATGTAATAATCTGCTTATGAACATTAGGTAAATGTCCTGTTTTTGTTGTGAATTTGATGCCCTTTGGTAAAGGAGTGGAGGTGGCTTTAGAATTGCTTAAACTAGTATCTTCAATAATCTCTAAAACATACTTGCTCTGATTTACAAAGATACCGCATTCAGATCTGCAATCTCCAATCTTAAGAATGTTTTGCAAAGTCTTTAATAGAAATTTTGTTATTCATCTATTTGTATTTGCAATCCCCCTTTTGGTCTTTGTTATATGTCCTACAAAGATACATTTGTGAGCTCTTTCTTCAAATTTGTCTTTAATTGGTGATATATGATAGCAAAATAAGGGCCTCCAAATAATTTTATAGAATCATATGAATGAACCTAAATAAAATTCAAATGATGTTTTCTACTATAAAAGAAATGTAGGAAGCCTATATATATTAAGTGTGGCAGCGAGAATGGAACCTCCCCAAAATTTTTTGGGTAAGCTTGAAACATTAAGGCTCTTACAATTTGAAATAAATGCTTGTGTTTTCTGTCAACAGCTCCATTTTGTTGTGGAGTGCAAGTGCAACTTCTTTGATGTATAATGTTGAATTCCCTCAAGGAGTTTTGGCAATTTTTGTTTAAGAACTCACTTCCCTTGTCTGTTATGCTGAATTTGACAGTTGCCTCATATTGATTAGCCACTATTTTAAGAAAATTCATGAAAATGTTATTTGCTTTTGAGTTGTGTTTTCAAAATTGAGTCCATGTTGCTGTTTTATAATCATCAACTATAGTTAGTATGCAATTTCCTATGATATGGCGTATGGTTGAAATGTCCTCCAAATATCTATACATGAATAAGTTCAAATGAATGGTTGTTTCTATTGAAGGAAAGGTAGTCTTATGTTGTATGGCTAACAAACACTTCACACAAGTAAAATCTTCGTTCTCTTTTTTATTTTCAAAAACTTTTATGTCAAATTATATTTGTTAAGGGATAAGCTAACCTTTTGCTCCAAGTATCAACATTGAAAAAGCATTAACATGACTATGCTCCACTCTTTTTAAAACAGCAAAGTTGAAGAAGAAGGTCCCTTGTTTTTCCTCTGGTAATTGATTTGCTGTTAATGGCATACCGCTTTCCAATTAGCTTTTGGATTGTCATTGTCTTTGCAATCTTCAGGTCCTACATAATGCAATGTGTTGGATACAGTTTTATTTTCACATCAGCTGTGGAGGATAGCTTGTTATCCGAGAGAATATGTAGTGCATTGGTAAGAGTCAATTATCAACAAGTTTAATATTCTTTATCTGATGTACTAACTGAATCGAGTCATCCGACTTATATACTTGTTCTGTTTTCAGGTTTTCTTGGATTTATCGTTAGGTTGAGATATCACTAATCCAATTATTAGGTTCACTCAGATTAAAACAGGATAAAATGCATTTGTTAGTTGTATCTGAAAATTCCTTTAGGCAGCATTGTTCACATTTACTGGGTCTGATATTGGATATTCCTTTGATGATTCTCATTAATTCTTGCTTAACAATGCTTGTTATTGTTGAATTTTGAATGTTTTTTTTCTGATCTGTTATTGACTTGTTGCATTTAGCTGTAAATTATTTTGTTATTGATTCAATCTCCTTTCTTGTTATCGAATCCCTTTTTTTTTCATTGTTCAAGTCTTTAGCATTATGGATACTGCAAAGCTTGAAGCAGGTTTCTTTTACATGTCCTTCTTGTCACAAAAGTCACAATTCATTTGTTTCTTGTCAGTTAAGGAAACTTTTCTTAGCTTACTTCTTCCTATACACTCCCTTTTGGATTTGGTTCAGGAGAACGTTGCATTGTCTCCATTTGTATTTGTTTCTGTTTTTCTGCTTTGAAGATCATTGAGTATGCTTTGTTAACGCTGGACAGTGGATCCATGGCACATACTTGGTTCTTGGCGTGATTTTAACTATTGTTTGGTCCCATTAAAAACTGCATCAATTGATTGAAGGGTGTTAAATCTAAAACAGCTTTTGCCGATCCACAAAACAACTAGGAATTGGCATGAGATAGGTGAATTCGTCCCGTTATCTTTAAAGCCTGGTGAAATAGCTGGTGATTGTCACACTCTCTAGTGATTTAGAAGTAATTCTTGTTGCAAATAATTTAGCATTGGCACATTGCATTTTCCAAATGTTCTTCTCATTAAACTCATAACTCTGCTAAATTGGTATAAACAGACACTTCTGTAATATCTTTGGAATTTGAGCTTAGTATCCACGAGGTCACCATAACAGTCCACACACATCCATTGATCATAATCAGTTGAATACTCATTGTGTCTCACCCATTTTCTATTGATGAATCCCAATTGGGTTCAGGGCTTGCTTCTACTAAAGTTATCTTCATTGATCTGCTTTAACAGTGGTAGTTGCTTCCATTTAGTGAATTGGCTACAAGGATCTTCCTTGGGTATCTATATTATGCAATTAATTCACTATTGAGATGCAAGCTTGAATTTGTTGCATTTTCTTCTATGACTTCATTTAGGACGTCATCCATTGCTCAAGCTTCAGGGACAATTCGTTAAGAAAAGTTTTTTTTTGCTCTGATGCCATGTTCCAAATTGAGAGAAATGTCTCTAAATTTGTATTTCGCATCTCTTTTATTTCATCTTTTTTATTATAGTGGGTTACACTATTTATGTATCTATCAGTCTTGGAAGATTCTGGTGTGGAAATACAAAAATAGTGAAGGGAAGAAAAAATAAAAGATGCAATTACTTGTAACAAATTGACGGCTGTTTTGTTTGTTGTTCTATGTTCTCAGTTTTTTGCTACAGACAATGTAGCCAGTGCTCAGTACTGTAGATTTTTTTGCGATTAGCCTGGTGTTCTTGTTAGGCACTATAAATTTTTCAGAAGGGTATATGGGGAGGGGTGTTGAATGTTGAAATTTGAACAGCTGTATTGTAAGTATATTTAACTAAAGCAAGGCCACATTGTCACAACCAAACATCCCAAAGTGAATCTTGATTTGATGGCAACCTTTGCAACAAGAGATTTTTAATGCTTTGCTCTGTTTCTTGAGTTCATTAAAATTTTGGTACCTTTTTGCACTAACTGATAGTTTTGAGCTAGTTTTTGGTAAGGATGGCATTCCTAATTTTTTATTTGTCTGTGAAGTTAAGCACCTCCACTTGAATTTACTGCCAATATGAATAATTGATGAGACAGTTCAAAATATCTCTGCATGCCTTAAAAGGATTGGCCTATTTATGAATCTGACTGATCTAATTGTATTTGGAAAGTTAAAAACATTTTTCTTAGGTGTGGCTACTGTAATGACTCAAATAGTTATTTTGCAAATTAGGTCAAATCCCACCTCTTAAATCAGGTTCCGGGGAATTTTGATTTAGGGCAAACAAGAATACCCTTAGATAAGAATAATTTTTAGATCAAGGTGCCATAGTTAGGGAGAAATCCGAATAACGGAAGCTCTCGCTTTATTTTTTGAATTATTTAAATTCTATAAATCAAGAATATTGAAATACGTGTCCGAATTCATCATTTTCAGTATTATTGTGTTAAGTATATTATTTAAAAGTTGCTCGAAAAGTTTCATCAAATTCTGAGTGCCGGTTTGATCATGGTTAATTTTTGAAGTTTTAAACCTCAAAAATTAATATAAAATAAAATATTGCTCTGAATTGAATTTTTTTGGCGCGAGAGTATTTGTTATGTCATAACACACCTCGGTGCCAAGTTTCGTTGTATTTGGACGCCAAATGGAGAAAAAATATAAAAAATTTACATTTAAGTTTTTTTTCAAAATTTCTTTTGTTTCCCGTATGTGATCGCAGGCCGATTCTGGCGTGGAAGGTTCCGCGCCAGAAAGAAAAGTCCTGCGCCGTTTTTGGCACAGGTTGTCTGCCTCTGTCCGCCCCTCTCAGCAGCCTCCCCACTCTTCTATTTAAACCTTCTCCTTCTCTCCCTCTCACCCTCACAACAGCAACCTCCCCTTTTCCTTCTCTCCAGCCTGCTCTCAACCTGCCAGCCTCTCCTCCTCAGTCCAGCCCAGCCATAGCCAGTTTCTCACCCTACCGGCCAGCTCCCTTCTTCGGCCAGCCAACAACCTAGCCCCTCCCTACACCCACCCAGCAAGCCAGCTGCCACCTCCGGCCGGCCAGCAGCAGCTTAGCCAGTCCTCCTCTCGCTGGCCAGCCATTTGCTAGCCTCCGGCCACCCCGCTCAAGCCTCCCTTCGTTTTCCGGCGATCCCAATCCTAAGGTGAGATGAGTTAGAAAAGAGGAAAATGAGGGGAATATTTTGCTAAAGTTTTCTTTGTTCTTTTTACTCAGTACTTAATAAATCATAGCTATAAAATTAAAATTAGTCATTCACATTTTTAGTATTCTCATTAATTAATAATGAGAATAATGCAAATATTATAAAATAACTATTATTTCCAAGTTTGTCAATTTCAATTCAGTTATTTATATTCTGACTTTATTATCATAATTATAACGCTATAATTAATTTTACTGCTATAATAGAAGCTTAAAAATTGAACTTCAATCTTAATAGAAAAATGGAAGAAGAATATAATCAAAGTAAAGATGAAAAATTACTTCTAAAATATTAGATTAAAAATTAACTTAAGATATCCAAATCTAAATACAAATCCAAAAGTTGAACTGTCAAACTTGGATATTAAAAATCAAAGGTACCCAGTACATGACATGTATTACATTTTGTACTTTTACTGCTGCTTAGTTTCGCTTTCGAGCCAAATTCAGATTGAAGCTTGGTTGGTTGTTCGGAACCAACGTGGCAATATTCGTAGTTAATCACTGGAAAAATGATATCAGTAATAGCATTCGTGGCCAGTTAGTGGAAAAATGACATTAGTAATGGCATCCGTGGCTAATTACTGGAAAAATTACATCGGTAATAGCATTCGTGGGTTGTTATTGGAAAAATGACATGAGTAACAATATTCATGGTGGGTTACTGGAAAAATGATATTAGTAACCTGCATCTTTGAGCTAATATCTTGTGCATGAAGTTAATTATTTCGTTTGCACTTTTATCTTATTATTTTTTCTGCATCTTTATTTCTGCAAATCACATCTTTACTATTATAAAATATAATACTTCATTGTTTATTGTGGTACTTTGAGTATTCTCTAATTACTGGGAATTCCAATCTCGGTATTATTTTATGTACAATACCAGGTCAGGTACCTTTGGGAGAGCTTAAATAAGAAACTTGAAAATTTATACTGGCGGAAGAACCTATGGCGCAACTCTTACTTTTATTTTGTTTTACTGTACTTTTTCAAAGTTCATCTTGTGTTCTAGAAGATGAACTTTGTCAGAAGTGTGGGTTACATTGTAAAAATTGGAACTATTATTACATGAGAAATATCTTTTGGTTTATATGTGTTCATTTTGTTTCTCAAATTGCTCAATATGATCCTGCGGTATATGAGTACTTGATGTCGGGATAGTTCCCGTTGGACCGATGCCGGGATACCACAGCTGCATTTAGATATGAATTTACATGACTTTTTTCATGAAAGATTGAAGAATGTAATTAAAATGAGAACTTGCATTGCTAAGAAAATTCTAAAGCAAACAAAGTAGAGGACTATTAAAATATATTGATCTCAATGATCTCAACCAAAGATGTAGGCGATGTCTTTTTTTGATAGTAGGAAGACCCATCATTTAAGTCATATAGGGATTGGCCTTGTGCTGAAGCTTGAATGTGGACCATCTGATGACAAATCTAGTTAATAGTCTATTGATATGCAAGATTTTGATAGAATGCATTGTAATCTTATTTGAAATATGAGCAGCTATACTTGCTAAGGAAAATTGGCAGTTTAATAAGTAGAGATAGAAGAAATTGCTTAAAAAATCTGATTTATTTTGTAGGCTGAGAAACCCTTGTCCAAACATAAATCAAATCCATAAGAGATGACAAGAAGCTCAACATGTTAGGGATTGGACTGAACAGGGTATGAAAATCCAAAGACCTTGTTGCCTTAATGGTTTATGAGAATACCACCACTTTGAATACTGCCTCCATCTATGCCTTTCAGTGAGCATGCTAGGTTTTGGCCATTTTAGAAATATGTGTCTAAATTGAAAGTACTCTGAAATAATTCAAAGCTACATATCTCCAACAATTTGTTTTACTCAATCCTTGGATTCAGAAGAATCATTTTGAAAAAATGCTTCGCCTTTTTGATAAAATTGAAGCTAGATACTGGCTTAAGCCTTATGCCTAAATGTAATCTAGCTTTTTATAATATTCATCAAATTATACAAGGAACAATAGTTTTTAACACCAACTATGGACTTTCAATAACTGATCCCTAAAACCATGGCAGATCTAGTTTACCATGCTAAAGATATCACTCACAATCTTGCCATTGTTGAGCCATTGATCTTCAATCACAAATGATGTTAACTTTACTTATTGTTCTTGGCCCAGATTTCTTCGGCCTTGTCACCTCCATAACACCTTCCTCGAACCAATTCCATTTGATGGATCCATTGCTATTCCCTTAGTCATGAAATTCTAGATGCTAGCCTTGGAATTTTTTCAAAGGTCAACCTCACTATAGTGACCTTATCCCAACAGTCTAAATCCACATACACTCAACCATACCTCTATTTTAGCAATCCATATACAACTCCTTGAACTTCTTGAGGATATGGTCTCTTTCAACTTGCTCGAGGACGTCACACACACAAGGGCACACACACAAGGGCGCACACACACACAAGGACGTGCACACACACACACATGGGCACTCACGCACACACACACACTAGGGCGCGCACACACACGCAAGGGAGCGCACGCACACACACACATGGGCGCGCACGCACACACACACCAGGGCGGGCGCACACACACACAAGGGCGCGCACGCACACACACACACACACACAAGGGCGCGCATGCACACACACACAAGGGCACGCGCGCACACACCAGGGCGCACGCGCACACACACCTAAGGGCGCGCGCACACACACAAACACAAGGGCATCATCTTTGAAGATGTTTGAAGCAAAAAATCCCCAAACCATCAAAAAAGGCAAAATAATCCATAGTCCGGTTGCACTCGCACTTGCGGTGCACTAATGGAACACTCTAGAACATGGCCTTAGCTCCTCACATATCATCCCCTCTCAGGTGTGCCGATTTCTTGACCGGGCGATTAGGCAATCATCCTCTATGAAGATCATGTCAATCTCTCCTATCTACTCCTGAGTTTCCTCTGTAGCATTTGGATTGTGTGCAACTCGGCCTCCAAGGAAGAAGTAGCATTAACATGGGATCCATAGGAGGACTCTAGTTTGCCTCTATCATACTTGATGGTGCATCCGCCATTGGTGTCACGTTCCTCATAGCAAGAATATACGTCAATGATGGCCTTGTGCCAAAGTAGGGGGGCACCCCTGCTGCAAAGGGGCAAATGAGCCATGAGAGGTTGGGCTTCTCCAGGGGATCGCCACGTTGATATGGTCAATTTCAACCATCACTGCAAGGATGATGTCGACATCGATTGTTGGAATATGGAAGGTTGCCTATGCTTCCTTGCCAGCTTTCTCCTCCATGATTGGTAGAGGATGTGCTTGTGGATCTGTCTGGGGAGGCGAAAGTGCAGACATAAGAGGCCACACGGGTAAAGCTAGACTAGCTCCTCCTAGTCAAAGACAGTAGATATCGTGATGCCCCAGCTAATAAAGACTTTCTGAATCGTTTGAGTGTAAGAGCACCTGGTCGCAAAGCACTCATTGTCATTTGCTTTGTCACATCCCCAAACACAAGAGATCGTAGATGCGAGACCTCTTATGGGTAGCCATTGTTTTGTTTTGCTTGGTGCTTGGGTGCACTAAGGTGTCAATATCTCGAGTTCTTAGATTGCTTCTGGCGCCTTTTATGCTTTGCCCGACACTTGCAAGGACACACCATACTGTGTGTCTAGGTGCACCTCGTATAGGCTCACCTCCTTGGGTTGCACCCTAGGATCCACCAAACATAACATTGGGATGGCGGAAAGGACTATTTAGATCAGACACAATCGTCCCATGAACAAGAGAAACTGACTGCTCGAGGACTGATTATGGCTCGGATCTTTTCCACATCTCGAAAGTCCTGAAAACAATGTGATTTGCTTTTTACAGATTGTCTCATCATCTGCTATATTCTTCAAGGATACTGCACTTCCTTGCCACCAACCATGGTGATATGAGAAAAATTATCAGATGGCCCACTGGGATCACTATCGAAATCAGCTGAAAATACATGATGAAAAGGTAATGGAAAAGGAGACACCATTGATGAAATCCCCTCTTCCTTTCAACCCATGAGAGTCTCATCCCATTAATCATAACAACAAACCAAGGGGGTTGGACACTGCAGTGCCCAGTTTGTCCATCTCTATGAAATACCAAACTTGGAGTACATCATCCGTACACAGTTTTACTCCATCCGATTGTAGGTTTGTTCTATGTCCACTTGACTACTATATGGCCAACAGTTTAGGTGGAGTAGGTAAAATGGGAATGATCAGAATAGTGAGGTAGCTGTCACTGATACTTTTCCCCAGGACAAAGGCCTCATACTCTAGAGAGATTAGTCTGGGCAGAAGGCCTTTATAGTGGTTGACCAGAATCTTGGCATTCATCTTATAGATTGTGTTACGCAGACTACACTTGCTTGGGAGAGGACACGTCTCCACTTTCACAATGAGGAGCATCAAGGCAATCACACCAACATTGAGGCATCTGACCCACTCTAAAGAAGTGGTGATTCGCCGTTGGGCGTCCTGCTGTGTAATACTCTAGTAGCCTCTAAAGAAGACAGTAATGTTGTTATCCCTGGCGCTCTATTGGGGCTAAGATTCTTGAAGGCTACCCAAATCTACTCATCCATACTTGGTCTCTCAAGAGATGTGCCATCTGCGTCATCTAGAGTGTTCTCTGGACTAAAAAATAAAGAGTGGCTCATGGTAGGAAAGGAAGAGCCCCACTTTGCCAGGAAGAATTGAGAAAGATTTGCCTCATCTCCTCAGCATATGCTCCGTCACCTGTCTAAAGGGATAAAATTGTGTTTGTTTACGCCGTTTGGTCGCAAGCCGCTGAAACACCGCAGTGCTTCGGTCTCCCTTGGTGAGCCATCTGACTTTGCTTGCTGTTGCCACCAGCTCGCCATCTGGGATTTTACCCATCTCGACTTATGTGTGACCGTTTGGGGCTTTTGGCAAAGCTTAGGATGTCGATTGCACATGTCAATATCCTTATATTGAAGCTATTCCAGCTAGGTGGATAACTCAACCTCATGTATGCAAGAGTGCCTCATTCCTATCTCCACATGTTCCTCAGCATTCTGCCCTTCTTATGGTTCTGAACGAATTGTAACAATCCTCCTGAGGGCCTTCTCCAAGCCCGCTTTACAATAGTGTACGCCTCAAAATACTGGAGCCAAGTATCATTTATTTTATAGCGCAATCAGAAATCCTGATACTAAGATAGGCATTGGTCAAAAATAAAGGACAATGATCAGAGGCTACCCAAGTGAGGTGTTTAACAGCAACACCAGATAGCAGGTCCAGAGCTGCCAAGCAGATCAGGAAACAGTGCATTCTTTAGTATGCGGATTTGTTGTTGCACCACGTGAACTTGAGTCTGACGAACCTCAAGTCATGTAGGTGGCAACAACGGATGACCTGTAGAAAATTCTCTTGCACGGGGTTTACCAGAAAAGTTTCATTCCCCACTTCTTATGAGCAAGGAATCAGTTGAAGTTCTTGCCAAGCACCAGCGGCCAACTGTCGTCGTGGAGTGTAAGATTGTTGTGCTAAAGATCCCTTCGCTTATGGGTGTCTATGTCCGCTTAGATGGCTCCAGATTGAAAACTAGACTCTTGTGCATAGGGTTATTCCGGAAAGTACAAGTTGCTTACTCATGTGGACAACCAAGCATTGCAAGTCATCTGATTGCTAGCAGAAGATGTTTGCAGACCGGTCTTCCCCTTGACGTGGTCGAGTTTGCCTCCTGTCTGGCCCCCTGTTCGGCCGTGAGCTGTTGCTTAAGCCAGCCCAGTCGGTGGGTGGAGCTGGTTACAAACCCTCTTCCTCCTTGAAGTTCTCGGGTATGAGGGCCTTTAGTCTAGCCTCACTCCTTTTTGCGCTAAACTACTATCCAAGGACAGATCACAGCCTTCTCTATGACGGTATTCTGCATTTGAACAGCTCCGGCTGTGCTAGTAGCCTTGAGTTGGTCTTCAGACTGAGCGACACTTATTGGAATACAAACGTTCTCCATTGTTCCTGTTCGTCTGTAATGTAATTTGCTGCATCATCTTCTTCATGTACCTGTTTGTTGCTGCCATATGCTCGACAATTCCAAACTATGTGCGAGCTCAAGGCTTTGATTTGTGCACATTATTGGCATTTGAAGCTAGTTGAATTCTTGTGTTAAAAATTGCTATCAAAAGAGAAATGTTTTCCATTTGAGTAGTAGTCTTTGAAGGAATTTTTGCCCTCCGCAAATATTGAAAAAGAAACTTGGTGCCACAATAGGAGAGAATTATACCTTAAATGCAATTTGAATCTTGGTTTGTTGCCAAACCTATGCCGATGTGATTTAACATTTGATCGAGCAACTACATTGAGGGGAATTAAAGCAACCTGATCAACAAGCTATGCAGGAATAATTGGTCCCAGTTGGGGCGTATTCCAGGTGCCATCGACAATGAAGTCGGTGGCTTTGTAGTGCTGAGCGGATTCAAAATAGCAGAGTAATGCCCTTCGAACAAGCGTTTCACTAGAAAGATTCTCTGCTCCACCACAGTCGAGATAGTCTACTTAATGGCTAAAGTGTCATACTACTTAATGGCTAAATATGGCTTATTTTGGATATTCATATCCTCGAGTCATAAGTGCTATTAGAAACTTGAGCTGGGTGAGCTTTTAGAAACATCAATACTTCATCATCTCAACTCAAATAAATTCCCCAACTCATAAAAACCATAATTCATATTTGATAACTGGTGACTAGTTGAAGATAGACTTTATATTAAAGTTCTTCAAATTTTTTAGTTTTACATGAACAAGCACCAGTTCGCTAGCTTAAATCTTGGATTGTTTTTGATTCATTCCAGATTGTTTTTTATATAATTTTTAAGGTGTTTTATGTGTGTACGTAATATTTTATCCATTTCTTTTTTATAAAATTGGGTAGCCAATGCTTGGATGTTTTTTTAATAGTTTAATAATATATATATGCATTTGCAAACTAACGAAGATGTTGTGTAAAAATACCTTTGACACAGCCGATACGCCTCCTGTTTGGGCTACCTTGAAAATCTAAAGTCAAATCTTCTTTTGGATATTCATTTGCACGATCACGTTGAGACTTTGTACACTCAGATACGCCATAAGGCAATCATACAGTACACCCATCCTTTCATTTCTGTTGATCTTCCCACAATGGCCGCTGCCTTTAAGACTACTGTTTCTGGGCTGCAAAAGGAACTCGAGGCTTTGATTACTCTCAACCAAATACAGGCAAGCTCCCTCTCTCTCTCTCTCTCTCTATATATATATATATATATATATATTTATATAATAAATATATGTATATAAAGTATGAATATATGCAGGCTCGGATAGATTCTCATAACAAAATCCTTTATGCAAGACATACTGACCAGAGGAACTCAACGTTTCAGAGGGCGCTCCAAACAGGTGTTGAGTTTGAAAGAGAAGTTAAGGCAATGCTGCTCAGAGCTAATCTGATCAAACATGAGCACAACCAGAGAACGTCAAGGAAACTATGATGCCTAAATTGAGTTTTAGAGAAATTTTTTCTTATTATTCTCAGTATTTTTTCTGGGGAAGGCTTATCAAGGTTGCCATTTACAGTGCCCGTGTTCGATCATGGAATATATTTTCTTAATCATTTTTGTATGGCTAATGTTAGGGTCCCGGGACTACTCAAATCTCTAAGCTTTTATTCTTGGGCTGGAAATACTTTCATTTGCACACGGTGGTGGTCTGCTGCTATTATTTGGCTCATGTTTTGAACTTCTGCATGTTTATTTAAGCTGTATATATGTTTGAAAGAAGCTATAATGCTAAATTAGCTCAAATTATTTCTCTTTTATTTTATAGGAGTAGAATTAATGTTTGGACTGCTTTAAAGGAATGTATAATGAAGCTTATGCATGTATTTGAACATACTATAGTTTGGGAAATGATTTTTCTATTTCAATTACACATTAAGGATTACCTTCAAGTTTATATTTCCTTAAATTATTTTAGGATATTAACTATAAAAGTGGACATGTTAGAGCTAATTGAAGATTTACCTTAGAATCTCAAGGGTTTTGTCTAAAATGGACTGAATAGAAAGCAAAGTTGATCATTGTGCACATTATAGTATATAAGTTATGGCAAATATGGATCAAAACTTTAAGAAGAGTGAGAAGCTCAAATATCTTTGTTTTACCATACATAATAATGATGAAATAAAGAGTTGCGATTAAAAGGATTCTAGCAAAATGGATAAGATGTGAAATTTAGCATAGGTAAGTTTTATAAAGCGTAGTCCTAAATATTATGAGGTTGAATGCTTGCTCACAAGATAAAAAGTATATTAATAAAATAAATATTACAAATATGATTATGCTTAGGTAAATGAGTACACAAAAAAGGAGGTGATGAAGTTTCTCTCACTAAAGATAAATTAGAGAAAGGTACCACAAGTGCTTTTTTGGAACATCTTAAGCTCGTCATTAGATGCTTTATAAAAAAATGGCTGATTTTAGTAAACGAAAGCCAAAGTGAGAGATACTTAGAAATAATCTGTCGCCATTTTAAAATAATATCTTATTGGCTTAAGCAAATGTTTGCTTTAAATTTCTTGCGTTTTATGAGCTTCAGTTTTTTTATCATCACAAAGTTTATGATTTTATAGCTTTATTTATTACTTTAGAAAGTTTTTTGGTTGTGAGTCTATGTATTTTTAAAATTATTTAACTTTAAAATTAATACGAAATCTAATTCCATAGCAGAAAGAGCTATGCGCACCATAAAAGCAATTTGCTTTCAAAACCCTTACATTTGCTTAATAATTTAGCTTGTCAATAAATTGTACGCTATTTTAATTTTTTTTTGAAAAATTGAGGGCGTAGCCCAAATTTAAAATACAACAGCTCGCCATCCGGGATTTCACCCACCTCGACTTATGTGTGACTATTTGGGGCTTTTGGCAAAGCTTAGGATTGCCATTGCACATGTCAATATCCTCATATTGAAGCTATACCAGCTAGGTGGATAACTCAACCTCATGGATGATGCAAGAGTGCCTCATTCCTACCTCCACATGTTCCTCAACATTCTGCATATTGATTGCCAAAAGCGTCAATTTTCCCCCCAAGTAACTAGAGGCTCTTACACCAGTTTTCATTAGTTGGAATAGAGTGGGAGGTATGAGCCAGCCTGTGTCAAAAGGGATGGAGTTCTTGATTACTTCAAAAGCTTAATGAGACAATAGATGAAGAGACAAGTGTGTGTTTCATAATAAACATTACAAAGAGCAAACAAATATTTATCATAATTTCTTAAGATGTAAGAATTTAAGCAGCCTTGAAAACATTATCAACCGCTCTCTCCTCAGCACACGCAAAGCGAAGATGATAGCCTTTGAACCAATTATTCTTTTATCATTCAACTTTGTTCTAGCTTGCTTAAAATAAAGTTTATTTGCTTTTGCTAGAGAGAAAGTATTCGACCCCAAATGAAAATCTAAAGCCATTTGTGCTTGCAGTGTTATGGTGTATAGATCAATTGAATCATCGAGGAAATTACAAATGAAGTCTCGGTGGGTTCCGAAGCAAGGCTTCAGCAGCCTCTAGCAAGACAGGGCATAGGTGCGCCCTTGGGAGCCAAAAGGAGGAGTTGATAGTAGGCCAAACACCCAGGTGAGCACCCAGAAGTAGCTAGGGATAGCGAGTCTGGAGCCTAGGTGGTTCAGTGACAATAGGCTTGCTGCCCAGGTGCCTTATCAGGTAGTGAGGCAGGTGCCCAGAGGCAGCAAGCCTAGCGCATAAGCTCCCCAACAAGCATTGAGGTAGGCGCCTAGGTGCTTGCGAAAGTTCCAGCACGGGAATGACATGTCCTAAGGCTGTTTAGGGCACTAGGGTTTTCTTTGAGATTTATATAAAAGACTTAATATTATGTTAGGGCTGAGTGTGTGCTAACTTCTATGGGAGCTCTTTGGTGGAAAGAACTATTAACTCTAGAGTGAAAAAAATAAAGAGAAAATTTGGGAGAATGAGAAGAGGATCTCAGGACAGTGATTCCTTTCTTCCTCTAATGCTTGATAAGTTCTCAATAACTCTTTAGTCATTTTCTTTGATATTGAATTTCTTTATGGTGGTGTGGCTCCATAGTTTTTTTCATTCTTGGGTTTTTCATTTATTTCTTTGTATTTATATGTTTGTGTGCTTGTGGCTGTTTGTGTTATGATTATTTTTGTTTGTGTAGGTATATTTTTGTGTTTACTTTGGTGACTCTTGGCGGCTAAACCCTAGTCTTATGGATATACCAATTTCTCTAACATATCAGAAGTGCAGAAAGGTGCGCAAAGAGAGCTTGGGAAGCACCATGAATTTGTTTCAGCGCATAAGCTATGGTTTCAACAACTGGGACAGAGAGACGAAGAGAATGGTTAAAATCATCTTTCCACCATAAGGCTAATGGAGTATTCATATTAAGAATATTTCATATTACCGTTTGCATAGCACATAAGAAAGGTAGATGAAGAGGATAGCCCAAGGCCGCAAATTTTTCTGGTAGCAATAGTGCAACTCCAAGGTAAAGTTTGAAGTTTATTTTTCATTGAACATGATGAAAGGAAATGTCATGCAAATGGAATTAATCTTGTTCATGACAGCCTTTGAGATGTTTAATACTTTAAGCAAATATATAAGAACATTCCAAACAACAAACTTTAAAAATTAAAGTATTCTAGCATATGAGAGGAATCAATGAGCCGAACCAGTAATAGTGTGATGAAGTTGGTCTAGCAAAGGTTGACACAAAATTATAGCTATTCTGGAAAAGTAAATTGGGAGACCTAAATACTTGGCTAGGAGCTCCTTGATAGGGATATTAAGAATGCCAGCTAGGTAAGATTGATTTTGTAATGACCCCAATATTGGATCAGGAATCTAATCCAACATTAGATGTTACTATAGTACTTAATACTGGGTTAGTGAGTCTTAACCCATTATTAAGCACTATAGGGAGCCAAGGATCTCTAAATAGGAAAGCTAGATGCATAATATAATATAGATATATATCATTCTAGCCATCTAGAAAAGAAAGTAAGAACACATCATAGAATAGTAATGTAAATCATCCAGAGTTTAATTTAAGTTATACAAATATTGAAGTAATGACACTCGTCCTCACAGGATGCAAAAGTAGAAGAGAAGACAAATAAGTAAAGGTCTTCAATCATCATCTATTGGATCTGATTTACCTCAGATTCAAGATCCACTCCAAGCTCTTGATCTACCATATTTGGTTTTTAATAGGTAGGGTACAACCAATAAAATAAAAATAAGTGATTAGACTTAAAAAGTTTAAGTATATTTTAGGGAAACTAAGTTATTTTAGATTTAATGGATATCACAATAGCTATTTATAATTATTATAAGCGAAGCATAAAACAACAAAAAGGAAAATTAAAGAAAGTCTATAAAGTAATAATAAAAAGGGGTAAAGTAGTAAAAAGGGAAAGCTGGTACACAACCTGCATAAAATATATAAGGAAAGTAGGTACTGCTATAAATATGAGTGTGCAATAAATAATGTAAATATGTTGAAAGGACATATGCTAAGTAAGTAAAGTAGTGTAAGAAAAATGAGTATTTAAGTTGAACTACACTACATAAAAGTAAAAGTACTGTAAATATAAGTAAACACTATATAAGTAAGTAAATAGATATCAGTCTCAAGAATTTAATAAACAGTAAAAGTAACAAAATCTCAGTCTCAAATATTGAATAAAATGTAATTATAATCATAAATGATTATAACTAAAAATGTTAATTATTTATCTTGATTTAAATATGTTTTGTTCCATGGACAAATTTACAGAAAAATTGAGGAGTCAAGCATGTATGTCCAACAAAAGTAAGTGGGGTTTTCCGTAAACACACACATTCCCTCTCATAGGAGCGTGGTCTTCTGATCACTTTATAGCTTTCCCTAGCTCAGTAATAGCTGTACAACATCCACAAGACAAAACCCCAAAGTAAATTTTCTAGGTTTAAATTACACAATATCCTTAATGAATTGTTTTAAGGATTTAGTCTTAATGAGTTTTAGCATTCAAGGATGATCAAAGCTAATTGTAAACTATGTGATATCTATTATTTTCTATTTTAGTTATTTATCCTATGATTGGGAATAATTAAGCCCCTCAATTGACTTAAACATTCATCAAATGTCTTCATCAATTAATGCATAATAATATATAATTTAAATGAAATTTTAAAAATAATGATTTGATTAAGGTCTTATTTATGTGACTAAAAATCTATAAGTATAGTTGTAATGTTACAAATAAACACCCTATCCAATTAATAATGCTACAACTATCTAAACTATCTAATAATACTCTTATCCTAATGGAACATTCTAACTACACACTAAGGGTTTCACTACTACACTTCTTAAGTTACCAGATTACTATAATTTAAGTTACTTGAAGTTCTAGCTAAAGGATTCTGTGACTTCTAAACTTAATGGTTAACTACTTAGATTGAAGGGTTTCTATATCCTACTTTATCTAAGCCACTAAGTTACCATTATTTTCAACTTACTCTATCTCATCAACAACATAAGATTCTATACATGAGAAGGTTGCTCTATCTAACCTCTTAGGTTATCTTAATCTTAGATATGACAATGGTGGGATAATATTAGATTATCCTTAGTCTAACTAGTGTGCATGGATACTAGCCTATTATTGGCAAGAATTAGGGGATGGCATAAGTTATTGTTGTTTAAATCATCTCACATAAGCTTACCACTTTATGCATCAAGTTACTTTTTTTATTCTTAAGATTCTAAATCTTAGCATTACTATCACTAAATCTTTAAACTTAACTACAACTATAATGACGCTAGGTCATTTATAAGGTAAACACTGAATTCCCGTATTATTCAGATTCATTAAATCCTCTCGCAAATTTCAAGTTTCCCGTTAAAACTCTCGCTAAATTTTGATTTTTCAGTTTCAATCTTTAACATAGAAAGCTTTCAAATTCATTTAAGCTGAAATAGAAAGTTTAAAATTTACATTAAACGAGAAAGATCAAATCAGGAAACGAAAATCTCAGAAAAATTGTCGGCAATTAAGGTTGACAGTTCGATTAGGAAAGAAAATTGGAAATATACGTACACTCATTTAGAACCGCTCGGCCCCATAATTTTGCCGTTTCCAAAACCGTCAGAAGCCTCCCGCACATTTCAGCGCAACGCGGCTGGCGTGCGTTACATACGCACGCCATATTTAAGCGCCAGAAGACCCTCAGTTCTTCAATGCTCCACTCGCCTATCCCTCTCCTTCGCTTGACTAAAGGGGCGTACCTGAGCTGACGGAAGCACATAGTAGGCGACGATGAGGGCAACTCGATCTTTGCGGCCGATGACATCCCAGTGCGGACGGTCCGAACCTTTTTCCGCTCGATTCTTCTCCTCTCGATCTCTTCACGCACAGAATCTTCTCTGCTAGGACGCTCGACTCCACCGCACGACTCTGCGCCTTGATTGCCCGATCCCCTGCGTGCGCCGACTCCTTCTGTGCATTCGACTAAACCTTAAGGTGAGAACCTCATGTTCAAATGCTTCGATCAAGATGCTTATTAATAATAGCAATGAGAAAATTTACTTTAAAAATTATTTTTGTTTCTTTATTACTCTATTTTTATTTTCAATAAAAAAAATTAAATATCATAAATCTTAAATTGTAGTGAAGTTAAATTTTTAAAGATATAAGTTTGGAATTCATTTTTAGTTTGGTACGTTAAAATAGATCCAACTCCTCTTTCAATTGTTAGTTTAAAAATCACCAATTCCCAGTTCAGATATTAGTGGGAGTTGTCTATAGATTCATTCAATCGTTTATTTTAGTTTCTTCGAGACTTAAGATCTAACTGCATTGCTTCAATAGGTTAAAATCTATTTTTAACTCAGTATTTTGATGTAACTTTGGAGTCTTTGCTATTGAGAACTATGAAATTATACTTAGGAAACCAAAAGACTAAGTGTTATGTTTAGAATAAGAACTTTGTGCTAGAGATTTATAATTGCTATACAGTTTCATCAATTTTATACTTGATTGTTATTGATGAAATCTAGGATCTTATAATCAAAGTGCAATTTGAATGTAATTTGGTCTATGAAGATTCAATGCTATTAGAAATCACTTTGATTATTATTAGAATACCCTATGCCGCTATCAAGCATGTATAGAGAATTGGATTAATCTGATTTAGCTAGAACATAAGATCATTATTAAGTATCCTGATCTTGAAAGACATTATGCTTTTAATCCAACAATGGAAGTTTAAGGATGAGTAAAAGATTATCAATTGAGCAACAAACCCAAATTGAGTCAAACCTAGTATAGAGTGAGTTCCAATGTCTTATTAATGTTTGAATAAGTGGAGACAATTAAAATAAAAAAAAACAATTTAAATCTTAGCCAATCCATAACTTGAGAAAGTCTGAGCTTAAATACGTTCCAGTTTCAAAATCTAATCAGAGAATTTTCAAGTTTTAGGAATGAGAAAATAAAGTTTCTATAATTAAGTCATTGTAAAGACTAATAAAATTACAAAAAAACATAACTTCTACAGATACATCAAGATTGTGTGTGAATCATCTTGTTAGTCAAAATACTATACTTCATACTATCATTTGCTGCTTATGCATCGCTTTGAGCCTATTTTGTATTGTTACTTAATGTGTTATTCTTACTACTAATGATTTAAGAGAAATTGAATAATGTTTATGTATCTTGTGAATGTTGCAAGAAGGGGTTTTGAAATGGAGCATGAATAGGTTAGGGACGGGGCTAGTCCTCGGGAGATATAAGGGTGCCATCTGGAGCTTTTGAGGGAGGCCCAGGTGTAACAGCCCAAACTCTTAAGCACCAAAGTATTGTCCGCTTTGGCCAGAAAGGCCTCACGATTTTTCCCTCAGAAGATAACTTCCCAACAGGTCACCCATCCTGGGAGTGCTCCCACATGAGCACGCTTAACTTTGGAGTTCTTATCAGGAACTCCACCGTTATCTGAAAAGACGCCTTGATGTTTAAGAGTTTCACTTATTACTACTTAAGTGGGTCTTCATAATCTCCCCAACTTAAGTAACTGACGTCATCGTCAGTATCCACACACAAATCCATGAACCATTTATTGGGTAGATAGGACTAGAGGTGACCCCTACAGGCACAAGAGGTACCCCTCACGATTTTTCCCTCAGAAGATAACTTCCCAACAGGTCACCCATCCTGGGAGTGCTCCCACATGAGCACGCTTAACTTTGGAGTTCTTATCAGGAACTCCACCGTTATCTGAAAAGGCGCCTCGATGTTTAAGAGTTTCACTTATTACTACTTAAGTGGGTCTTCATAATCTCCCCAACTTAAGTAACTGACGTCATCGTCAGTATCCATACACAAATCTATGAACCATTTATTAGGTAGATAGGACTAGAGGTGACCCCTACAGGCACAAGAGGTACCCACAACCATGTAGCACCTTAACCATCATGGGTTCAAGAGGCTGCTCACATGAAGTGGTACTTTGCCCTGTATAGCACTTAGCTCCTATCTGACACCCTATAGTTTGCTCTGATACCATTTGTAACAGCCCAAACTCTTAAGCACCAAGGTATTGTCCGCTTTGGCCAGAAAGGCCTCACGGTTTTGCTCTCAGAAGATAACTTCCCAGTAGGTCACCCATCCTGGGAGTGCTCCCACATGAGCACGCTTAACTTTGGAGTTCTTATCAGGAACTCCTATGTTATCTGAAAAGACGCCTCGATGTTTAAGAGTTTCATTTATTACTACTTAAGTGGGTCTTCATACCAGGTGAAGGTTATGCTTAAATTCCCCTTAAGGGTCGCCCAGGTGAAGGTTTATGCTTAAATGCATATGAACCCAGCCTCATGGTTTTGGCTTTGCCCATCAGAACTGCTATCATTGCTTCATGATATCATAGACATAAACATAAACATGAATTTTTACGCTGTTATTGCTTTTCCATTTTGAAAAGTTGGCATGTGACAAAAGAATATTTATGTTGCAGGAGACATGATCTTCTTTTATTTGCAATAAACTATATTTTCCCTGCAATTGTTATTATTTTTGCCTTTCGCTTTGCTTTAAGTATATTTTTAATATCTTTTGTATTTAGAAAGTGTACTAAGGCATTATTTTTATAATGCCAGATCAGATACAACTAGAGGAAGCTGATATAGTTTAAAGATATGGTGCGACAATTTAACGGATTTTAACTGCCCCTTCAATGGATAATTATTTTTCTATAATGAAAGCTATGTAATAAATTATGGATATTATTTTACTTTAAATTGAATGAATGCTGTTTCTTATACTTGAATGGCTCTGAATATGTTTAACTGTTATTTTCCTAACTACCAATATGATCCTACAGAAAGATGCATCCGATATTAGATTGGTTATTACCAACCTAATATGGGTCATCACAGTTGGTATCAGAGTAGGATTGGAAGTGTTGGAGTAAAATAGTATTTGATATGAAAGCCATAATTAAAAAATCATTCGATTTAAAATATAAATACACTGGAATAAAATACTTGATAGAAAACTAGTGATATAATAAGATTTTGGTAGGAACAAAACATCTTATAAAAAATTAGTGGCACGATGAGGCTATTATTAGGGCAATATTTTGTAGAAAAACTGGTTACATAATAAGATAATTATTCAACAAATTATAAGTTTGGATCTTTAACAGATGAATTCCTTTAATCATTCGGTGGAACACTCGGAAACTGACTTAAGCCAAGAAGGATCTTCGCAAATGAACTTCCATGAACCTAATTTCAGCCCCCCTACTCTTGAAGAACGGATTTGAGAATTGGAGGACAATGAAGAGGCACACAGTAAAAGCCTGACAAGGTTCATGTGTGTCTCTTATGAAGAGATCACTAGCCTCCAAAAAGAGGTGCAAGAATTAAAAGAGACACTGAGGTTAGTACTTCTTAAATTGGCAGAATTTACTCTAGAGAAAGAAGAAGAGCATGAAGAATACATTTCAGAGGTGGAAAGGAAGGTGCATCATGAGACCTACCAAACGGAGGATGCAGCTTCAACTTCTAAGAAGAGAAAAACAACTAATAAGTATAGGAAGCTTTGGGTTGAAAGCCTTAAGAAATTCATTTAGAATAATATTCTCTTAAGAGCAAAATCATGTGTAATAGGAGAAATTGATTGTATCTTTATTTTTGTTAACTTTCTTTTGCATAAAATATTAAATAATATATTCAAATTGTTATTTATCGCAATCACCTTCCTTATAGATAAATCCGGAAGAGAACTCTCTTGAGTTGCCAATGGAGACTCCAGTAAAGGCCCCTTTGCCTTCAAGACCTTTGGAGAATAAGATCGACAAGATCTTGGAGTTGATGGCTCAAATTTTAGCCAATCAACACAAAACTCATGAGTCTCCTCTTAGCCAAGGGCACAGAATTGGTGGAGCCTTGCAAGCCTTTTTGAAGCTGAACCCACCGCGCTATGACGGATCAGCTCGGCCAATGGAGGCTGAAGATTGGATTCAAGAGATAGAAAATAAATTGGAGGATATAAAGTGCTTGGCCAGAGATGCGGTGAGATTGGTTAAGATCCTATTCAAGGCTGAAGCTGAGCGATGGTGGGGAGTCACCCACAAAACTCAGTTCATGGGCTTGGAGCTAGAGGACACATCATGGGAAGAATTTGCGGAGGCATTTCGAGGTCGCTACATCCCTCTGTCTGCCCAGAATATATTGGAGAACCAATTTATTAAGCCGACTCATGGATATAGGTCCATCATGACTTATGAGTCTAAGTTCACAAGGCTCTCCAGATATGCGCCCAAGCTAGTAGACACAAAGGCTGCTAGGTGTAGCAGGTTCTTGGATGGTTTGAAGGACTCCATTAGAACCATCTTACTCCTACTCAAACACACCAAATTTGCTGAGTTACTGGACTGTGCGACCATTATGGAGCATAATGAGCTGATGATTGCCGAACGCCAAGAGAAGTGTCACTCCAAATCCTAAGATAGTCGTGAAACCTTTAAAAGGTCTCGACCTAGTCGGCAGGCCAATATTTATCAGATCACCTCAGGGCTTACTAGGGAAAGGGAAATTTCAGAATATCATCGACCACACCCAATGGGTAGGTGCTATCACACTGACAACAAATGTTATCAATGTGGCAGGATGGGACATAGTTACCGACATTATAGATCTTTCAAAACTATAGATGAGGACATCATTCATAGGCCCAAAATAAACTCTGTATCTACCCCTCCTCGTACCCCGGCTCCAACAAGTGCACCAGCCTCAACAACATCTCCTGTAACCACGCCAACTCAAAGGAGAGGTCATGCCCCGGGATAACCAGCTGCCGCTATGGTTTACACACTTACTCCGGCTATGGCTCCCGAGGATCATGACATGGTGACAGGTACTTTTAAATTAGTTTGACCATCATTCCTTAATTTTTAAGAAATAAATCCTTAGCATGCATTCAATATTAGGTACCTTATACTCTTATGAGAATGCATGTATAATCTTATTTGACATGGGTGTGAGTCACTTATTTATATCTGAAACATTTGTAAAGAAGCAACAACTGCCATTTAGAGAACTAACAGAAAGATTAAATGTGGGTTACCATCTAGCGCCCTCATGAGCGCTAGAGAGTATTGTGAATGCGAAATCCCAATTAATGGTGGGACATTTAAAGCCAGCTTGATAGTTCTTCCAATTGCAAATTTTGATATTATTTTGGGTATGGACTGGCTATCTTGTCATCAAGCAATCATCGATTGCCAGCGCCTTAGGAGTGCAGGATGACCAATGACATTTATGGGAAGACTAGGCACTGCAGCATCTCTCATCAATGTTATTCAAGCAGCCAAGCTAATTCAGAAGGGGTGCGAAGCCTACTTAGTAACAATGTTGGGAAATAGAGAAGAGGTAACTTCCTTAGATGATACAAGGGTCGCCAATGAGTTTCCAGATGTATTTACCAATGTTTTTCAGGAATACCTCCGGTACGGGAAATAAATTTTACTATTGATTTAATTCCCAGTACGCAATCGTTATCGAAGGCACCATATAGAATGGCACCAAAAGAGCTTCAAGAATTGAATGAGCAATTAAAGGAACTATTAGATAAAGGCCTTATTTGTCCCAGTATATCACCATGGGGAGCTCTTGTGCTTTTATCAAGAAGAAGGATGGGACGATGAGGATATGTATTGACTACAGAGAACTAAACAAGGTGACTATTAAGAATAAATATCCTCTTCCATAAATAGATAGTCTATTTGATCAACTAGCTGGAGTTTTAAGTTATCTAGATGACAATAAGTGTATAAGTATTGATTTAAGTTGATTTGAGAGTATATATTATAATTATATCTCTTTCTATCCTAAGCCACATGACTTGGGCTAATAATTGAGTCCTTATTTAGTTTGATATGAAAGTTTGCTAGTCTTAAGTTTAATAGAGGAATTAGGGGTTTAATGATCCTAACTCATATACTAAATTAACTTGACTAACAATTTACGAAAGTAATATTAATGGGCAAGGTGCTAGGTTAGGGTTATCAAACCACTAGCCATTAGGCTCACTATAGTACACTAGGGATTCTAGAGTTAACTAAGAGATTAGACTCACTATAATAGTACTAAGTTACTTAATAGGGTAACTAGGGTTAAGTATATGCTTGGTGTGTAAGAAATTAAGTTATGATCTAACTATCATCTTAAGAGTCCTATTAATGGATCTCATAATTAGAGAATAGTTAAATTAATATACAACCTAAGATCTAAATTCAATATAATAATACATTCATAATTTAGTTACAAAGGAACCACAAAAACTCTCAACACTAGCCTCACCCTCTCTATGTTAAGTCTCTATCTTAAGTTTACTAAAAGTAAGCTAAAACTAGGTTATTTTAGTTATTCTCATACTCAAAACATCATATAATGTTGAAACATGTCATAAGATAAGTTTTTCTAAGGTGTCATAGGTTTTGGGGACCTAAATAGGCAAAACCCTAATTTTGGAAATTTAATATTATTTTATTTAAGGGTCAAAATCTCATACTTTGCATTTGATGTCTAAATCATGTAAACATAGTGGATATAACTTTCTTATAACATAATAAGTATAATAACACTAAGTATGGTCAAATCGAATATCAAATGGTCAATCTAAGCACTAATGACTCTTAATGACATTTAATAAATCATTAGCAAAATTAGTTATCAAACTGAAAAATTAACATCTTATTCATATCTTACACATTTTTGTGATCAAAATAGCCTATTGGAACATCCAATTTGGATGCAAATTGACTAAGTTATGGAATTAATAAAAATAAGGTTAAATGTTTAATTAATTAAAAATGTGATTAATTAAACTAATCATTAAACTAAAAATCTAATGGCATATTAATGATCATTATATTTTTCTAATCACTTTGAGATATAACATCAATATATTTGTGTTTACATTTAAGATGTTATGAGACTTTGAATATTTATGAATGAAATAATTAAACAATATTTATTTAATTTTATTATTCATAAAGAACAGGCGCATGGTCGGCTTGCGTGCTGGCCTGCAATCGGCTGCATGCACATGGGCCTAGCCGCATGCACCTAGCCTCAGGTCAGGCTAGTAAATTGTGCTGCGCGGGTTGGGCCCAACTCAGTGAGACCTGAGAGCTAATATCTAGGGCATCAAATTGCCCTTACTCCGGCAAACTCCGGTGGCCGACCACGCACTTATCGAAAGGTCTCTTTGTATGGAGCCCCATCTCCGATGTGGTCATGTTAACATGTATGTTAACATTATAATAGTAGAGTGGTCACATGATAAATCCCCCATTTATAGTTAGATAAGGTTTTCACCCTATTCTGTAGATAACCGAAGGATATGCCACATATATGAACTAAAATTTCACTAAATATATATACAAGAAATTTAGAGTGGAGAAGCAAGTAAAACTAACATCCATTAACCATAATATAGAAAGAAACACAGTCTGACTCAGAATAAAGATGTAGAAAGAAAACACATCAAGATTATGTATTATTACAACTTTTGAAATAAAGTTTAAAATAAAAAACTCTCATCCTCACAAACAAAAGGAAGAGACTATCTAAATATCAATAGTAGCGAGAAGATCCTCATCCTGGCCAAGCTCCTCACCTGGTGCAACCACCTCAAAATGTTATGAATCTAATATGTTAGTTTTTACATACCAGAGCCCCAGCCCAAAAAAAAATATATATTTTGTGTTAGATAATTGCTTAAGTATATTTTAGGCAAAAATAATGAATTATACAATTTAAAGATATCACATTTAACTTGATATCAATGATAAGCATGGGGAGCAACAAGCCACAAAGGAAATTAGAAAAACTATAAATAATACATTTATAACTTATCAAAAAGAGTATGTAAGAAACATACCTCAAACTAGAAGTTGCAATAATATTAGACAGTATATACATATAATTTTATAAAGCAACTACAACTACTGAAAAGAACTACATCCTAACATGCTCATGATTATTCAAAAGTATGATAATTAAACAAAAAATAAAACTGAACTGTGATACATATAAGTAAGTCAAGTCAAGCATTCAATTAAGACTAGCATCCAAACATGTATATAAGTATAAGAAAAGACTGTATAAAAGCTAAAACTGAAGTAAAGTGCATAGAAAATATAAAATAAATATGTAAAACTGCCATATCAAAAGATTAGCTAATAAAGCCATTGTAATTGTATTGAATTGTAACTGTATCATGCAAGTCATTTTAGCTTCTCAAGGATAAAGTAAAAACTAAAACTAAACTGAAGAGGTAGAAATACATAAGCAGATAATTTATAATTATTTTACTTTACTTTTGTGGACACGTCCAAAAGTAGCTGAGGAGTCAAGCACATATATAAGACTAATGTGGGTTCCCAAACTAGATATAACTTTCCCCAATGAGTATGTGTTAAGTATCTTTATTTCTCCTTACCACTTGTATAGTGGCAATAATGTGTATACACAATCATCCATCATGATATGAACTCGATGCAAATGTTATTCTAATTTTATATGTCCTCATTTCATGCATCAAATTTATCTTATATGATATATTCAAGGCAAAAAAGATCAATGATAAGAAATGCAAAGAAACAAAGTTCAATAGTAAGCCAGACTCTACTTAAATACATATGATATCTATTATTATCAAATTTATCAATTCTAATTATTCTAAGTTTATATAAGTGACAGATGGTAAATACACGTCTGCACTTACATGCTAGTGTATGTGGTCTGAAGTAATAATTAGAAGGTAAGTTCTAAGATTTATCATCCTCAGGGACCAGTGTGTTTTGATACTAAGGTCTATATAATTTTAATAATATTTAGATTAAGATATTTTAGATTTCTTAGTGGCTCCCAATTAATAAAGCAAATATCTTAAATTAAGAAACTATTTGATAAAGAAGGGAGAGTTGGGTTTTCATCATGCGATTGTTAAGGGACAAATGTCAATACTCAAATTTAATTAACTTTTAATAAAATTGTCTTCATACAAGTTAAAATCAAGTAAAATTAGTGTTCCTTAGATTGGTACTCTAATTCTAACTAACTCATGTATAGTGCACAAGATGAACATACAATAGTTTGATCTTAGCACATAGACTCTCATGTGATCGCACTGAGTTAATTAAGATTTCTTACATCTAGGTTATCAAAATATTCTTTTAATTTGGTAATCACATAAGCTTGATTTCCACCAACTAGCATCACACACTATATGCACAGTTTAGAAAAGGAAGTGAATTCATCGGGTCACATGAATTATGTTACATCATCTATGAGCACTCAATGAATCCTCTTCCTCCTTTAACGTCTGCTGAGCAGCGGAGCTTGATCTGTGGCTCTTGGCTCACATGCATCGATTTCTTGACTGAGCTCAAGGAATAGTGCAGTTAGGCTCAAGAGCTTGTCACTGAGCTCTAAGCACTAATACATACATACCTAGCTTTATGCCAATTGGTGAGCCATGAGGCACAAGAGAATTAATGTTACTGAATAAACCTTCCATTTCAATCCCAAGGTGTTTTACATCGTGAATCCTCGCACAACAAACTTGTGTTAGCGGCGGGACCTTTATGTGCATTCTCTTTAGGCTTAAAATATCAATTTGACTTACCATTATTTCATTATATTCACTTTAACTATTAAAATATTTCTAATCATTCCACATCATGCAATCAATAATATATCTCAACATAAGATGAAAAGATTTTATTCATTAATAAAAATTCATACAAACACCCTTTGTCCCTTTACTCTTACATGATGAAGGCCCAACCCTCCCCAAGGAGGGTTTAGCCTTCCATTACAAAAGAAATAAAGAAGATATATTCAAGAAATAGAATCCTTTCATGGTTCAACTAAAAGAAAATCAACAAGAAGAGTTAAGGAGAATACTAGGAACAACCCATTCGTGGCATTCGCTAGTTCTTCCTTGGCCTTCCTGTCTTCTTCTCTTCTAGCTTCGTGGTAGTAGTCTTCCCTTTTTTTCTCTAGCAATGGTACTCTTCTTCCTTTCTTGGAGAGGTCTCCTTCCTCTTCTCCTATAGCAAGCTTTGAATTTTTGATCAATGAATGTCAGAAAGGGCAACCCTCTCTTAGTTTTGTATGGTTGTTTAAATAGGCAAGCCTTCAGCCACTTTGCAATGAATTCTGTCATCCTTTCAACTCATAGGTTTTAATGGTTGCAATGATAATTATGCTGATATTCAATTGAGAAAATCTAAGGAATTAATTAATTTGGAGTTTCTAATAGCTGGGGAATGCAATTGGTTTGAATATTTGGCCTTCCCTACGCTGTCATTAATGCTTATTTCCTGATAGAAAATATGACGGGCCGCTGCGGCGCACCGTGGCGCACTGGAGCGCTTCACTTTCGAACAGAATCTGCAGTGCGCTTTTATTAAATTTCATTTAATTTTGATATTCACTCCATCGCGGCACGCTGTGGTACGCTGTGACGCACTGGAGCGTTCAACCTTCGAATATGGTCCCTGCGCAACTATTAAATTCCATATAATTTTGATCTTTCATTCCGCCGCAACACGCTGTGACAGATTTAATTTAATTTCATCGAATTAATATACCTTTGCGGTGCGCTGGAGTGGCAGACTTTTGAAAGTCATATGTCGCAGCATGCTGTGGCGCGCTTGGGCGCGCTGTGTGGCACTATAGCGGTTTTCTTCTAAAATTTGAGTTTTGCTCTAGAATTTCTTCAGCATGCCCTTTTTTTTTCTGAAAATATGAAGAAAACCATCAAACTAAGCCATCATGACATGATATTTTTTGTATTTCTTCTTTCAATTTATTATAAATCTTGGATTTATCACACCCCACGCTTAAATTCTTGCTCGTCCTCGAGTAAGATCAATATATGCTTTTCTGATTTATTTGTTTATGGAATTCAATTATAAAGTGTCAAATCATTTCATCTCTTTATGGCCTTCATAATAGTATGATCTATAAAAATTTAGTTTCTAAAAGATTTCAAGCTCTTGTTCTTCATCCCAACTATTATTCTAATCTTCAATTCTCCTTACTCATGATGCTTACCTCTTCATTATCAGGAGGGGAAAGTTTTAGGAATTCACCACTAGGATAGGCTGGAATTGGTGAGTTCAAGCTTAAGTGCCATGTGTGCTTCTTATAAATTGCAATGAACAATTCTATTTTCAGAAGAGATTTTTTTCATCATCCTATTTTTCTCAATTTTCTCATGCCTAGGGAGAGATATCTTTCTTCATCCCATAATTTTTTATTTTTGCATTCATTTTTAAGAGAGTGACATTTTTCTTCATCCCTGATTAAGTTCATTGCAACCATGAAGTCATACAAAAACCTAGCACACTCTTATGTTCACATTTTCCTGCTATTCTTAGTTCGATCCCTTAGGTTCCCCACCCCCACACTTAGATTCTCAGCATCATTTCATTTAGAATTAGTTTGGAGACTCAATATAGTTTGGAGACAAACAATTAAATTGGAAGGTTTTAAGGCTGGCCTTTTGTTTGATCACAAGTTAATTAAGCATGTTGTCAAGATAAAATATTTCACCATTAAATATTCCTTGAATCCATACCCTGTAAAGCATTCAGAAAAGATTATAATGTAAGCAGTTCTTAGTATTTTCATACATTACATGGGGGTAATGAAATTTCAAAATTCATTAAAGTCAAAGGGTATAAAAATAAAGAAAACAAAAGAAAATGCAAAAGAACAAATTATAAAAAAAACAACAGAACAAAACAACCTTATCAATCATCTTTTTCTTCTTCCTCATTGACGTCTTCCTCGTGTCTATAAGTGTAGTCCACTGGCCAAGGGTTTTTTGGAATGGGGTCACCAACTGGGTTGCGGCAGCGATGTATCACTCGACCCTCCATGAAACTCCAGTTTTGGAACATTATTTCAAGAGCTGCATGGATCTCCATTTGGAATTGGCACTGTCGGGCAATTTATGCCTTGCAGAAGTGCATGTCTTGCGCCATATCTTTCCCCAAATCCACTGGATTTGCGAGAAGCTGTGCCATCCCTTTCTCCAAATAAGTTTGGCCGGAGGATGATGATGCTTCACCTCCCTCTCCCTTTCTTTTCTTGCTCCCCTTTTCTTCTTGGGAGCAAAAAGGTATGTTCTTTCGAGACAGAGTAGCTCGGGGAGGGATTGCGACATCGGTGGACAGTTCCTTGACCCCCTTGGGCCAGGCATATCCCATAAATGAGAGACCCAAATGCAAGTGCAGCGCATGACCCGGTCAGGGCGTTCTAGAGCTTCCCAAGAATGACTCTGGAGATATGGATCTCTTCAAGTTACTGAATAGCGTACATGAGCAGCGCTCGTGATCGAGTCACCTCACTAAGAAGCCCAGATGGAATAATAAGGCTGGAGATGAGGACATGCCATGAATTGCTCGAGTATGAAAGAAGATCTCAAGGAATATTGGCTAGGTTCCCACTCTAGCCCACATCATCGTGCGTGAGGACACTAGCGACTTCCACTGGGTCAAAACTACAACTAATGAGGGACTGGTAGGAACAGTCCGCTACCTCCCTCAAATCATAAAATTGCTCGATCTGTTCGACCTCGAAAATCACCCCTCTCCCTCTTACAAAAATTTTACGGCCCGCCGCATTGACGACGTTGGCATAAACTTCCTGTATGATGGAGGGATAAGTGTCGGTCTGCAAACTGACCAGCCTATGCCAATCCTGGTTTCCAATTTGTTCATTGGGCACTGGGTAAGAAAGTGAAAAGCCCTTCTCCAGGATTAACTTTCTTCTCGATGTTACTTGCATAAACTTATGTTCAGCCTCCATGGAAGAGAATCATTTTTTGTTGAAAGCTCCTCTGAATGTGGATGCGCCTGAATCTTTACTCGTAATGCTCTTCTTTCCAAAAGACATAGTGCTTGTTTGATGAGGTTTATCAAGTTAAGTGTGAGAATGCAAGGAGGTTTTATAAAATGTAGTGAATTTGAGCAAGAGGAATTGCAAAATTCAAGCAAGTGTGAGCCTCTAGCTTCCTCCCCAAGGTTAAATAGCCAAAAAAAAGAGAGGAAGATTTGCACATAAATTGATTATTAAAGGCATAGTTAAGCTGGTCAAAGATGTTCTCATGCCATGACTTTAATGTGAAATGAAATCACCCTTAGTTGGGATGGAAATAACAGCCTTTCAGCACACTATTTCAAAATTTGAGTCCCTAGGTGTGTTGTAGTGACTTTGACTGCTTGGGGAATTCCAAGCAGTCAATATTTGCTCCAGCTGTACGCCATGCACGATAGTGAACTATAGAGCACTGCAGCGCACTATAGTGCCTTAGGACTTGCAAAATTTTTGCATGTGCACATGTTTGCTCCAGCGCACTGTAGCAGCAAAATCCGCTACGACGTGCTATAGCAGCTAAAACCATTGCGATGCAGTATAGCAGATAAATCTGCTACAGCGCGCTGCAACGCTTTCTAAGCAGTTTTTTCCGTAGCACTAAATGAGCTTCCAGATTTCTTTTTGTTTAATTGTGCTAGGTTGTTTTATTTTATGTTTTTGGTTTCCTATCCTAACTAACTGATCATAAGTTCAAAAGTAATCAAAATAAAAATTGGGTTGCCTCCCAAGAAGTGCTTGGTTTAATATCGTCAGCCCGACAAGTTAAGATCAATAAGCATCAGAATTTAGGGGTGGTTTCTTTTTCTAGAATTTTGATTTACTTGAGTGAGCACTGACCAAAGTTGTGCTCAAACTTATGATCTCTTTAATGATTTTGTCTCCCAACCCCGCTTTAATAGTTGGCAAAGAGGTTCCCTTCTTCCTCCTCTTACCTTTCCTAATTTTTCTTTTTCTAATCATTTTCTCCTTAACCTACCCTCCAGATGAGGAGCTAATCCTACCTCCAGATTCCTTCCCACTCAAAGCTAGTTTTTTAAGATTCAAAGACTTGCACACTTCTTTCTCCTTAGTTTTCTTTCTCCACTCATATTCTATTACTTTCTGCTTGAACAAGGTGGGTTTTAGGTCAATAAGAGCAGATTTACCCTAGACTTTAATTCTCATCATTCCCTTAACAATATCAATAATGGAATTTGTACTATCTAGAAAGGGTTGTCCAAAAATGATAGTGGAATTTTCATTCAACGTATTCCATTCACAGATGCTGAAGTCAGTGGGGATGACAAAACTTCCTAAACCAACGGGAACATTTTTAATTATTCTTAGAGGGGTTCTTGAATCAATATTTGCAAATTCTAGAATCATAGAGGTGGTCTCCATCCCTTCTAACTTAATATGCTCGTAAGCATGATAAGGTATGATGTTGACTAAGGCTCCAAGATTACACAAGGGATCTACAAGAACCTCACCCCCTATCACGCAAGGGATGTTTAGCCTTCCCAAATCCTCACATTTTTCAGCTACTAATCTTCTATTTTCAGTCTTCCCCATCTCTCCTACCCCCAATTCAGCTTTGTTTATTTTAGTTTTATCATTAAGAAGGTCCCATTCAGTTCCGTCCGAGTGAATGACACTCACCGTCTCCCTCGGATTGATTTCAGTTGCATTAGGCAAAGTTACTTACCGCCGACAAGACAACTATTGGGAAATTCGTCCTAGCTAGACTTTGATGTTTCTGAAGGATGCCTCTATCCCTTGGATAGAGGCATCATGTCTAGTGATGGTCAATTCAGCTCTTCTCATGAACTGTACAATTTCTGCCTTAAAGGCATGGAAAGCTTCTTCGAGGTTTGATTGTTGGGGTTGATTAGTATTACTGTTATTATACCCTTGTTTACTTGAATTATTCTCCATATTATAGATTCCATTATGATTATTATTACTCCATGAAAAATTTGGATGATTTCTCCATCCCGGATTGTACGTATTGAAGTAGGGGCTATTCATATTATTTTGCCCAGAATTATTATTTCTTAAAAAGTTAACTTGTTCAGTGTTTGAAGGTGCGAAAGGGTTATTTAGATTACAGTTTTCCCTAGAGTGTTTCCCCCCCGCATAGTTCACAACAAATTTCTTGAACACAGTTAACGTTCATATTCTACATTCTTTAGTTTTTTGCATTGATTTCATTTTGTAGAGGAGTAATTTGGTTGGTTTCAATTATTTGATTTGCCTCCCATTTTCCTAGATTCAACCTTTTAGTAGGCCATTAATAGGCATTGCTAGCCATATCCTCTAATAGCTCATAAGCTTCCTCTTAGGTTTTACTGTTAAAAGAGCCCCCAACAACAGCATAATTGAGTCCTCATTGGTGCATTCAACCCATTATAAAATGTTTGAACTTGCATCATTGAGGGAACCCATGATGTGGGCACCGCCTTATGCAATCCTTGAATCTATCCCAGCTATCATATAATGTCTCCCCCTCAAATTGATTAAATTTAGTTATCTCAATTCTCAGTTGGGCTATTTTTGCAGGAGGGAAATATTTGGCTAAGAATTTCCTAGCAAAATTATCCCAAATGCGAATAGAATCGCCCGGAAGTGAACTGAGCCAACTTTTGGCTCTATCTCTAAGAGAAAATGGGAAAAGCTAAACTTTAACAGCGTCTTCAGAAATGTCATTAAATCTGAATGTGTCACATATCTCAAGAAAGTTTGAGATATGTGAATTAGGGTCCTCCATGACTAATCCATCAAATTAGTTATTTTGAACCTGAGCATTGAGGGTTTGATCTCAAAGTTATTAGCCTCTATATTACGTCTAACAATCGTATGGAGTATGCCTCTAACAGTAGGCAATGCATAGTCTCTTAACGCTCTACCCCTTTGCTCACATAATGGGTTTGCCTCATTATTCTCCATTATAAGTTGATTTTTATTCAATTGGATTTGCTCTCTCCTAGCTCTCAAATAAGTTCTCTCAATTTTAGGATCAAATAATATGTCAATGTTATCTCTCCGATTCATACAGTTCAAATTCAACAGTTAAAATAAGCAGCTATGAGAGCAAGTATATTAACTTAATTTAGTCGTTCAATAGTGATAATGAAAGCAACAAAATTACAGTCTAAATTAACACTACAATTAGCAACAATTATAATATAGAAAAGATAAAAACTATATACAGAAATTAAGATAATTCTAAATCACTATTTACTGATAGATTATCCTTAATACAAAACAAAAACCGTTCCCCAGCAATGACGCCAAAAACTTGATAGATGGTAAATACACATCTGCGCTTATGCGTAAGTGTACGTGGTCTGAAATAATAATTGGAAGGTAAGTTCTGAGATTTATTATCCTTAGGGAATGATGTATTTTGATACTAAGGTGTATCTACTTTTAATAATGTTTAGACTAAGATATTTTAGTTTTTTTAGTAGTTCTTAATTAACAAAGCAAAGATCTTAAATTAAGATACTATTTGATAAAAAAGGGAGAGTTGGGTTTTCATCATGCAATTATTAAGGGACATGTGTCAATACTCAAATTAAATTAACTTTTAATAAAATTGTCTTCATGAAAGTTAAAATCTAGTGAAATTAGTGTTTCTTATGTTGGTCCTCTAATTTCGACTAACTCATGTTTAGAACACAAGATGGACACACAAGGGTTTGATCTTAGCACAAAGACTCTCATGTGATCGCATTGAGTTAATTAAGATTTCCTATGTCTAGGTTATCAAAATATTCTCTTAATTTGGTGATCACACAAGCTTGATTTCCACCAATTAGTATCACGCGCTACATGCGCAATTTAGACAAGGAAGTGGATTCACCGGGCCACATGGATTATGTCACATTATCAATGAGCACTCAATGAATCCTCTTCCTCCTTTAACGTCTGCTGAGCCGCGGAGCTTGATAGGTGGCTCTTAGCTCACATGCATCGACTTCTCGACTGAGCTCAAGGAATATTGTAGTTAGGCTCAAGAGCTTGTCACTGGGTTCTAAGCACTAATGCACACATACCTAACTTTATGCCAATTGGTGAGCCATGGGGCGCAAGAGAATTAATGTTACTCAATCAACCTTCCATTTCAATCCCACAGTGTCTTACACTTAGAATCCTCGCACAACAAACTTTGTTCGCGGCGAGGACCTTATGTGTATTCCCTTTAGGCTTGAAATATCAAATTGACTTAGCATTGTTTCATTATATTCACTTTAACTAATAAAATATTTCCAATTATTCCACAGCATGCAATCAATAACATATCTCAACATAAGATGAAAAAATTTTATTTATTAATAAAAATTCATGCAAACACCCTTTGTCCCTTTACTCTTACATAATGAAGGCCCAACCCTCCCCAAGGAGGGTTTCGCCTTCCATACAGTAGAAAATAAAAAGGATACATTAAATAGAATCCTTTCATAGTTCAACTAAAAGAAAATCAACAAGAAGAGTTAAGGACAATACTAGGAACAACCCATTTGTGACGTTCGCTGGTTCTTCCTTGGCCTTCCTATCTTCTTCTCTTCTAGCTTTGTGGTAGTAGTCTTCCCTTTTCTTCTTTAGCAATGGTACTCTTCATCCATCCTTGGAGAGGTCTCCTTCCTCTTCTCTTACAGCAAGCTTTGTATTTTTGATTAATGAATGTTAAAATGGGCAACCCCTCTTTGTTTGTATGGCTGTATAAATAGGCAAGCCTTCAGCCCCTTTACAATGAATTCTGTTAGCCTTTCAATTCATAGGTTTTAATGCTTGTAATGATAATTATGTTTAGATTCTCTTGAGAAAATGCAAGGAAATAATTTATTTGGAATTTCTAACAGCTGGGGAAGGCAGATGGTTTGAATTCTTGGTCTTCTCTATGCTGTCATTAATTCTCATTTACTGGCAAAAAATACAACGGCCGCTGCAGCGCGCCGTTGTGCGCTGGAGCACTTCACTTTCAAACAGAATCCAACACGCTCTTGTATTAAATTTTATTTAATTTTGATCTTTCATTCCATCGCGGTGCGCTGTGGAGCGATGTGACGCGCTAAAGCGTTCAACCTTAGAATATGGTCCCTGTGCAAGTATTAAATTTCATATAATTTTGATCTTTTATTCCGCCGCGATGCACTGTGGCAGATTTATATTAATTTCATTAAATTAATATACCGCTGCGGCACGCTGCAGCGGCAGACTTTCAAAAATCATCCACTGCAGCGCGCAGTAGCGGATTTAATTTAATTTCACCAAATTAATATATTTCCGCTGCACGCTGTAGCTGCAGACTTTCGAAAGTCATTCGCCGCAGTGCGCTGTAGTGGATTTAATTCATTTCATCAAATTAATTTTTAATTTCGCTCCAGCAGACTTTCGAAAGTCATATGCCGTAGCGCGCCGTGGCGCTCTTGGGCACGCTATAGCGATTTTCTTTCAGAATTTGAGAGGCTCTAGAATTTCCTAAGCTTACTTTTTTTTTTCCTAAAAATATAAAGAAAATTATAAAAGTAAACCATCATGACATGAGATTTTTAGTATTTCTTCTTTCAATTTATTATAAATCTTGGATTTATCAATAAACTCAGGATCTCCAATATCATATTATCCTGTATAATATTAGAATCACGATTCTATAAAGTCACCCATAAGAGTTATTCAAGTTCTAATTTAAATAAAAAATTGCTGCCTACAAAAGTTAATAAATAAATTAATCGGCCTAATTAATATAATTATTATCATGGAAATCAATCTTGATTAAGATAACCAATATTTTTTGGAAATAGAGTCAAGCTCAAAATATGAGGTTCGGGTTCTAAATCCAAGGTGCTAACAAGTAACAACACAAGATTGTTACTTTGCTAAATTTAAGCTAAATAAAGTGCTAATTCCTATTTTATTAGACTTAAATAGCTAATTAAATATAACCCTAGAAATTTGGGATCAATCGGAGCTCATTTAAGCAATATGACTATTTTAATTTATTTTAGGATCCTGAATTTTAGCTACATTAATTTGATCTTTAAATTAAAATATGATTCTATTTTTAGATTTATCGCATCATAATTAGTTGAGGGTGAAATTTTAGGAAATTTTGAAGATCATCTGGTCCTAAATTAGATTTAAACTCATTATAATTAATTATATTAGTTAATGATTAATTAATATTATATAAATTAAATTTTATTAATTATTTAAGGGTAGGATTTTCTGTTGGGACCACGACAGATTTGCTGCGGGGTCTTGACATTACCTCAATGTTTCTAAGTGCCTAATCCTCCTCGCATGAATCCTGGCGCACCCATCAGACGATGCCGATGCTTCGTGGCAAGATTCCTCGCTAGCCATGGGATCACCATTACAATCCAATGGCTGATGTCCTCCATGTAATTACCCATTTAAGTAACGTCATCAAGAGCATTTAGACCGAACGGCTCCGCGATCAGATAGCCCATATCATGATCGCCCTGTTCACCTTCGTCCCCATTGCGATTGCTCACGCCTCTGGTCCCCCCTGACAGCCAGACTAGTTAATTGTCACTGTGGCAGTATGGGACTAATTGCGATCATACTCTTCTACCCTCAATCACAATGATCTGCCAGCTGCAATCTTCCCAATCTACCCATAAATAGTTGCACCCTGCCTCTCCTCCGGTCCGAGCCATAGCCATGGATCCAAGCCATGGCAACCCTCATCTCCATTTATAATGGCCATAAATAGCCCTCAAGCATCACAGTGAGCTCCTTTGCTCACTGTAACTCACTCAATTCACCCTCTCCCTTCTTGCTAGACCCTGCATTTTTTCAGTGGTTCCAGTGGATTCTTCTGCTGATCTAAGGGTGAGGTTTGATGTTCAGACCCATATGCAACTTCTGAATCCCAACGACAGCTCCTGATTACTTCCTCAGCTCTTTGTTCATCTAAACCCCTCAGTCGTAGGTATTGTCTCTATCCCCATTGGGTCGGGTGAGCCCAATGTCAATCAAATGCTCATAAGATAGCTCTGTGATGTTGCAATTTCCATTTCTAGTACTTAAGGATTTCTATGTGCAGTGAATTGGATTGGGCAAGCTCAGGCAAGATGATGAGGACTCGCTGTCTGGATGGAGCTAACACCCAGTAGTGGTAAGGACACCCCATTGTAAATTAGGATTTAATTCTAATCCAAATACTTTCGTAATTGCACGCACTATTTTCCCCGACTCAATGCGATTATCGCTAGGGCTTGAGCTAGCTTTGATTGATCATATCAATCAATCAAACTGTGATGCATCTTAGGAGCTGAGTCCGAGTAAGGACCCAACAACTAGGAGTCTCCCGAGCCTTAAGGCTATGGGGGTTCGATTCGTCTCACCTCCTTGATTATGTAGGGATAAAGCTCTGATCGAATGGTCGCCTTTGTGGGGAGAATTAATTCCCCACATTAAACCTTAGAGGAAGGTCTCAATCGAGTAAGGTCTCGATGTCTCCGGCCACCAGACAAAGGGATTCCATGATTAATCGATTCGTCTTCATCCATGGATGGTGTAGCGATCAAGTTCAGGCTTCAGCATGGTCTATCGGAGGAGAATTTATCGACTTAGGGTAACCCTAGTCGGCCTATTTGGGGAGAAGGAGGGGGGGTGGGAGGGGAAGTAAGCAATAGTGGGTTGAGTCGGACCCTGACCAGTGCCATTTAAATTTGGGCCGAGAGGATTAATCCAATTTATTGGATTAATTTTCCTTAAGGAAATTAATTGAAAATTCCAATTTAATTATTAAACATATTATATTTTAATTAAAATCATTCAATCTAAATTATTTAAATAACTTTAGCTATACTGATCCAAATTGTATGATTCAATATACTATTTTGATCAAAAAAATGTAAGAAACATTAATCTAAAAGAAAATTTGACTTTCTATAGTTAGAATTTCTAATTTAGCCTAATCTATCTCAAAACTTAATTAGTGAATATTTAAGTCATTTCTTGGCCAAATTGCTAGATTAATAGCTCTAATTGTTCATAAGACAAAATAGAATCAATTTATGCCATCAGAAATATTTTTGAAATTGTAGAATCACTAATCATCTCTTAATCATCTTTACTGACCTTGGAATTTAATTAGTGCTTATTAGGTCTACCTTAAGTTAATAATATGAGAATTTAGGTGTTAATTCTTTCATTCAATAGTAATAAATTTATTAGAATTGATTAGAATCAATTTGGAATCCTAAATGATGAAATCCTACTTTTTCTCTTCAGGAAGGGCATTTTGGTCATTATAGAAAAAAAGTAGTTTAAGAGCCCTTAAGCCTTTGAATTCTAATTAAATTATTTAAATCAGTAAGATAATGGTTTAGGATCTTTTCAAAAACTCTTAAACATAATTAATCGATCCTAAATTTTAAACCTTAAAATCCTCTTATAATTCACTTAAGAATCATCAAACCCTTATGATGATCTTAGATCTTAAACGTGGACCTATTAAATAAATATACAAAGCTTTTGAAAATATTACTAACCTTAGCTAAATCTTTAGCAATTAATCTAAAACCCTTAGATCTTCAACTCAAATAACTTGGAGCTATTGAGTGATTGAATTATTCAATATATAAAGTCTTCTTAGAAGTTGCAGCCTTCATTCCTAAAATTCTTTAGAAGATTTTCCTAAGTGCTTAACTCCATAAATCCCTCTTCTTAGTGGTAGGTGATTCAACTCTATTGAATTAGGAAGTCATTCAATGGATTGAATCAAATCTTTAGATTCCTAAGTTCTTACTTGATTATTTTGTCATATGAATTTATACTTCAGTCTTTCTAAATTTGGATCATATTTTTCTTAATCTCTTAGTCCTTAATATTCTATACTGTTAGAGTAAGGCTTGGTGTGAAAGCTTAGATCGTTAGACGTTAGCACCTTGGATTCATAGCTTAAACTACAAATTAGAGTTTAACTATAAATCTTTAAATCTTGATCCTTCTGGATCAAGATTGGGTTTGGGTTATTAAAATACATTAATTAAGTTGCTAATTAACTATTAAACTTTGATAGATGACACTTTTAATTATAAATTAGAACTTGTTAAGTTCTATATTTAACTTGAAGGTTGTGAATCTGGGATTATACTTGATAGTTAGATATTGAAGATCATAAGCTTGTACTATATCAGAGTATATAAAATAAACTAAATTAAACAACAATATATATCACATATATTTCAGTAGAGTTCTTTCTTACTTTAACTTTATTACTTCACACACCTTGTATTTGAGCTTTATACCTTGGACATATTAGTGAACATAGGATATTTGATGAGTATCTTATGATAGATTTAAAATACATGATTATTATTTAACTTTAAATCCATACTTTCAATTCTTCAAATATCATCTCAGTAGAGTATATTATAGTTAGTCCGCCTCTTTACTTCAGTTCTTTTGTAATAGAATAGGCTTGGATCAAACCATGACATGTTTGAATGATACATGTCTAATTCTATAGTCCTGCTAGAATCTAGCCTGGTTGGTTAGATGATACATATTAGAATTTTTGTTATGTGACTTTGTTTGGCCAATTTCTATTATGACAATACTAATTTAAGCATATCTTTAAATTCAATTTAGTTCAAGTGGCTACGTTTAGTTAATTCTCTATTACAACATATATATGTATATATATATATATATATATATATATATATATATATATATATATATATATATATAGATATTATGGTGCAAGTTATGCTTAAAGTTTACTTATATGCTTCAGTTCAGTTTGTATTTCTGTAAATTAGCATGTATTTATATGATTATAAACATATTAGGATGAGTTTTATTTTTACCAATTTCAGCATTTAAAATAAGTATAATTATTGCCTAACCTTGTTACAGTTTCTAGCTGAGGTATGTTATTCACATACTTTATTTTGTCTAGTTATAAATATTTTATTTATAACTATTCTGCTCTTTTGTCGCTTGTTGCACCTCTTTAAATGCTTTTATGTTTAGTAAAATGTGATATCTTAAAATAAGTAATTTTCATTAAATCAGCTTAAAATGTACTTAGATAATTATTTGATGTAATTTTTTATTTTCTAGACTAGGGCCCTGGCATTGTGATACCGATAAAGTCAGATTCAGAGTTGTTTGTGAAGGTAGCATTAGGTGAGGAGCTTAGCTAGGAGGAGGACCTTCTTGCTATTGGTGAGGTGTTAATAGATTTACTTTACTGCTTGTGAGAATGAGTGTGCCTTTTTATTAATTCAGTATTGTAATAATTAATATTCTGCGTGCCTTTACTTTTATGCACTTTTATATTGAGTTGAATTGTTGTTCTTTCTTTTTTTCTGCTATGAGAATGGATGTTATACTTATTTTGCTTCCGCACTTTGATCTTTCCAATATGTTGATGAATGACTTATAGTTACAAGTGGCAGGTTCTGTAATTAAGGCGGGTTAGGCTGAAAACCTAACTCAGCTGTAATTGGAAATTTTTCATATGGTGATCGCTCTACCGTAATCATTTTAGTATTAGTATTAACATGACTGATAAATCAAAGATTTATAGTAAAATAGGATAATAAAAACAAACACTTTTCCATTAGAACCTGTGCACTTTGATATGTTTTTATAATTTCAAGAATGAAAGAGATAAATGCAATTATGGGCTAAAACTAAAGTTCTGGAAGAAAACTGCTATGGCATGCTCCAGCGCGCAACACCGGTCCATAGATAGAAATTCTAATGCTACCGTGCACTGCAGCGGTCTCAAGACAGAGAATCTGGCGCTACCGTGAGCCGTAGAAAAATCAAATAGAGACCCTGGTGCTACTGCGCGCCACAACAGTTCATAGATAGAAAGCCTAACGCTACCATGCGATGCAGTGGTCTCAAAATAAAGATTTTGGTGCTACTGCGTGCCATAGTTAAACCAAACAGAGACCCTGGTGCTACCATGTGCCATAGTGGTCCTAAGAAAGAAGGTATCCCTCTACCGTGCGCCACAGCGGTTTTGAGACAGAGACTTTGGTGCTACTGCGCGCCACAACGGAAGTACATGTTGCCTAGACTTAACATAATTCTAAAGCACCCCACTACCACATGCTGCATCATTATCAAAATAGAAACACTGATGCTATTGCACACTGCAGCGCTATAGAACTTAAAGGTTACACGCTACCGCGCGATGTAGCTGTCTCAAAATAAAGACTCGGGTTCTACCGCTTGACGTAGCTCCCATCATAAAATTTGCCAGCTAATGACATTCCAAGAAACATAGGGGAGAGAAAAAGCTTGATTTAATTCTCCTCCCACAGCAAGACATAAATGCCAATAGTTAAAACTCTTCATTACTAAGGAAATAAAATAATCATTTAAATAAAATATAACTTTCTAAATGGAGGGTTAATGGTTGAATTAATTCCTGAGCAGCTGGAAAGAGTCTATAAAAGAAAGAATTGAAGATTAAGGAGGGTTCCTGAATTTTGCCAAGAAAATAATTTTTATATCACCAGCTCCTGTAAGAGATAGAGAAGGAGAGTTCCCCCCTACCAAAGGAAGGAGAAGGCTGCACCTTGAAGGAGGAAGGAGAAAAGACCAAGTGCTGGAGCACAAGGGAGAAGAGCTGTGAGAAGGGAAGACAAGCTGGTGAATGTGATAGCAGTTCCCTGTATCGTATCACCTTCTAACTTATCTTCTTTCTTGTAAAAGCCATGCAAAGCCTTTCTAGTGCTTGTAATCTTTTATGTGCTTACTTATTAATGGTAGCCTAAATCCTCCTTGGGGAGGGTTGGGAGTAAGCATCTAACAAATTAAGAAGTATAAAGTGTTTGTACTCTTCAAATTATCAATGAATGTGGTTTTGTCTTTTTGATTTAAATGATGTGAATAATGAAATGGATGAGTGAAGATTAACATGAAAATATCTTGATTAATGACTGGATTTAAAATTGTAAAAACCATTGAGGTCTTAAACGACTAAGAACCAAGAATTTGCATGTTGAGTGTCCTCATCGCTAATGTCAATGACAACATTAGTTGTGCAATAATGGCCAGTGAAACGCCTTAGTTCTAAGTTGATTAATAGAGACATGAACATTTAATGATCTCTGAGCTCTATTGCTCACCATCAGTTTATGCGAAAAGTTGGAGCATGAAGACAGTTATTGCACGACTCCTTGCTGAGCTGAGAAGTTGATGCATGTGATGCTAAGAGCTACTAGTTGAGCTCCATAGCTCATTTTGGGTTTATGTGAAGAGTAAGATGCATTATGTGCTCAGAGTGATGTGACATAGCCCATGTAGCCTAATGGGTCTGCTCTTTGGGTAAACCTAAAATTGATTTATATGAGCCATTAGTGGAATTGAGTTCATATGATTTATATGAGCCATCAGCTATGCTCCATTCAATAGCTCTTTTCTGATCTTTTAAAAGAACTATTGGATGTATTAAAAGATCAGAAAAGAGCTATTGAATGGAGCATAGCTGACTTAAAAGGAATCAACCCATCCCTATGTATGTACAAAATCTTAATGGAGGATAATTCCAAACCTTCAATTAAACCTCAAAGGCATTTGAACTTAAACATTAACAAGGTAGTGCATAAAGAAATCAATAAACTTCTTGATGCTAGAATAATTTTCCCAATTTCGGATAGTCCTTGGGTAAGTCCTATACATGTTGTGCCAAAGAAAAGCAAGAAGACTGTAGTTTTGAACAATAATAATGAATTCATTCCAATTTAAAAAGTAACGGGGTGGAGAGTTTGCATAGATTATATGAAACTAAACAAAGCCACCACTAAGGATCATTACCCATTGCCATTCATATATCAAATACTAGATAGGTTAGCGGGAAACCCTTTTTACTGCTTCTTGGATGGATACTCCGGTTACAATTAGATTTTGATAGCCCTGGAAGATCAATAGAAGATGACTTTTACCTGCCCTTATGGAACTTTTGCCTTTAGACGAATGCCCTTTGGATTGTGTGATTCCCCAGCCACTTTTCAATGTTGTATGATGGAAATTTTTTCTGACATGATAGGATATTTTTTGGAAATATTCATGAAAGATTTTTTTGTAGTTAGAGAATCCTTTGACCATTGTTTAGCAAATTTGGTCAAGGTTCTAAAAAATGTGAAGATACAAATCTTATTTTGAATTGGGAGAAATTTCATTTCATGGTAGAGGAAGGAATTGTTCTTGGGCATCTAATTTCCAAATAAAAGATTAAAGTTGATAAGGCTAAAATTGAGGTGATTGAAAAACTCCCTCCACCCACTAATGTAAAGGGCATAAGAAGCTTTTCAGAACATTCATGATTCTATAGGAGATTTATCAAGGATTTCTCAAAAATAAGTCTACCTGTTTGCTGGTTTCTAGGAAAAGATGCGGATTTCAATTTTGATAAAGAATGCTTAAGGGGATTTAACATAATTAAAACTACTTTGATTACTGCACCTATAATTTTTGCTCCAAATTGGGATCTCCCATTTGAGGTTATGTATGATGCAACAGACCTTGCAGTAGGGGCTATTCTAGGGCAAAGGAAAGAAAATTCTTTTGATTCAATCTATTATGCTAGCAAGATCATGGATGACGCTTAAAATAACTATGCCACAATGAAAATAAAATTATTGGTCTTTGTTTTTGCATTCGATAAATTATGTTCCTATTTAATTGGTTCAAAAACCATTGTCTATACCTACCATGCTGCTATACAATATCTTCTTCAAAAGAAGGAAGCAAAGCCACACCTCATACGATGAGTGATACTTCTCCAAGAATTTGATCTTGAGATCAGGGATAAAAAGAGAAAAGTGATAATGTAGTGGCTGACCATTTATCAAGGTTAATTCATCCCACTCAAGATAAATTTAATAATATTTGTGAAAATTTCCCAGATGAAAAACTTTATGTCATTGCCTCTTCGAAACCTCCTTGGTTTGCTGGTTTTGCTAATTATCTCGCGGGAGGTGTCGTACCAAAAGATCTTACTTATCAATAAGGAAAAACATTTCTCTCTGATGTTAAATATTATTTTTAGTATGATCCCACTCTTTATAAATTCTATGCAGATCAACTCTTGAGAAAGTGTGTATATAAAACTAATGTCAGTGATATTCTTTTTCATTGCCACACTTCTCCTTATGGAGGCCATCATAGGGTTTATCAAACTGCAGCTAAGGTACTTCAGCCGGGATGCTTTTGGCCCAATGTATTTAAAGATGCTGCCAATTATGTTAAGAGCTGCAATAAATGCCAAAGAATAGGAAATATTAATAGAAGATATGAGTTACCATTAAATGGAATCTTTCAAGTTGAGTTGTTTGATGTTTGGGGAATTGATTTCATGGGCCCTTTTCTTAGGTCTAAATTAAATAGCTACATCTTGGTGGCAGTTGAATATGTATCAAAATGGGTGGAGGCTGTTGTCTGTGTCAATAATGATTCTAAAATTATAATAAAATTTTTTAAGGAATATGTGTTGGCAAGATTTGACATCCCTAGAGTTCTAATAAGTGAGTGGAAATTGACGAAATAAGAAGACTTTTCAACCCAGAATGAAAGTCCTTTTGTTTAATTCAAGGCTGAAACAGTTCCCAAGAAAACTGAAATCAAGGTGGTCTGGACCTTTTACCATTGTAAAAATTCATCCCCATGGCTTAATAGAAGTAGCATCAAAATAAGGGACACTTAAAATAAATGGTCATAGCTTAAAACCTTACTTCGAGGAAGAGAATTGGCAGGAAAAAAAGAATGGAAATTGCAAGAACTTCCTATGGAAGGAATCACATAGAAGGTGTCAGAAGTGCCGGGTTGACAACATTAAAACAAGTGCTTCGTGGGAGGTAACCCACGATAAAAAGGTTTTATATTCCTTTTCTTTTCTTTTGTTTGTTTATTTTGTTCTACTTTGTACCTTATTTCCATTTTTTATAAATCTTAGTGAATATTATTCCCCCATTATCTTGCACTATCTGAAATTTCAATCTTATCTCTAAATATTATCTTAGATTTTAATGAGCACAATTTAACTATTATGGGATTTTTGAAAAATTTTTGTATTTTAGAAATTACTTAATGAAGGGTGAACATTTGATTTGTAACAGTTCTAAAAGTCTTTATGATGAGTATGATAACTCTCCAATCACTATAGTTTCCCCAAATCAAAAAGGTATGACGCTCTAATCAAAGTGTGGGGGTGAGAAATTAGGGAACTTGATTAGGGGAGCAAGAAATGGTGAAATAAAGAATGTGTAAAGTGCTATCATGCGCCAAAGCAGGCACAAGATAGAGAGCTCAATGCTACAGCACGCCACAGTGGGCACAAAATAGAGAGCTCGGTGCCACAGTGAGAATTTACTTAGCAAAAATTCTAAAGAAAAATCGCTACAGCGCACCATAGCGCCCACCATAAAACTGCTCTAGAATAAGCATCCAATTGAACATTGAGGAGAGGAATAGACTTAATCTTCCCCTTTCGATAGTAGGAATTAATGACAAATCAATTAAACCTCCTCTTTTTGAATGGAATAAATAAAAAAATCCTAATTGCAATATAATTCTCAAGAAGAGGAAAAGGTTGGCTGCACAAATGCTGAGAAGGATTTCAAGGATTATAAAAGCTAAGGGGAAAGGCTAAAGAGGCGTTCCCTATTTGGACATTCAAGCTTCCAAATATTTGAAGGTGCAAAAAGTTGAAGGAAAGGAGAGAAGCCCTGCCCAAGGAAGGAATAAACTATCCCAAAGGAAGAGGAATCAAGCTCATGAAATAGAAAAGAGAAAGAGATTGGTGATTGAGAGAAGATTTGATGAACACGACAGTAGTTCATAGTATTATATCTCTTTCTCTTTTCTTAATTTCTTTTCTGTAAAGAACCATGCAAGGGTTCAATGTCCTAAATTTATTTTTCTGTTCTTCTTTTGTAATGGAAGCCTAAACCCTCCTTGGGGAGGGTTGGGCTTAAACATGTAATAATTTGAAGGAATTAAATATTGTTTGTACTCAAATTGTTAATGAATAAATTTCCTTAGTCATTTCTTGATTATTGAAATGAAAATTTTCTTTAGTCATTTCTTGATTATTGATATAAATTTTTCATCATTCATCCAAGCAATTTTTCATATCAATAATTAAGAAATGATTAAGTAAATTCATTTATTGACAGTTTGACTACAAACACTATTTAATTCCTTCAAATCATTACATGTTTAGGCCCAACCCTCCCTAATGAGGGTTTAAGCTTCTATTACAAAAGAAGCATAGGAAAAGAAATTCAGGACATTGAACCCTTGCATTGTTCTTTGTAGAAAATAAATTAAGAAAAGAGGTAGAGATACAATACTAGGAATTATTGTCGTGCTCACTGGATCTTCTCTCAATCACCGATCTCTTTCTCTTTTCTATTTCCTGAGCTTGATTCCTCTCTCCTTTAGTGATAGTCTATTCCTTCCTTGGGCAGTGATTCTCTCCTTTCCTTCAGCTTCTTGCACCTTCAAATATTTAGAAGCTTGAATGCCCAAATGGGGAACCCCCTCTTTAGCCTTTCTTCTAGGATTTTATAAACCTTGAAATCATTCTCAGCATTTGTGCACCCAACCTTATCCTTTTCTTGAGAATTGTATTGCAATTAAGATTTATTTATTTAATCCATTGAAAATGAAGAGGTTTAATTGATTTGTCATTAATTTCTTGTGTGGGAAAGGGAAAGATTAAGTCTATTCCTCTCCCCAATGCTGAATTGGATGCCTATTCCAAAGAAGTTTTACGGCGGGCACTATGGCGCGCTGCAGCATTTTTGCTTTAAAATTTTTGCTAGGTGAATTCCCACTGTGTCATGTTGTAGTGCTGAGCTCTCTGTCTTGTTCCCACTTTGGTGTGTGATAGCACTGAGCTCTCGGTCTTGTGTCCGTTGCGGCGCATGGTAGCACCGAGCTCTCTGTCATGTGTCCGTTGCGGTGCACAGTAGTGCTGAGCTCTCTATCTTGTGCTCGCTTTAGTGCATTGTAGCACTAAGCTCTCTGTCTTGTGCCCACTTTGGCGTGCTGCAATGCCGAGCTCTCGGTCTTGTTCCTGCTGCGGCGCGCTGAGGTAGTTCTCTTCTACAATTTTATATTTAGGACATATTTTACTTTGCTCAACTTTTATCCTGAAAAAGTAGCAAAAACACATCAAAGAATACATTTCTAACAGAAAAGTGTTTATTTTTATTCACTTAATTTACTATAAATCTTTGATTTATCACACCCCTGCACTTTAATTCTTGCTCATCCTTGAGTAAGCTAAAAATGAACTTTTCTGATTTTTTTAGATCACATAATTCAACAAAATATGTGTGAAGTGCTTTTTGGCATTTAATGTTTTACTTAACAATAAGATTAGAGAAACTCAAATTCTAACAAATACCATGCCAATGTTACGCTCTCTTTTTACTGTTTTAGTTTCCTCCTTCAAAATGTATGATGTCTGACTCTTAAATTTTGGTTGGAGTTTCTAGGAGTGCTTAATTAAGACAAAGCCACATTCAGTGTGTTAGAATTTTTTTGTGCCATTTGTGCTCTTTCTATAAACAACAGTGAATTTTTCAAGAGAGATATTTTTCTTCATCTTATTTTTCTCAATTTTTTTTCACTTTGGAAGAGATATTTTTCTTCATCCCTGAATTTTTTTTTTGCATTCAATTCAAGGGAGAGACATTTTTATTCATCCCCATCTATTATTCATTGCATTCAGTAAATCCTACAGAAGCCTAGCATATTCTTTATTTCATCATTTCTCACTTTTCTAAATCAAGTTCCTTAACCCCACCCCCACACTAAGAATTGTAGCATAATATATTTTGGATTTGTGGAGACTATAGTGATTTAAGAGTAAATCAATTTAACATGAAATATTTTAGAGCTATTTTATTTTGATTGATCACATTTTGTTAAGTAAATTAAGATATTCAAATCCTTCACATCATCCATTGAACTTAGCCAATTAAGAACTTCAGGAAATGATGAGATAAAAATTCAAATGGAACAAAATTTGAGGGAATGTAATGCATTAATTTTTATTAAACAAAAACAATACTACAAAATAAAACAAAAAGAAACAAAGCAAATAAAAAGAAAAAATGCAACCTACTCATCGTATTCATCCTCTTATTCTTCTTCTTCTTCTTCTTCTTCCTCTTCATCTTCATCTCCTTTTGGCCATTTAGTGTTTAGAGGGGTTCATAAGCAGGGGGTTGTGGTAGGATAGCATCTCCTAGTCCACCATGCAAGCACCAATTTGAGAATATTGTTCCCAAAGCTAAGTGGAAATCATGCTGGAGTTTAAGCAGCTGAGATAGGATGGATTGGTTATACTTCCTATCTTCCTCAAGACACTTCCCCATTTGGTTTTAATATTTCCTCATTTTAAACATTCCATTTTCAAATTTTTTAAAGTTGAAATTATTCCAGAAGAAGATGAAGCTTCTCCTTCCTGCCCTTTTCTCTTCTTGCTCCTCTTACCCTCTTGAAAATTAAAGTGTAAGTTATTTCGGGTAAGAGTAACATGGAGAGGAATTGCTACATCACTAGATGATACCTTTACCCCCTAGGCAAGGCATATCCTAGAAATCAATGATCCAAAAGCCAAAATAGCGCACGACCCGATTAAGGCATTCTAAAGTTGTTCAAAAATAACCATGGATATATGAATATCTTCAGGTCTCTCTATCGCACAGATTAATAATACTCTTGACCTAGTCACCTCACTTAAATTCCTAGTTGGCATTATTAAGCTTGAGATATGAACATGCCATGCATTACATGAGTCCTTAAGGAAAGCTCGTGGAATGTTGGAGTGGTTCCCTCTCCAGCCAGCATCATGAGAGGTGAGGGAGCTTGTTATGGTTGTAGGATAATACTCAGAATTTAGTAAAACTTGCTAGGCACACTCCTCTACCACCTTAAGTCCATAAAGTTGCTCGATCTTCTCGAGCTCAAAACTTATTGCCTTTCCTCGCACAAAAATTTTACGCCCGCTCACATTTACAGCGTTGGCATAAACTTCTTGCACGAGGAAAGGGTAAGAATTGGTCTGTAGGCAGACGAAGTTTTCCCATCCTCGGTATGATATATCATCATGAAAAATAAGGAAAGGGAGTTTAAACCCCTTCTCCGGAATGAGCTTCCGTCTAGATGTTTGATGGACAAAGCGCTACTCCACCTCCACCGTGGAGAACCTCTTTTTGTTGAACGAGCCTCCAGAAGTAGAAGCTATAGCTTCCTTATTTGCAACACTCTTCTTTTGTAATGCCATTGGTGCAGAAGAGGGTTGAGAGTTATGTGAATTCAAGCAGAAAGTTTTCAAGCACAAATAGTGTGTGAGCAACCCTCTCTAATCCTCTCTAATTATAGGCCTAGAAATTGTTAAAATTTTCTCTTAAACCATCATTTAAATCACATTAATGGCTGGTGAAAGATGATCATTAAGTCATGCCATAAGTGTGATTGATTTCAGCCTTTGGAAAGAGGGAAAAAGCCACCTTTCAGTAATTTTTACCAGGATACAGGTTCATAGGTGAGCTGTAGCGACTTTGACTGCTTGGGAATTCCCAAGCAGTCAATAAAGGTTCGAGTAGTAGGTCGCACGCTGCAGTGCGATAGCGCCAATATTTCTATTTTGGAATGTGTTAGCATTGAATTTCTGCTCAAGCACGCTACAATGGTGAATTCTGCTGTGGCGCACCGTAGCGACAAATTCCACTGCAGCGCGCTACAATGTTGAAATTCATTGTGGCGCGCTGTAGCGTCTGCTGAAAGAGTTTTTTCTAAAGTTTAACTAATTTTTTAGGATTTCCAATTATAAAGATCAGGTTGCATTTCTTTACTGCTAAAAAAACTAACTACTCCTAAACACTATAAGGTAAGAACATATGGGTTGCCTCCCATAAGCGCTTGGTTTAGTGTCGTTATCCCGACCAATTTATGAACTTAAGTAACTATTTATTAGGGGGTTTTTCTTTCTAAATTTTGGAAGTATATGGATGAGCACCAACAGGTGCTGTGCTCAAACCCATCACTTCAGATTTTCCTTTTTCTTCTTCTTTCCCCTCAAAGTTGGGTCCAGGTGCTCCCCTCTTCTTCCTCCTTCCCATTCTAGTTTTCTTTTTACTTTTTGCATGTTCTTAACCATTCCTTCAGATGAGGTGCTTTTGTTACTCACATAATTTTGATCAGATAATATAAAATTTTCAAATTCAATATCCCTCTTGAAAAGATTCAATCATGAGTTTTCTTTTCCAATGCAATTCCATATTCCTTTGTTTATAAAATGTAGGCTTAAGGTCTATATCTTTAGTTTTTACATTTATTTTAATTGTCATTATCTCCTGTGCTACGTCTATGATTACCTTGGTGGTCATAAGAAAAGATCTTTCAAAGATGATAGTAGAATTTTTATTCCATCTATCTAATTCACAAATTATAAAATCAGTAGGAACTATAAAGCTTCCCAAACCCACATTAGCATTCTTGACCACACATAAAGGGTTAATGAATATAAGTTGGCAAACTCTAAAATGGTAGGGATGCTCTCCATTCCTCTAAATATCAGTCTTTTATATATGTACTAAGACATCACATTGACTGGGGGTCTTAGATCACACAAGGGATCTTAGAGAACCCCACCCTCCATGACCAGGGTCCTCACATTTTCTTGCAATTAAGCTCTCTTCTATGATCTTAGCATTGATTGTCCCAGCTTCCAAATCTTTAGTTTCCCTTCCATAGCTATTTTCCAGGCAGTCCTTTTCTATCTTATCAAAATTAATTTCGCTAACTTTCTCCCTTGGGTTCACTTCAGTCGAACTAGGTAAAGTCCCTTGTATTAGTAAATAAGTGCCTTCTTGGCCAGCACGCTCTATTCCGCAGTGGAAGCGGTTTTGAGAAAGAGCACACAATCGATGATTGGGGTTGCGTTGACTATTACCAAACAAACTCAAAAAAATCCCAAGCACATAAGAGAGAAAACATATAGCTTACACAAATCATCCAAACACCAAAATATATATGGAAAACCTAATAATGGGAAAAACAACAGAGCCACACCTCGAAAAAATTTACTAGAATAACTTGAATTTTACAGAGTTACAAAGAGCTTATTTTCTCAGCACAAGTGCTCCTGCTCTTACTCTAAAATGGCGAGGAGAAGAAGCATCTACCACCTAGAGTATCCCCTCCAACTTATAAGAGAAACCTTGCACTGCAGCTCCTTAAGGTTTTCCTAAGGTTCTTCTCCTTAAACAGCCTTTGCCTCAAAAACTTATGCCAATTTTACTTAGGTTTTTCACTCAACCTATTGGTTAAGTAGCCAGCTAAAAATGAGCCATAAAATGTCCAAAACACCCTCCAAATTATCTTAAGGCGTAACCTGAACCGTGTAGATTTGTGTCTGGCGCTACGGCGTGTCGTAGCGCCCGCGTTCTCATATTGCATCTGCGGTGGCGCACCCCAGCACGAGGCGGCACGCTCCGTCGTGCTGTAGTGCCTGCTGTCTTGTGATAAAACCGCTGTGGCACGCTTGTAGCATCTACGACTCAGGATGGACCCGCTGCAGCGTGCTATAGCGCCATTTTCCACAATGGTGCACTGCAGCAATGATTTACACTGCGTCATGCTGTAGTACCTGCTACTTAATTACTAATAATTGAGGCATGTGATAGCGCCACAAGTCTCATGTTAGAGACTCCTGGGCGCTCGCTGTGGCGCGCCATGGTGCGCAGCAGCACTTTTGCTGCTCCTGGTTACTAAAGGCTCTCCATTACATAACCATCTCCCACTAGGAGACCTTTAGAGTATCTTACCTCCTTTGATCCTTCATGGTCTTCTTCTATGTATATCAAGGAACGTGGTGTGGCTTACCCCACTTTCTCTTCACGTACTGAGGCCAACTGAAGCTGCACATAGCTTCAGTTTCTCCACTGTTACTGCTTTGGTAAGCATATCAGCTTGATTCTTAGAAGTATGGATCTTCTCTAATCTAAGCTACCCTTCTTCCAACAGTGTCCGAATGAAATGATAACGGAGTTGGATGTGCTTTATCCTAGCATGAAAAGCGACATTCTTAGCTAGATGAATGCCGCTCATACTATCACTTTAGAGCCTCACATCTTTCAACTCCTTGCCCAATTCTGCCATGAAACCCTTCAACCAGATCATCTCCTTGCTTGCCTCTATGATGGAAACATATTCTAACTCCATGGTAGATAGCGATACAATATTTTGTAGCATGGAGATCCAGCTCACTGCTGCACTTCCCAATATGTATACATATCCTATAGTACTTCTCATGCTATCAACATCTTTTGCAAGATCTGAATTTACATAGCCCTATAAAATAATGTCAGATCTTCCAAAGCATAAAGCTTTTTCCGCTGTAACTTGCAGATACCTCAGGACCCACTTGACTGCATCCCAATGGTACTTCCCTGGGTTTCCCATGAACCTGCTAGCGACTCCCACTACATGGGAAATGTCTGATCTTGTGTAGATCATTGCGTACATCAAGCTCCCAACTACTGTAGCATAAGTAACATTCATCATATGTTCCGTCTCTTCTTTAGACTTAGACATTATTTCTTTGTAGCATAAATAACTTTCATCATATGTTCCTTCTCTTCTTCAGACTTAGACATTATTCCTTCGATTGGTTGAAGTGACTTGCTAGGGGAGTGCCCACTGGCTTAGCTTTATTCATGTTGAATCTTTTTAGCACATTTTTAACATATTCTTTCTATGATAGCTTTAGAATTCCTATACTTCTCTCCCTATTGATTCTCATTCTAAGAATCTGCTTGGCTGACCCCAAGTCCTTCATGTCAAACTCCATTGACATCATTTCTTTCAGCATCTTTATCTCTTCAATATCTAATCCTACGATCAACATATTATCTACATACAATAATAGGATGATATAGGAGGACTTACACTACTTTATGTAATAGCAGTGATCCGCCTTGCATCTCTTGTGCCCAGATTTTGACATAAACCTATCAAATATTTTGTACCACTGCATTAGAACTTATTTCAATCCATAGAGGCTCTTTTTAAGCTTGCACAATAGTTCAGACTTTCCTTTCTCTTGAGCCGTGTACCCTTCAAGTTGTTGCATGTAAAGCTCTTTTTCTAGCTCTTCGTGAAGAAATGCAGTTTTGGCATCTAATTGCTCTAGATGCAAATCCTCAACTACTACTATGTTCAGTACAACCCTGAAGGTTGTTATCTTTATAACTGGGGTGAATATCTCAGTGTAGTCGATTCCATGCCTTTGCTGGAAACCTTTTACTACAAGTCTTACCTTGTAGCGCTTGCTCAATTTTTGACTCTTCCTTCACCTGGTAAACCCATTTGTTCTGAAGAGCCTTCTTCCCAATGGGTAAGGGTGCCAACTCCCATATCCCATTTGGCATGAGTGATGCCATTTCATCATTCATGATAGCCTCTCACTTGCTTGAATCTTTAACTTGAAGTGCCTCTTCCAAGCTTTCTAGTTCACCACCAATCATTAGTAACAAATAGAACAAAGAAGGAGAGTACCTCTATGGTGGCCTAGAAACTCTTTTGGATCTTCTTAACATGGGTGTTTGTGGTTCAACATTGACACCCTCTTGAACTTTTTTATGTTCTCCAACATCTGGCTCAATGTTGTTATCAATCTCTATATATTGGGGTTCTCCATCTAAAACATCCTTGGAGTCAGTCTTGACTCACATACAATTCTTGTACATCTCACTTTCATCTAGAGTACATCCTTTCTTTTGATGAATTTCTGGTTCTGATTGTCCCAGAATCTGTAATCGAACTTGCCCGCATCATATCCAACAAATGTATACTTAATCTCCTTAGCATCAAGTTTGATCCTGGATCCTGCAATAATATGCACATAGGATGAGCAACTAAATACCTTGAGGTGGTTCAGTTTCACCTCCTTTCCTCTCCAAACTTCTTCGGGGATCTTTTCATTCAACGGTACGGAAGGTCCCATATTGATTAACTATACACACCCTTGTTAACGGCTTCAGCTCAGAACTGCTTTGGGAGACTTGCATCCAATTTCTAGCTCCTGGCTCTCTCTGTGATTGTCCTATTCATTCATTCTACAACACCATTTTTCTATGGTATTCTAGGGATTGTAAACTCCCTCTTGATCCCTCTCAAAGCACAAAACTCCTTGAACTCCCTATCATAATACTCACCACCATTGTTAGACCTTAAGCATTTCGGCTTTAATTCGATCTCATTCTCCACCAAAGATAACCACTTTCCAAACACATCAAATACATCAGATTTGTGCTTTAGAAAGTAAATGCATACCTTTCTTGTATGATCATCAAGGAAGGTGACGAAGTATGTTGCTTCACCTATAGAAGAAGTAGGAGCTGGTCCCCATACATTTGTATGCACTAACTCCAATTTCTTGCTTTTCAGCTCCCTTCCAACTTTGGAGAAACAAACTTTCTTCAATTTGTCCAGCATGCAATCTTCACAGAAATCTAAGTCAACTGACTTCAACCCTTGGAGCTTCCCTTTTGACTGTAAGGATTTCAGCCCCCTCTCACTCATATGGCCAAGCTTTTGGTGCCATAGATTTGCATCTTTCTTCTCTATAGCTATAATAGTATCAGACACTTTATTGATCAAGTAAAGTGTACATTCCATACTGTCTTGTGCAATGATGAGTGAACCCTTGGTGACCTTCCATGAGTCTCCTATGAAATAAGTGCTATAGACCTCTTTGGCTAACTGACTTACTGAGATCAAGTTTGTTTTTATACATGGCACAGGTCTAACATCCTTCAGCTTCCAAACTGCGCAGCTTAGTATCCTTACATTCACATCACATCTGCCAATGTTGTCGCATGCTTTATCATCTCTAAGGTACATTTTCCCTCAGTCACCCTTAGTATAACTCTTGAAGGCACTCCTTGATGGAGTGGCATGAAAAGATGCTCCCAAGTCCACAACCCAGTACTCCGTGTTGACAAGTGAGAGGATCAGAGCATCTTGATCCTCCTCAGTTGAAACATTCACAGTGGGGTTCATCATTATACCACCATCACTTAGCTTCTTCAGGGTAGGGCAATCTTTCTTAAAGTGACCTGCCTTCCCACAGTTTCAGCAATCCAGCTTGGCTTTTCTGGGTCTTGATTTACCTCACCGAGACATCGACCTATTTATGGTATGTCTCATCTCAGCATGTCTCCCTCTGCTTTCAGCATTTAGTGCTGAGGTAGGCCTCGCCATTAGATTTATTTTGCACCTCCTCATTCAGCACTAGCCCAACAATGTCATCAAACTTCAACGATACATTCCCTGATGAATTGTTAATGGTTGTAACCAGCCCATCCCAACTGTCCGACAATGAAGAGAGGAACAATAGAGCTTGGACCTTGTTATCAAAACTGATGCCCACCAACTTCAACTGGCTTGACACAATGTTGAACCCATTGAGGTGTTCAGTCACTAAGTACCCATCCATCACCTTCATATTAAATAGTCTCTTCATCAAGAAAACCTTATTCGAAGACGAGGGCTTCTCATACATCCTCATTAGGGAATTCATGAGATCTACAATAGTTTTCTCATTAACAATATTAAAAGTAATAGAAGAATATAGTGATAAGTGAATCAAAGCCAAAGCAGTTCTATCAAGAACCTCCCATCTTCATCAGTCATAGTTGTAGGTTTCTTGTCGGCTCCTTTCAATGGTAGATGCAACTTCTTATGATAGAGCAGATCTTCCATATGTATTTTCCAAAATGCAAAGTTTGTTCTGCTAAACTTCTCAATCTTGTATCTAATTTCTTCAGCCATTGCTCCCACTCAAACAAGAAAACCCTTCTTGAATCAACAAGTTAAGAACACACTCTCTGATACCACATGTTGGTAAATAAGTGCCTTCTTGGCCAACATGCTCTATTCCGCAGCGGAAGCAATTTTGAGAAAGAGCGCATAATCAAGGATTGGGGATATGTTGACGGTTACCAAGCACACTAAAAAAAAAAAACAAGCACAGAAGAGAGAAAATACATAGCATACACAAATCATCCAAACACCAAGTTATACTTGGAAAACCCAAGAATAAAAAAAACCATAGATCCACACCATGAAGAAATCCACTAGAATAACTTGAAGGTTACAGAGTTATAAAGAGCTTGTCTTCTCAGCACAAGTGCTCCAGCTCTTACTCTATAATGGGGAGGAGAAGAAGTAGCTACCACATAGACTATCCCCTCCATCTTGCAAGAGAAACCTTGCACTGCAGCTACTTAGGGTTTTCCTAAGGTTCTTCTCCTTCAGCAGCCTTTGCCTCCAAAGCTTATGCGAACTCTACATAAGTTTTTCACTCAACCTATTACTTAAGTAGCCAGCTAAAAAATGAGCCCTAAAATGTCCAGAATGCCCTCCAAATTTGCTTAGGGCATAACCTGGACTGTGCATATTTTTGCTTGGTGCTACAGCGCGCCATAGCACCCACGTTCTTGTATTGCATCTGCTGTGGCATGCCCCGCTATGGATGGACCCACTGACCCGCTGCAGTGCACTATACTGCTATTTTCCTCTGTGGAGCACTACAACGATGATTTCTGATACAGCGCACTGTAGTGTGTGCTACTTAATTCTTGACTGCTGAGGCGCGTGGTAGCACTACAAGTCTCATGTTAGAGATGCCTGGGTATGCTGTGGCGCGCCACGGTATACGTAACACTTTTGTTGCTCCGGTTACTAAAGGCTCTCCATTACATTACACCTTGCTGTCTAATGGACAGTTGTTAAAAAATTTGTCCGAGTTGGACTTTAATGTTCCTAAGGGATGCCTCAATCCCTTGGATTGAGGCATTATTATGATTTATAGTCATTTTGATCTTTCTCATAACTGAGTGGTTTCTGCCTTGAAAGTGTTGAAAGCTCCTTCATGAAGGGACGATCATAGCCTCTGCATATATATATATATATATATATATATATATATATATATATATATTATATATATATATAAGATCAAAAGTACAAACTCAACTGGGATTAAACTCTACGGTGTCCTGAGCTTGGAGGTCAATTAACCTCCCGGGGAGCACATCTCTCCTAACAAAAGAAAAATCACCCTAACGGGCATACATAGCACAAAAATTAGCCACCCGATTCGCACCGTGTGATCGGTGGGCAAAGATAATATGAGGTACATCAAGCAAGAAAGCTAGGTGATCTGCATGTATCTCCTTACCTCTGAGTCATCGAATCGCTCCAAAACAGTCACTCTCAATGATGACACCATCTATATCAGGCTCCACAGCTGCGCAAGCATGTCATAGTAGAGTGATCGCATGTATCTTAGCATGTAGTGGTGACCTTATCTGTAAGCTCGCACTAACAGTAGCAAGAAACTCTCCTGTCAAATCTTGGACTACTGTAGCTCCAAAAGTAGTCGACTCTCCATAACTGTACACTGCATCAATGTTAGATTTCAGTCAACAGGGCATGAGGGGAGGGGGGACAATCTGAAGGAGGTGGAAGGGCCCTGGTGGGCCGTGAAACCCTATTAGTCACACCCATCGTGCAAACCAGCACTAACCAAAGCAAAAAGAATTGAGCCTGTGCAAACCAGCAGTGTAGGATGGGCCCTCCTGTACATGAACTCTGTCATGCTCCTCCAAGCCTGGTACAAGGAGTACTCCATAATTTGGCAGCTGAAGAGATGGTGGCGAGATGCTGTAGAGGTCAAGTATAGCTTCTTGAAATCTCTTTCAAGGCCTACATTCTGGGGTTACTGGTTGTTGCTATAATTTTGCCCTTGTTTATTTTGTGAGTTATTTCCACTAAAATTTCCATTTGTGTTGTTCCTACTCCAAAAGAAATTTGGATGATTTTTCCATTCAGGATTATAAGTATTGGAATAAGGATTATTTAACCCATGGTTTTGTTTTGCATTCCTTTAAGTAATTTACTTGTTCAATGTTTGAAGGTGCGAAAGGGTTATTTAAGTTATAATTATCACTACAATATTTACCCCGCACAAATCACAATGAATTTCTTATGCAATGTTCAAGTTCATGTTACCAATTCTTTGATTCAAAGTGTTTATCTCATTCTGGAGGGTTAAGATTTGATTTGCCTCATTAACCTTATTAACTTCTTTTTATTAGGGTTAAGCCTTTTAGTAGGCCATTGATAAGCATTATTTTCCATTCCTCTAACAAGTTATAAGCCTCATTCTGGGTTTTTCTACTTAGGGACCCTCCAGCTACTACATCAATCAGAATTTGAGTGGGTGCATTCAGTCAATTATAGAATGTTTGCTCTTGCATCAACTGTGGGAATCCATGATGAGGATAACGCCTCAGGAACTCCTTAAAATGTTCATAGCTATTATAGAGTGTATCCCCCTCATATTGGCAAAAGTTGGTTATTTCAATCCTTAACCTAAATGTGTTAGTATGTGGAAAATATTTGGCTAGGAATTTCCTAGCCAAATCATCCCAGGAGCAAATTGAGTCACTAGATAAATAGTAGAGCTAGCTTTTGCTTAGTCCCTTAAGGAGAATGAGAATATCCTAAGTCTAACGGCATCATCAGTGACACCATTATACCTAAAAGTATCACATATCTCCAAAAAGTTAGAGATATGTGAGTTTGGATCCTCAATAACTAACCCCCCAGACTGACTATTTTGAACCAAATTTAGGGTTGATGGTTTTATCTCAAAATTATTAGTAGCTATGTTTGGCCTAACAATTGCATGAGGGATTCCCCTCACAGTAGAAAAAATATGTGCAAAAAGTAAAATTTCAAATCACCAATTACTAGCAAATTGTCTTTAATAATAAACAAATCACCGTTCCCCGGTAATGAAGCTAAGAACTTAACATACTAAAAATACACATCTGTGCTCACACGCAAGTGAACGCAGTTTGAAGTAATAAGGATTGAAGTCCCAAGAATTATCGTCCACTGAGAATGGTGTGTTTCATTACTAAAGTTTATTTATTTTCACTAATATTTGAACAATTGTTTAATATATGTTTTTGGTTCCAATTTAGCAATCAGAGTTTCGTTTGTTAGAAACTACAAGTTGAGAGAGAAGGGAGAGTTGGGGTTAACATGTAATTCATTGAAGGATCTAGTGAGTTGTGGTTAACATGTAATTCATTGAAGGATCTAGTGTAAGCTCTTTTCTTTGTCAATTTCTAAATGTCAAATTACTTAAATTCTCTTGTTATAATCAAGAAACACTAGTCTTCCTTAGAGTGTCCCCTAATTCAAACAAAGTTATATCTAGTGCTTAAAGATGAACTCAAGAAGGTTCAATCCCAGCACTTAGACCCTCACGTGATCAATATTTGTTAAATTTGATACTTACATTTAAGTTTTCAAATCTATGGTTTTAATTGTGCGATCACGTAACCTTGATTTCCACCAAATAGCATCACATGCGTCTGTTCTCAATTTAGCTAAAGAAGAGAATCATTGGGCTAAGTAGGTTATGTCACATCACCCCATAAGAACTCAACACTTAATCTTCCTCCATCAATTGAAATGAGCTATGAACCACATTTGGTGGCTCTTGGCTCACATGCATCAACTTCTCAACTTAGCTAAAGGAACAATACTACAATGCTCAAAAGCTTGTCACTGAACTTTTGGCAGTTGTGCACATGATTCTAGCTTAAGTTAATGGTGAGTGGTGGAGCTCAAAGATCTTTTAAATTATCTTATCATTTAAGTAATTCCTAATCAAATAACTATTTTCCAAACTACAACTACTTATAGTATTATCCTTCAATTAACTTAGAGATTGTTAATGTTTAAATCAATTAAGAGTTTGATTAGCTCCAATCAATACTGTAGATAGCTAAATTTGATAATAATGGATATCTCATGGTTTACAATTAACTTGAACACCTTGAATGTTGCTATGTTTTGAGATAAAAACCTTGAACCTACCTTAAGATATTATGCATATTAAAATATTAAAATATTAAACATAGGGGTTTTATATGATGGACTATTTTGCTAGGGCAGGCTATAGAGTAATAAAGAGACCGAAACATATCCTAAAAGGGAAGTGCGTGTGTTATGGGAAAGCCAACTTTACTTAGTTTGGTGGGACATATAAAACCTCATTTGTTTTGTAAATTTACTCGCATAACAAAACTTAAATAAGATAAACAACTTAATATTAAATTTATCACAATCTTATTAATTATTAATGACATATCATACTCTTTTGACTATGTCTACTTATCATAGTCTTTGATTATGCTTACTCAGTCCTAGTGACTGAACTTCACTTCACTTTACTATACAATACTTATTATTATTTTATATTATAGTTCTTACTTTACTTACAGTTTATGTTGCTTATTCATTTATATTTATGCTTACAGTGCTCTCTTTTTATTGTTACTTAGCATAATTCTAAATGAACATATTCATATATTCCTTCATATTTCATTTGCACTATAGTAATTTAGCCATTATAAGTTGTATTTTTCCATTACATATGTGATGTAGGATAAAAAAACTAATTGTGAGTACTTTAATTTCCTTACATTACTACTTTTGCGTACTTTATATTCATTCATTTTGTTGCTTAGTGCTCTGCTTACAAAATAAATTGTAAATGGCTAATATCATATCCACTTAAAATAAATAAAATTTAGTATATCCCTCAAAATGTACTTATACTTTTTAAATCTAATCACTTGCTTTTATTGTATTTGTTGTGCTCTACCATATTAAATACAAAATATGGTAGATCAAAAGAATTTCATTGAACTTGGAGCTGGGACGAGTACCAGCCATCAATATCATTTGAAGACTTGCACTTTTTCTTTTATTTATGAGGATGAGTGTATTTTGATAATATTTATAATCTATTTGTAATAACTTAGACTCTGGATATTCTTACTTTGTTTTCTGTGATGGATGTGTTTTCTTTCTTCTTTCTATGCTCGGTTTAGATGATGGATGCATATGTTTTTATACATGTATACTTTGCTCTTTTAAATTTACTATGATTTTTTTGTCCCAAAAGATTCTTGGCCACATTATACTTAATAGTGAGTTAGATTTCTACTAATTTTGTGTTAAGTACTATAATAATGTTTAGTGTTAGGTTAGAATTCACTAACTTAGCACCGGGCTATTACAGTTGGTATCAGAGTGCAAGGTTGAGAGAATGAAATCAAGTGAATATCCATCTATCTAAATCAAACAACACATAAAAGTAAAATAAGAACACTAACGATCTTGCCACAGGTTAGCAAGCATCTCATCATATCAATAATGAACTTAATTCAACCTAATCAATAATAACTCTCAGATGGTGAATCACAAATTGAACATAGTCTTTTACACTAGGATGTTCTTCCAATATTAGAATGAAGACTACCAGAATGGGCTCAAGCATGGAAGACTCTACGTTAGAGTGTCACTGGAGGGAGGAGATGACTCAACAAAATTCTTAAATTGCTAGTGATTAGAGGGATAGTCTACCTGAGTTGCCTAGGGAATGGCCCTATAGAGTATCTGAAGCCTTCCATGTGATAGATTGTCCAGATATAATATGTCTTAGAGTCTTAGAGCAACTCTTCGACAATTATGCCGAAGAGTGGTGGAAACGTGCTTACTTGAAGATAGTTTGTGAGAGCTGAGGATATTATTATGCACCTATTTATCAAGACTTTTATTTTTTTTTTATGATACATTTTGTAAATGATTATACCAATTTCGTATTAGTAACTTTTCCCCATTATTTGCTTTTAGGAAGTACAAATTTGTATTCCAACCGAGTATAAATGAAATCATTTCTATTTCTAGTTCCTGAATTGTCCCTTTCTTTCTTTTTAGAATGAATAATGAACCCAACACCCTTCTCCCCTATGTTAAAAAGGCAGTTGCTTCAAGTTCATCAATGGCCGATGAAATCTAAACCTTGGTATAGTTGATGAAGGTCATGGTAGAGACTTAAACTAGAGCTGCTGAGAGAATTCTTGAACCTCCTGCTCTATAAATAATTCATTTGAGTCCCCAACCGGCACCTAGATCGATTGTAGATGGATTTCTCCATGCCTTTCTTAGACTCAATCCTCCATCTTTCAATGGATCTATGTCACCTATTGAAGCCGTAAATTGGCTCTAAGTTATTGAAAAAGACCTATCCAACATTTAGTGCCTAGAAAGAGATGCCATTCGTATACTACCCATATATTTTCTTAAGAGGATGAGTATTGGTGGGACAATGAGCTCAAGACTCACTTTGTTGGAGTTAGTGCTGATGAAATTCCTACGAAAGAGTTTGAGAAAACTTTAAGGGAAGAACTAATCCCACCATATGCACAAACCATAATAGAGGATGAATTTTTCCATCTGATTCAAGGAAAAGGAACAATTCTTGCTTACAAGATGGAGTTCAAAAAATTATTAAGATTTGCTTCAGACCTGGTACGTACAAAGGCAACTAGGTGCATCAGATTTCTGAAAGAACTCAAGGATTCCATTAAGAACCACCTTGTCTCATAGTGTCATGATAGTTTTGCCAAGCTATTGGAGGAAGCCAAATTAATCGAGCATCATCAAATGCAAAAAGAGTTGAAGAAGAGACATCATCCATCCACTCCCAAGTCTGAACCATTTAAAAGTAACCGTTCTTAATGACCTAAACTCTATCAGATGACTCAGCATCAGCAGAGTAGACAGGCTGTTCATTGTCAAAGACCTCATCCATATGGAAAATGTTACCATTTTGCTAATAGGTGCTATACATATGATAGACCTGGCCACATGTATTGGAATTTTAAGGCCATGTGGACCATCAACAAGATAAAGATCAATCATTCTCCTACTATTCACAACCATGTGCCCATCAATTCTCAAGCATTAGCATTAGCAATAATGCCACCTCCAGCCATTGGGAATGCTTAGAATCAGTGGGGAGTACCTCCACCTGCCTTAAAGTAAAATTAAGCTAAAAGAAATGCCAAGGGAAAACTTGTTGCTCAATCTTATGCCTTACCGTGAGTGTATGCCTTAACCCTCTTTGTCGCTCAGGAGGACAACAAATTTGTTATAGGTACGCTCTATGTTTATTTTCATATTATGTCTTTTGTTTTCACATATTTAATTTATTGTCTTTACTTCCCGATATTAGTTGATAAAATAAAGTCTTAATTCATTGTAGGAATGCTATTTATAAATTATTAATCTTATGGCACACTCTTCAATGTGGGTGCTAGTCACTCATTCATATCTAAAAAGTGTGCCCATTCTCTCAACTTCCAACAATTAAGTTTAGGCAAAGCCTTGCATGTACAAATGCCGTCAGAAGCAGTGATGCGTACATATATATTTTGCATCCTTAGTATTCCCACTAGTAACCTGCATTTCCAAGCTAAGCTGATAGTTGTCGATCACAAATTTCAACATAATTTTGGGCATGAACCGCTTGAGCAAATTCAATGCGGTTATTAATTTCCAAAAGAAAAAGGTTACCCTAAGTGTAGTTAAGAAGCTCGAGGTTTTCATAGGGAAACTTGGTGTAACTGTGCCCTTGATCAATGGGTTGAAGCTGAGTATTTAATTATTAAAGGTTGTAATGTAATACTAGTGATTATGTTGGGAGAAGCCAAAGAAGATTGGTCTATGGAAGATACCAAAAGTGTGAGAGAGTACCTAGTTGTGTTTCTAGTTAATTTTCCAGGACTACCTCATTTGAGAGAGGTAGAATTTTTTGAGCTGATTCCAAGGATACAGATGTTAGAAAAATGCTTCATTTGCCAAAGTATGTTGCTGTGGGGTGCTCCGATATTGTTTGTAATGAAGAAGGACAACTTGATGCAAATGTTCATAGACTACCGTGAGTTGAATAAAGTGACCGTCAAAAATAATTATCGCTTGCCAAGAATTGATGACTTATTCAACTAACTCATGGGAGCAGAAGTCTTCTCAAAGATAGAATTGAGATTTAGTTATTATCAGATTATAGTTAAGGATGATGACATCCCAAAAATTGTGCTTATAACATGATATAGCCACTATAAATTTTGTCATGCTCCTTGGACTAACTACAGCTCCATCCGTATTCATGGATCTGATGCAGTGCATTTTAAAACCCTACTTTAATTACTTCATCATTGTGTTCATTGATGATGTCCAAATTTATTCTAAGTCAGAAACTGACCATGAGAAGCACATTTGTGTTGTTTTAGAGCTGCTCAGAAGCAATAAATAGTTTGCCAAATTTTTGAAGTGTGAGTTTTAGCTTAATTCTGTGGCATTTCTAAGTAATGTTATTGATGCCGAAGGGATAAGAGATGATCAAACAAAGATTTGTGTAGTACAGTAGTGGGTGTAACCCAAATTCGTAATAGAAATCTAAAGTTTCTTAGGACTCGTTGACTATTATAACAGGTTTGTTCTAGGTTTTTCTCAAATTGTAGCACTGCTAACTCTGTTTACCATTAAGAAAGTCTCATTCATCTAGAATTCTGAATGTGAAGATGCATTTTAGAGGCTGGAGCATTTGTTAACCTTTGTGTTAAGAACAAAAAAATCAACTCAAACTGCTTCGTAGTATTAGATTTGTGCTAGTTGGGGCAAACTTATCATGTGCTAGGAACAGATGTTGTGGTGTTCTCGTTTTCTTCTTTAGTGTCCCGGACCGAGTCAGAATCCTAGTACTACCCCAAGAGAGAAAAATTTTTTAGGTGTTCACTGATGCCTCTAATGTAGGACTTGGATATATCCTGATGCAAGAAGGAAGGGTGATAGCCTTTGCCTCTGGACAATTAAAGTATAATGAAAGAAACTACCCTATTTATGATCTAGAATTAGCAGTGATAGGTTTTGCTCTTAAAATTTGGAGACACTTCCTATATGGATTAAAGAGCGAGATATTTATAGATCACAAAGTCTAAAATATATTTTTACACAGAATGAGCTTAATTGTGCTATGAGCTAGAAATTTAATATCATCCAAGTAAAGCTAACATAGTAGCTGATGTCATAAGCCATAAAGCAATGTTATCTTCTCTTTGCTGCAATAATACATTGGTTGAATAATTTGAAAGACTAAATCTTGAGCCAAGCTTATCATCAGACTTGAGCAAACTTCTATTTGCTTGTTAGTTAGAATCCTTGTTGAGATCAAGGATTATTGAAGCCCAAAGGAAAGATGAAAATTATTCCAAGCTTAAGTATAATATTGAGGGATGAAAGAAACTATAGTTTTGTCTTATGTTGATGGTGTAATCTTTCAGAAGGAAAGTGTAAGAATCCTAATTGTTACCCTAATCAATAAGAACTAATCTTAATTCTAATCTTGATCATAAGTGCTAATCAAGTCATTAGGAGTCTTCCACTAAGATCTAGTCTAAATCAGGAGTCAAATGGATCAAATTCTGATTTTTGGAAAATCCAGAAATGCTAGAATTTGACCTATCTAAATTGACTCCATATTGAAAATTGGACTTCGCCATTGCGATCATTGCCCACAAATTAGTTAGGGGTGATGTTTTGGAGGCAATTGGAAGTTGTTGAAAATTTATCGAATATTTTAATAATATTTAAATACCCCAAAAATTAGAAACTTAAAATACTCGTCGAATCAGAAATCTGACACCGCCGTTGTGTTTCTCACCCCTCAATTAGCTAGGGGTGAGTATATGAAAATTTTATGAATATATTTAGTTATTCAATCTTAATTATGAAACTATGCATTAATAATTAAATAACTAATCCTTAATAACCCTTCTCACGGTGCCATCCATCCCTTCGCATGCCGTTAGTCACACCGTCTATCCAATCCGTTCGATCGGACCATCCAAACAGAGGATCCTGATTTTATCTTCCTCTCCTTCTCCGCCTCCTGTCCACATGGCGTGGCCGCCACGAGCCTGCCCAATCGGTGCACCCGAGCCTCGCAGACTCCGCCCGGGTGTCCTTAAGATCTTCATCCATGCTCGGGGTTCGTGTTTTTTTCGTGAACTTGGAGTTGCAGGTGTTGAAGGTCGAGCCTCTACCGAGCCCAAAATCTTCCCCACCGTCAATCCTTAAGGTATTTATCATCCTCGATACTCCATCAATCATCGTAAACTCTTTTCACAAGTTTAATTCACATGTCAGATTAACAATCCATCAGGTCCGATCAACATGATCGAACCCTGTCATGCACAATTTGACATCCGTGCAATAGTCATCCATAGTGTTGTCTTCCTCGTCCGGTAGGTAGTTGGTAGGGTTGGATATTGCAGTCGATCTGAGCCGCCTCTGGTAGTGTTTCGTCTATAATTAGTGTAACAACCCTAGGTTGTTACCTTGCAAAAATATAGGTATCCTAATCAATTTTCAAATACCATTGCTTATAGAATCTCAAACTGAGCCTATCTAGAAAATTTGAAGTCCATTGAACTTCTCTAAGTCCAAAAGGATAATTTGATCAGTCTAGATAACCTAGATTAGACCTAAACTATTTTGATCTCAGAATTAAATTCTGATTGTATTTTTGAATTCTTTACCCCTAAATTATCCAAGGGTGAAAATTTGGTGCAATTTGGAGATTATTTAGGCCATAATTCAATTAAAATTAAAATGATTTAATTGCATAAAAGGGCTCCTAACATTTCAAATTTGCAATTATACCCTTATACCCGATTAAACGGTCGAGATCCACTGTGCGGACCGCGGGTGACCCGCTGCAGAGCCAGGGTCACACGACAGTGGAGCCGCGCTAATCTAGCCATCCTCCTTCCTAATTCGACGGCTAGGATTAGATCCCGCGAAACCACAGATCAACCATAGGATCTCCCTGACCGATTCAACGGCCCAGATCACTCTCGCGATCGGCCGTTAGGATCCAAGAGATCCGTGCCGTTCTGCCATCTGATTGATAGATCAAATGGCATCCGAGGGACCAGGCACTCTGGATCTTCATCTCCACTCGCTCGCGCACCCGACAGGAGAATTTCTCGTATCGCCAGCTGGCTCCCTTGTCTCCCACTCCGGCGTCCAGCTTAGCAAGTCGTTGGGGATCCTCCCGTTATGGCTAGGCACCCCCGATCGGGCCTCATGACCCGGCCGACCTCAAATTGGAAATTCGAGAGCTCGGCCATGGCCTGACCTCTCGGGCTTTTCCCAGCCCGAGCCAACTCTCGATAAGCTTCCCAATCCTCTCCTGAGGCTATAAATAGCCTCTACACTTCTCCGTTTGATCAGCAACTTCCACCATTACTGATCCCTCGAGCTTGCAAAGGCGATCCCAAGGCGTTCCCGGCATGTGTACCGCTAATAGGAGAGTCTCCTGGTGTTCAGGAACTCTCAGAGGAGGCTCAACAAACCCAGCATTGGTCCCTGCATTGTCAGCAAGCTCTTTCGAGAATCCAGGTACCCCACTTACCGGCTATGAGTCAATAAGGCTCGAACCTTCTTTGTTTTGATGCTTATAGTTGCGTATTATCGTTACGAACCCAACGGTATCGTAATTAAGATCTAGGCTAGCTCTGATCGATCGATCGGGTTAAGTTCCTTCTGGATCGCCTCGGTCGAGTAAGGACCCGGTAATCCAGACCATCCCAGACCCTCAGACCTAAGGGCTTTGATCCGCCTCACCCCACTGATGGTGTAGGGATTGAGCCCGGGGTCTGGCATGGCCTCTGTGGGGAGAATTGACTCCCCACAGTAGCTCCATTGAGGGAGCCCTCGGGTGAGTAAGGTCTGGCCGATCCGGACCACCTCACAGGGGGCTTCAGGTGTCAGTCGGTGCGTCTTGGCCAGGGGATCGATTCCTAATTGACCCTAGGCCAAGACGTGCGCTCTAGATGGAGAATTTCACCATCTAGGGTTTCCCTGATTGGCTCCTAACGAGGGGAGTTGGGGTTGGGACGATGACCCTGCGCGGGTCGGGTCAGCCTGTGACCCGCGCGGTGCGACAGTCCCGAGTCTTCGGGCACCAATCGACCCGCGTAGTTCGGTTAATGGGCCGAGTCCATTTATTTAATATCTGATTAATTGGAATTATTTTCCTTAAGGATAATAATCCAATTAATCAAATCATATGAAAATTTAATTAGAAAAATACATAATGAATTAATTGAATAACTTTTAATCCACTAGTCCAACCCCTATGATATTATATATGAAAATGATTAGCAAAATATCAGGGACCAGAATATAAAATAAAATTTGACATCTGATGGTTAGATCTTTAATTATTGCTTAATTACAGTGAACTTTAATTAGGGTATTTTAGTAGTTTTACTTAACTAAATTTTATGATTAGGGTGCCATTAGTTTACTTATGATGAGTAGAATACATGTACTAGGTGGATTATTTTTCTAAGTTTTATAATTTTAGTTATGCCCTAATTTTGTTAAAGCATGATTAGTGAAAATTAGAGTTTATACTCACTGGATTTTAGCAAACTTAGGCTCTGATTTATCTTTTAATGATAAACAAAGTATTTTTATTTTATTTCACGCTTCGAATAATTTATAAGAATTTATTAATATGAGTCTTTAATGAATAATATTAATCTTGACTTATTGAATCTTTTTTATTTTATGATCAAATTATTTATAATATTAACCTATTACGTAGAACTTGTGTGCTAAATTGCAACTAGTTTTAATGGCTGGATTTGTAATTAAGTGCTAATCCATTTGAATGAATTTAGGGTTTGATTAGCACTAATTACTTTCTATTTTAATAAACTTTTCTATCTTTATTCATAACAGTAGGAAAAATGTATTGGAAACTTTAGATATTAATCCATAATGTATAATTTGGACAAAACAAAATTTGAGATCTTAACCTTCTTAATTAACTTAAGAAATCTTAAGACTTGGATCAAGCTTTTAAGACTTGATCTAGGTCTGAAATTGCCACCAATAATACATGATTAATCCACTTATTTGACATTGATCTTTAAACACCCACTTGATTATACTTAAGGCATGAGAAGGGATCAAACCCTAATCTACTTAAGAAAGATCCAAATCCTTAACAACTTGACTTAATTGGTTTGATTATAAGACAATGAATTTGGCATTTTTCCAATAATGCATCTGATTTGATATTAACTCTAAACATCCAACTTAGACATGATAAGGTTGACAATAACTCTATGTGATTTCCTAATTTGAATCAAGACCTTAAGATCCTTAATTTTCTCTTAAGTAAGAGGATTAGCATAAGAGGTTAATAAAATCATCTTGATTAAATAATTGGCCTAAAATCATAATCATATCTTCTGATTTAAATCCCATAATCTTAGATTAAGTTATGATTAGGTGACTTGATCATCTGATCTGATCATTCTAAACCTAATAATGAAATGGAACCCAATATATTAATATCAGGAGTCAGAATGAGGAGTCTTAAGCATCTCTTCATAAGATCATCTTGAAATAATTAAAGGACCTAAATTACATATACTTGAGGTAGGAGACCTTGTATGACTCTTTGAGGTAGAAGCTTAGAAGATCCCATAACCTTAGAGATTGATCTTATCCCCTCGCGGTAGAAGTCACTTAAGATAGTAGAAAGATACCTCTCCTTGTGGTATAATCCATATTAACTGATCTTTGATCACCATTTTTGTGGAACCTTATGTAAGGATCCCCTATTTAGTATAGGCCTGTATAGTCTTGATCATTCCTTGATTTATTAAGTAGACTTGATTGAACCCTGATCATTGGGTGGTGTAATATAGTAAACCCGTACTACTGGTTCCCAGTAGTATTCAGGATTGGTTGATTCACTCTAATAGGGACTTATGAGCAGGTGCTAACCTGGGGGATTAGACGAATACAGTCCCATTAGAATAAATCATTCAAACCTAAGAGTGAATTAAACAGGTATTCATTTCCTTAGTTTGATTGAAATACAAATTGCCAATGGGTAATGCCTCCTAGAGAAGATCACTTCAATAGGTCTGGCTCAACCAAACTAAGTAACTGAAGTTACCTTCTTTGAAACACTAGGCGTAATTGTGAGTGGGGCATCTTAATAACTTAGCTTGAGATGCAACTTGCCAACGGGTGATGCCTCTTATTGAAGATAGCTTCGTTAAGGTGGCTTAATCAAACTAAGTGATGAGAATTACCTTCCTTGCAAAGACACTAAGTATATGTATACCATCATTCTACCTAATAATCTTTAAAGTAAATCTGCAACTCTAACCAATTATCATTATAGAAGCTAGGAGTCATAATCCTTATTAGCAGGATTTTGCATAGTGGAGGCTTAGAATTCATTATCTGCATTCCAAGTTTTCATGACTTTCTAGGTTTTTACTCATATAAAATAGGAGCATGGGCATAAGCATGAGCATGTACTTGAAGTATCATTTCAGCAGTAACGTATGAATATCAGTGATAAAGTATGGGTTACGGAATGTTACATACACATACTGGGGAATTTTGGGGTGCATCTGCGTCACCATACTGTATTCCCAACCGGGTGTATGTTTACATTTGACCGTACTACTCGTAGTCTTTCAGTGATAGTTCAGTGACATATCCGTGACCTATGTGGTGTAGCATTTTTGGCTCATCTTTCCAGTGACATACAGTACAGTATTTGACATTTCTTTCATCTTGATTTATGAATAGTCGATGTTTTCTTTACGTTCAATTCTCTTTTGCATGACAGTTTTGCTTATGTAGCCTTTATTGTCTTACTTATTCAGCTATTTTAGTTTTTCCTTAATTTCTTTTCCCCAGTTTTTCCTACAGTTTTTCTTTACTATACTTTCTACATGTATTTAGCTTTATTTCTGCATAGTTAGTTGCGATGTGTTAGACTTCTTGTCTAACACGGGGTACTTTTGGGATCCGACAATTTGCTAGATCCCGAGCAGCTTATGGAGACAGGTCAGGAGGACATATAGGAGGTCCAGGAGGAGTACGTGGAGTCTTAGTGGATCAGACATTTACTTTTATTTTCAGCTTTATTTCAGTACTACAGTAGACTTTATATATTTCTACATTAAAAATTGTCTGTAATAAATTCTGGATGTATCTTTTACTTTCTTTTTCTGAGATGAATGTTTATTACTACTTGTGATGAATGTATTCTGGATGTATTGCTTTTAGCTTCTGCACTCTGTTATACTACTATACTTAGTATTATGATGTGACCAGCATACTGGAAATGCTGATACATTGATGATGTATATTGGATCCTCACTCGTTCTTTAAATCCAATATACGTGTTATTCTAATACTTATGGTAAGTACTCTACCCTTATCTTAAGTATTGGCTCTCGATCCTACTCTTAGGATCGAGTCAGCAGCCTTCAACATGGCTCAGTCTTAGACCTGCCTATTTGGGAAGATGGGTTTTTTGCTTGTATACCCGTCCTCCCGAGTAGCGCACTGCTTCGCCGCAGGAGGTACACATATCTCTTGTCTTTTGCGCACGGCGACGGGGCGGGGCGCTACAGCTGGTATCAGAGAAACACCATAAAGTGTCAGATAAGGAGTTATTCTTATCTACTTTATGATATGTTCTCTATCCCAGATCAAGATAACAAGTTACTAAGTGTAGTGCAAAGCATTCATCCAAAATCGTTCATTAAACTGTCTCAGAAATGAAAAGGGAAAAACTATGTTTAGAAGATTGACACCTTAGAAATTTAACGCACATAATAAATTGATTGAAATGGCAACTCATAAAATGGACATCTTAGGACTTGAACTAACTCTTGAAAATGATAATAAACTATGAACACAATACTTATTGGTTGAAGTATTCTAGGAATGGACTACTCGCAGACAACATTTCCATTCTACCTTAGGAGGTTTGGAGACTATTGGATAGACGATCTTCGAGACGGTCAGATCTATGAAAGGACCATAGATGGAGTGTCGCCTCGTGGAGTTGAAGTACTAGACAAGATTCTTGCCCATTCATCATTTGGAGGCACCAGTCTTTCAGTACTCACCAGAAAATGGCTGGATCGTGTTACCACTGCACTACGAGAGATGGCATGTCCTGAGGAGCACCGTCTAAAGATTATGGAGATCCTACTAAGGGGATCAGCGAGTCATTGGTGGTATTGGGTTTATAGGAGATTAGCTTGGAGGAGCCACATAGTCATCTATGATGACTTCTGTGCTATCTTTTGGGTAGAATATTGTAACTAAGATGTTAGAAAGTCTCATCATGTCATCTTTCTTATTTCAATATATGTTTCTATGTATCTTCTCCTATGAGAAAGAAATGAATGAAATTTTAGTGAAAACCTCTATGTTCTGAATTCATACTCATATTTACAACTATGAATCCTGGTTCTCCGTCTGCTCCTACCCCAATTAAGAACACGGTGGTGTCATCAAGCGGACCAGAAGACTCCAACATTATGGCAAGCTTGTTAAAGGCCTTAATTGATAGCAATGCACAACAGGCACAAGAGACCCGTGCTCTTATCCTCTTAGTGAAACAGCAATCTGCTCCTCCAGCGGGATCCTCATCGTCACACTATGCTGGGGACGAAATCCTTCATAGTTTCCTTTGCCTTCGAACTCCTATGTTCAAAGGGGCACTGAATCCCATGGACACCATAACATTGGTTAAGTTAGTAGAGAAGAACCTTGCCACTATCAAATGCCCTAACTCTGAGGCCATCCGCCTAATAACTTACTTATTTCAAGAAGAGGCGGAGAATTGGTGGGAAAATGAGCGAAATAACAAAATTGTGGATTATGAAGTAGAGGACATTCCATAGGACATGTTCATGGAAGCATTCCTTGAAGCATTCATCCCAGTGTCAGCCCAAGCAATTCTGGAGGATGAACTCCTCCATCTCACACAAGGCAATAATTCTATGTTCAACTACGAACATGAATTTAGGAGGCTATCACGATTCGTTCCGGACTTAGTAAGAATGGAGGCGTCCAAATGCCACCGCTTCCTAAAGGACCTGAGAGACTCTATCAAAGCGCATCTAGTATCCTGTCAGATCAAGACACTGATGAAATTAATTGAAGCGGCCCATCTATAGGAAGGATTCCAAGGTCAACTGGACCGAAAGCAAAAAGCGACAGTCATGCAGCCAAGGGGAGAACAGTTTGGCCATTGCAAGATGGCAAAGGTCTACAACATGGAGCCAGCACAGCCCCAGCCTCAGAGCTTTGAATGCAAATGACTGCATCTATACAGAAAATGCTACCACTTCGGTGGTGTGTGTTTCACACATGGTTGTCAGGGCCACCACTATTTCGAGTGTAAGGAGAAGAACACAATCGACGGTGTGCTCATCAACTAGTCTCGCCACAAACAAGCATTTCGAGCTCAACCAATAAATAGCCGGGAGCCTGCTCCTGCAATCATGCTGGCCACTGCTACCAACTCTAAAGCCATTATACTAACACAAAGGCCAAGCTATGATCATCAGGGTCAAAGGCACCAGAATAAACAACCCTCAGCACCTGCCAGGGTATATATGTTAACTCCTGCCTCTGCTCCTGAGAACAATGACGTGGTCTCAGGTACGCCTTAACATAATTTTTCATTATTTCAATAATTATTCCATATTATTGTAGTACCTTAACTATTGAATAGTCATCCTTATTAAACTGTGGAAATTATAGGCACCTTATTGATAAACGATAAATCTTGTAACATATTTTTCGATACGGGAGCAAGTCATTCCTTCGTATCGAAAAGTTGGGCTAAAAGTCTCAAACTACCAACCTATCAATTAGCCAGTTCATTGAGTATTGGGTTACCCTCGAGAGCCCATATGCAGTCTCAAAAATTCTGCAAACTAGATATTCCTATTGGGGAACAAAACTTCGGAACCAAGTTAATTATATTGCTAATCACCAACTTTGATATAATCTTAGGCATGAATTGGCTAAGCCAGCACAATGCTTCCATAAATTGCCTAAAGAAGAAAATAACATTAGGTAGTGGGAGTAACACAAAATCATTCGTGGGAAGGTTCAGCACTCAATCGTCGTTGATCAATACGATGATAGCAGAAAGGCTAGTCAGGAAGGGATGCAGCGCATACCTTGTGACAATGTTGGGAGAAAAGAGAGGAGCCATACCTATTTCCGAAAACCACATAGTTTGCGAATTTCCTGATGTGTTCCCCGAAGACCTACCCAGTCTTCCTCCAATGAGAGAAGTAGAATTTGCCATAGCACTAATTCCTGGAATGCAACCACTGTCAAAGGTTCTGTATTGTATGGAGCTAAAAGAGCTCCAAGAGTTGAATAATCAACTCCAGGAACTATTGGAGAAGGGTCTTATTCTTCCAAGTTCATCTCCTTGGGGAGCACCAGTGCTATTCGTAAAGAAGAAAGATGAATTGATGAGGATGTGCATCGATTATAGAGAATTAAATAAAGTAACCATTAAGAACAAGTACCCTCTGTCATGTATTGATGACCTGTTCGATCAATTATCCGGAGCTAAAGTCTTCTCCAAGATAGACTTGTGATCAGGATATCATCAATTATGAGTTAAGGATTCAGATATTGAGAAGACAGCATTTAGAACCCGCTATGGGCATTACGAATTCTTGGTGATGTCCTTTGGATTAACAAATATACCATCCGTCTTTATGGACTTAATGCAACGCGTGCTGAAAGCATATTTGGATAAATTCGTCATTGTTTTCATCAACGATATATTGATTTATTCAAAGGATAAAATGGATCATGAGAATCACCTGCATTTAGTACTTGAAGAGCTTAGAAGCCATAAGCTATATGCTAAATATTCTAAATGCAAGTTCTGGCTAGACTCAATCTCTTTTCTGGGTCATGTCGTCGATTCTCAGAGAATCTGAGTCGATCAAAGTAAAGTAAGCACAGTCCAAGATTGGTCACAACTAAAATCTATGACCGACATTAAGAGTTTCTTAGGACTGGCAGGCTACTACAGAAAGTTTGTTAAAGGCTTCTAGCAAATCGCATCTCCTCTCACTAAGTTGACTCAGAAAGCAGTACCATTCGCCTGGAGCCTAGAATGTGAGAAAGCATTCCAAACTCTGAAAGATGCTTTATCCTCTGCACCAGTTCTTGCCTTACCTAAAGAAGGCCTGAATTACCATGTCTATACTGACGCATCCAGAATAGGATTAGGATGTGTTTTGATGCAAGAAGGAAGAGTTATAGCCTATGCATCTCGTCAGTTAAGACCACATGAAAAGAACTATCCTGTCAACGACCTCGAATTAGCAGCTATGGTTTTTGCCCTAAAAATCTGGCGTCATTATCTGTATGGCGTCCAGTGTTCTATATTCACCGATCATCAGAGCTTGAAGTACATCTTCACCCAGCATGAGTTGAATTGCCGACAGCGAAGATGGCTCGAACTAATAAGCGATTACGATCTAAACATCCAATATCATCCTGGAAAAGTGAATGTCATAGCAGACGCACTTTGTCATCATGCTACTCTATCTTCTTTAATACAATCCAGTCCTCTGGAAGAATCAGACCAGCGCGTGGTGACATGTTAAGCACATTAATATCCATGAGTTCAATTGAACCCACATTTCATCACGACATCTCCATTTCACAAACCAAGGACGAAGACTACCTGAAGTTTAAGGTTGACATCGAGAGTGGTCATCACTTTGATCTGCAGCTCCGAGGTAATGCAATTTATCAAGGGGATCGTCTATGGATTCCCAAATCTATGTAGCAAGAGATTCTAGTAGAAGGTCACAATTTAGGTTACCAAGTACATCATGGCAGCACCAAGATGTATCAAGATCTGAAGAAAGCATTCTGGTGGCCTGGAATGAAGAAGAGCGTGGCGGAGTTTGTCGCAAAATGTCACGCTTGTAACTTAGTCAAGGCTGAGCACCAAAAGCTTGGAGGACTTCTCCATCCTCTAGCAATTCCTGAATGGAAGTGGTTCGACATTTCTATGGATTTTGTCATGGGATTGCCTAAAGCAAGATCCAGTGCTGATTCAATATGGGTCATTGTCGATCGATTGACCAAATCAGCGCATTTTATTCCTATGCAGCAGACTGATTCTGCGAAAAAATTGGCAAAGTTGTACATCAAGGAAATTATCAGGCTTCATGGAATTCCAAGATCTATCGTGTCTGATCGAGATAGCAGTTTCACTTTTAATTTTGGCAAGTAGTGCATCAGGACTTGGGGACTACTTTAACCATGAGTACCGCTTTCCATCCTCAGATTGATGGTCAAACAGAAAGAGTCAATCAAGTCTTAGAAGATCTTCTTCACCTCTGTATGCTGGATTTTGGAGGGTTCTGGGAAGATCATATTCCTCTTGTAGAATTCACATACGATAACAGTTTTCAGGCGAGTATCGGCATGGCTCCATATGAAGCCTTGTATGGCAGGAAATGCAGTACTCCCTTAGCATGGTCTAAAATTGGCAGTGCTCAGCTTTATGGTTCTGATCTAGTGGAAGAAGCAAACTAAAAGATTCAGCTGATCCAGTAAAGAATCAAAGTAACTCAAGATCGCCAGAGTAAGTATCATGATACTCATCATCGTACTCTAGAATTTGATGTCGGAAATTTTGTATACCTTAAAGTCAGTCCAATGAAAGGTGTATATCGTTTTGGTGTAGCCGGGAAGCTAAGTCCCCGCTACGTTGGACCTTTTGAAATATTAGAAAAGATTGGTTCTGCAGCTTATCGATTGAAGCTTCCTGAAGACTTCTCTACAGTCCATAATGTTTTCCACATTTTGTCTCTACGAAAATGTCTTCGTGATCCTTCCCACTTAATTCAACTTCCAGTAGTATCTCTCTAGCCAGATCTATCTTATGCAGAAGAGCCAATTAAGATCTTAGCACATGATCAAAAGAAGCTGAGGAATCGCTCGATCCCAATGGTAAGAGTTTAGTGGAGGAATTGCTCTTTAGAGGAGTCTACTTGGGAGAAAGAGGCGGATATGAGGTCGAAATATCCCAGTCTCTTTGAAACTCTAGGTACTCTTTAATTTTCTGACTTTTATTTATGTTCTTCAATTTCTCATGTTTGTCTTCTCTCTTGAGATGATGTCGAGGACGACATCGTTCTTAAGTGGGGGAGTCTGTAATAACCCTAGGTTGTTACCTTGCAAAAATATAAGTAACCTAATCAATTTTCACATGCCATTGCTTATAGAACCTCAAACTGAGCTTATCTAAAAAATTTGAAGTCCATTGGACTTTTCTAAGTCTAAAAGGATAATTTGATCAGTCTAAATACCCTAGATTAGACCTAAAATATTTTGACTTCCTCACCCCAAAATTAAATTTTGATTGTATTTTTGAATTCCTCACCCCAAAATTAGCTAAGGGTAAAAATTTGGTGTAATTTGGAGATTATTTAGGCCATAATTCAATTTAAATTAAAATAGTCTAATTGCATAAAAGGGCTCCTAATATTTCAAATTTGTAATTATACCCTTATACCAGATTAAACGGTTGGGATCCACTGTGTGGACTGCGGGTGATCCGCTGCAGAGCCCAGGTCACGCGACAGCGGAGCCGCACTAATCTAGCCATCCGCCTTCCTAATTTGACGGCTAGGATTAGATCCCGCGGAACCATAGATCAACTGTAGGATCTCCCTGACCGATCCAACAGCCCAGATCACTCCTGCGGTCGGCCGTTAGGATCCGAGAGATCCGAGCCGTTCTGCCATCTGATCGATAGATCAAACGGCATCCGAGGGACCCGGCACTGTGGATCTTCGTCTTCACTCGCTCGCGCACCCGACAGGAGAATTTCTCGTACTGCCAGCTCGCTCCCTTGTCTCCCACTCTCGCGTATAGCTCAGTAAGCCATTGGGGATCCTCCAGTTATGGCTAGGCACCCTCGATCGGGCCTCGTGACCCGGCCGAGCTCAAATTGGAAATTCGAGAGCTTGGCTATGGCCCGACCTCTCGGGCTTTTCCTAGCCCGAGCCAACCCTCCAAAAGCTTCCCAATCCTCTCCTGAGGCTATAAATAGCCTCTACACTTCTCCGTTTGATCCTTACCGATCAATTGATGTCTCATTACCTTCCGCCATTACTGAGCTCCCGAGCTTGCGAAGGTAATCCCCAGGCGTTCCTGGCGAGCGTACCGCTTATAGGAGAGTCTCCTGGCATTCAAGAACTCTTAGAGGAGGCTCAGCAAACTCAACATTGGTTCTTGCATCATCGGCAAGCTCTTCTGAGAATCCAGGTACCCCACTTACCAACTACGAGTCAATAAGGCTCGAACCTTCTTCATTTTGATGCGTATAATTGTGTATTATCGTTACGAACCCAATGGTATCGTAATTAAGATCTAGGCTAGCCCCAATTGATCGAATTGATTGATCGGGTTAAGTTCCTTCCGGATCGCCTCGATCGAGTAAGGACCCGGTGATCCAGACCATCCCAGACCCTCAGACCTGAGGGCTTTGATCCGCCTCACCCCACTGATGGTGTAGGGATTGAGCCTGGGGTCTGGCATGGCCTCTGTGGGGAGAGTTGACTCCCCATAGTAGCTCCATTGAGGGAGCCCTCGGGTGAGTAAGGTCCGGCCGATCCGGACCACCTCACAAGGGCCTTCAGGTGTCAGTCGGTGCGTCTTGACCAGGGGACTGATTCCCGATTGACCCTAGGCCAATACGTGCTCTCTAGATGGAGAATTTCACCATCTAGGGTTTCTCGGATCGGCTCCTACCGAGGGGAGTCAGGGTGGGGACAATGACCTTATGCGGGTCGGGTCAGCCCGTGACCCATGCGGTGCGACAGTCCCGGGTCTTCGGGCACCGGTCGACCCGCGCAGTTCGGTTAATGGGCCGAGTCCATTTATTTAATATCCGATTAATTGGAATTATTTTCCTTAAGGAAAATAATCCAATTAATCAAATCATATGAAAATTTATTTAGAAAAATACAGAATGTATTAATTGAATAACTTTTAATTCACTAGTCCAAACCCTATAATATTATATATGAAAACGATCAGCAAAATATCAAGGACCAGAATATAAAATAAAATTTAACTCTGATGGTTAGATTTTTAATCATTGCTTAATTACAATGAACCTTAATCAGAGTATTTTAATTGTTTTACTTAACCAAATTACATGATTAGGGTGCCATTACTTTACTTATGATGAGTAGAATGCATATGCCAGGTGGATTATTTTTCTAAGTTCTGTAATTTTAGTTATGCCCTAATTTTGTTAAAGTATGATTAGTGAAAATTAGGGTTTATACTCACTGAATTTTAGCAAACTTAGGCTCTGATTAATTAACCTATTAAGTAGAACTTGTGTGCTAAATTACAACTAGTTTTATTTGCTAGATTTGTAATTAAGTGTTAATAAATTTAATAAATTTAGGGTTTGATTAGCACTAATTACTTTCTATTTTTATAAACTTTTTTATATTTATGCTTCATAACAGTAGGAAAAATGTATTGGAAACCTTAGATATTAATCCATAATGTAAATTTGGACAAAACAAAATTTGAGATCTTAGCCTCCTTAATTAACTTAAGAAATCTTAAGACTTGGATCAATCTTTTAAGACTTGGATCAAGCTTTTAAGACTTGATCTATGTCTGAGGTTGCCACCAATAATACATGATTAATCTACTTATTTGACATTGATCTTTAAAAACCCACTTGATTTTACTTAAGGCATGAGAAGGGATCAAACCCTAATCTACTTAAGAAAGATCCAAATCCTTAACAACTTGACTTAATTGGTTTGATTATAAGACAATGAATTTGGCATTTTTCCAATAATGCATCTGATTTGATATTAACTATAAACATCCAACTTAGACATGATAAGGTTAACAATAACTCTATGTGATTTCCTAATCTAAATCAAGACCTTAAGATCCTTAATTTTCTCTTAAGTAAGAGGATTAGCATAAGAGGTTAATAAAATCATCTTGATTAAATAATTGACTTAAAACTTAATCATATCTTTTGATTTAAATCCCATAATCTTAGATTAAGTTATGATTAGGTGACTTGATCATCTGATCTAATCATTCTAAACCTAATTATAAAATGGAACCCAATATACTAATATCAGGAGTCAGAATGAGGAGTCTTAAGAATCTCTTCATAAGATCATCTTGAAATAATTAAAGGACCTAAATTACATATACTTGAGGTAAGAGACCTTGTATGACTCCTTGAGGTAGAAGCTTAGAAGAACCCATAACCTTAGAGATTGATCTTATCCCCTCATGGTAGAAGTCACTTAAGACAGTAGAAAGATACCTCTCCTTATGGTATAATCCATATTAAGTGATCTTTGATCACCATTTTTGTGGAACCTTGTGTAGGGATCCCCAATTTAGTATAGGCCTGTATAGTCTTGATCATTCCTTGATTTATTAAGTAGACTTGATTGAACCCTGATCATTGGGTGGTGTAATATAGTAAACCCATACTACTGGTTCCCAGTAGTATTCAAGATTGGTTGATTCACTCTAATAGGGACTTATGAGTGGGTGCTAACTTGAGGGATTAGACGAATACAGTCCCGTTAGAATAAATCATTCAAACATAAGAGTGTATTAAACAGGTATTCATTTTCTTAGTTTGATTGAAATACAAATTGCCAATGGTTAATGCCTCCTAGAGAAGATCGCTTTAATATGTCTGGCTCGACCAAACTAATTAACTGAAGTTACCTTCTTAATAACTTAGCTTGAGATGCAAATTGCCAATGGGTGATGCCTCTTATCGAAGATCGCTTTGTTAAGGTGGCTTAATCAAACTAAGTGATGAGAATTATCTTCTTTGCAAAGACACTAAGTATGTGTATACCATCATTCTACCTAATAATCTTTAAAGTTCTACAACTCTAACCAATTATCATTATAGAAGCTAGGAGTCAGAATCCTTTTCAGCAGGATTCTGCACAGTGGAGGCTTAGAATTCATTATCTGCATTCCAAGTTTTCATGACTTTTTGGGTTTTTACTCATATAGAATAGGAGCATGGGCATAAGCATGAGCATGAACTTGAAGTATCATTTCAGTGGTAACGTATAAGTATCAATGATGAAGTATGGGTTACAATATATTACATACACATACTGGGGAATTTTGGGGTGCATCTGTGTCACCATACTGTATTCTCAACTGGGTGTATGTTTACATTGGACCATACTACTCATAATCTTTCAGTGATAGTTCAGTGACATATCCGTGACCTATATGGTGTGGAATATTTAGGTGCATCTTTCCAGTGATATACAATACAACATTTGACATTTCTTTCATCTTGATTTATGAATAGTCGATATTTCCTTTACTTTCAGTTCTCTTTTGTGTGACAGTTTTACTTATGAAGCATTTATTATCTTACTTACTCAGCTATTTTAGTTTTTTCTTACTTAATTTCCTTTCCCCAGTTTTTCCTACAGTTTTTCTTTACTATACTTTCTACCTGTATTTAGCTTTATCTCTGCATAGTTAGTTGCGATGTGTCAGACTTCTTATCTAACACGGGGTACTTTTGGGATCCGGCAATTTGCTAGATCCCGAGCAGCTTGTGGAGACAGGTCAGGAGGACATACAGGCGGTCCAAGAGGAGTACATGGAGTCTTAGTGGATCGGACATCTACCTTTATTTTCAGCTTTATTTCAGTACTACAGTAGACTTTATATATTTCTGCATTGAAAATAGTCTATAATAAATTCTGGATGTCTCTTTTACTTTCTTTTTCTGAGAAGAATGTTTACTACTGCTTGTGATGAATGTATTCTGGATGTATTACTTTTAGCTTCCGCACTCTGTTATACTACTATACTTAGTATTATGATGTGACCAGCATACTGGAAATATTGATACATTGATGACGTATATTGGATCCTCACTCGTTCTTTAAATCCAATATACGTGTTAGTCTAATACTTAAGGTAAGTACTCTACCCATATCTTAAGTATTGGCTCTCGATCCTACTCTAAGGATCGAGTCAGCAGCCTTCAACATGGCTCAGTCTTAGACCTGCCTATTTGGGAAGATGGGTTTTTTGCTTGTATACCCGTCCTCCCGAGTAGCGCACTGCTTCGCCGCAGGAGGTACACGTATCTCATCTTTTGTGTGCGGTGACGGGGCGGGGCGCTACAGTTAGGTAGCCCACACCTCCCTCTACACATTGCTGTGTAGGCTTGGCTCAATCATCGCCGGAAGTGCCACGAATTCGCGTGCCCTAGCTGCCCCGCTGGGTGCTTCCTTGCGAGGAGGAAAGGTGTCAGGGTCGGGTCAGGGTCGGGTCGACCCGAGCCCGACCCAAACCTCGCGGGTTGCGCTGGCGACTGCGCTGCCGCAAGTTGTGGGCCCCGCCAGTACCCCGCGCGTTAGCGGGTGAGTCCAGCCAGGTGCGGCTCCGCCAATCAACTCTAGCCACGTGTCAAGCCCGGGCCCGCCAAGTCTTAGACTGCAGAGGAAAATGCATAAATAAATAATATATATATATATATATATATATATACTTATATATGTCAAAATTATATTATATATATATTCTTTTTTTTTCTTTTTTCTTTTTTTTTTGTTTGGAATGTCATCTCGGCTTAGGATTTCATTTCATCAACAGAAAGTTTTACAATTTCGCTAGAACCTGATTACAAGCGAAACTTTTCAGGGAGCCAGTCACGCACAAACCAGGCTACGCCCGACGTCAAAAAGTCAAAATACCACAGCAGCGCCGGACTCTAGCAAGATGCGAGAACCAGCGACTCCAAAACAGACAACAAAAATCAGAACGAACTAAAAAGAAACCGCTCCAATCCTGCGTATCAACATTCAGCGAAGACCATTACCGAGAGAATCCAGGTGACGAACCAGAGAGAGCCTATAACATAAAGAGCGGGAAGGCATCCATCAGGGAGGGCATCAAGCAGTAGGACCAGTAGAACCAGCATGACAGTGCTAAGCCAGAAAGAGCACGGCAGATCGAACAGCAGAGGGTCTAGGCGGGCAGCAACCACCGCAACACAGAACTGGACAAGTTTTCCCCAGAGGCAAACCAGAAGGACACCACCGAATATTTTTCTTAAGGAAAGATGAAAAAGCAGCCTACTAGAGTTCGGTGAAAGGACCATCGAAACTTGCAACTTAAAATGAAGCCAGCTCGCCATCACGATTGAATGGGCAAATCGGGCAGGAAGCGGCCAGGGACGACAATAAATAGCGAAGGGGCAGAAGATGAAGCGGCAGAAAAGAGAAGATCGTCCCTTCTAGAAACAATGAGGGACAAGTAGGACAGGATTCCAATCAATCGCTGCAAATCGAGAGAGGCATCATGATACTTCAGGGTACACAGGAACCGAGGAGAGCAGAGCCACATCACCAAAAAACCTGATCGCGACCAACGGGAAAGGAGAATAGGGGAGCCTGCGAAGAGATCCCAGTGGGGACTTCCTGTGACGCCAATTGGTTGCTAAGCAGCCTCCAAAAGTGGCCCAGTAGGAAGGGAACCTGGGAGCATCCACAGCTCTGAAACTAGGGGGGTGCCACCACCAAACATGCATGTGCCATTCACCATTCCACCACCCAGACTTTGGAGAGTGGCGCAGCAGAAAATCATTAATAAAAAGCAGAAGGCGCCAGAGGGAAAAGATATTTCAAATCAATACTAAGTTATTGAGCCTTCCAAAGAGGGACAAGCAAGCAACCCAAATCAGCCACGGAATCATCCAAATTTTCATGCCATAAGAACGGACAAGCCATTCGCCCAAGAAATCCACCCATAGAACAGAAGCGATCCAAGCCCTGCCAGAATTCAGCATAGAAAATTGAATAAAAAGAGAGGAGTGGCCATCCAGCCGTTTACTTAGCAACCTTTTGGACTTGAAGAGTGAAGTAGAGTCCACCTTAGCGATAAAACTGGAGAAGTTGTCATTGGTGGTAAGAAGCCGGAAGCAATAGCCATATTAATATATTTACTAATAGAGAAAGTGGACTTAGGGATAGAGATAAGCAAATTTTTCCATCTTAAGCTATTTCTAACAAGCCAAATTTGCCAAATGATCCGACAGACCAGGGTAAAGCAGAAGGGGTTGACTGAATGGAACGAGAGAATCAACTCCGCAATACTACTCTTGTTTAAGATAGCATCCAACTTCAGGAAGGAAGCAAACCGCTTCCAAAAAGGTGAGAACTAGATTCCTCAGCCTGACAGTGGACACACTTCAAAGCTAGTGAGATCCCTCTGGCTTGCAGAACCTCTTCCACAGAGATAAAATTATTAAGTATTCTCCAAATAAAGAAGGATAAAGCGAGAGTGGGGAGCTTGAACCAGGACCGGGGGGAGGGGGGGAGGACCCAGACAACACGCAGACTTTACTTTAAACTGGACAATATTTTCAAAGACCACCTGGAAAGTGTCCTCAGAATCAGGAGAAATGGCAACTTCGTTTTTTAGTTTGGAGATCCAAGTATCAATTATGCCAACACATCTAAGTTTGGCTTCCTCCCAACAACCATCAGCCCAAAAATCAGCAACACAGGCTAGGGTGGAACCCCTAACCGGAAATAAAGAGGCTAAGGGGTCCCTCCACGCACTATCTGTCAAACCAAAAAGAGATGAAGCCGTTGCCCATTTTCCAGAGAATCTTAGCCTCGGCTAAGTTCTTTACATTAAGAAGGTGTTTCCAACTAATAGAGTCATTTTGTTTCCATTTTCTAATCGACAGAAGATTTGATTTCCCATACTTGGAAGCCATAAAGGCAGCCCAACTTCCAACCCCCTCCCTCAGTCTCCACCAGTCCCTAATCAGGAAGAAGCCGTGAGGTTGAAAGGAAGGCAACCCAGACCCCCTTCATCTTTAGGTTTCACCAACTTTTTCCAAGGGGCCCAACGAACTGCAGATCTGCCCTCAAAGGCACCCCAAAGAAACCCGTTACAAAGATTATAAGCCTTTTTGATGAACGAGGCCGGGGGCTTAAAAACCGCCAAAAAGTGATTCGGAAGAGATCTAATCACCGACTGGAGTAAAACAATCCTGCCTCTAAAAGAAAGACATTTAGAAGCCCAGCCATTGATTTTCGAGGATATTTGCTCAAGGAGGGGCTGGAAGAGAGTATTCGATACTCTAACTTTCGATAAAGGGAGCCCCTGGTAAGTAATGGGGAGAGAAGTCCTTGAGAGCCCAGACAACTGCAGGATCTCATTGCATCTGTTTAAAGCTACGTGCTTCCTGAATACAACATTGGATTTATTCAGGTTTACTTTCATTCCAGAAGTGGTAAACATATGTTCCAAGATTTGAAGCAGAATGGAAAAAGCTTTGATTGTGGCTCTGCAAAATATGATAGTGCTGTCAGCGAAGGCTAGGTGGGAGATAAAGGTTTTACCAGTGTTATGAAAGTTGGTGCCTTTTGCCATCGAGAAGCGGAAGGAAAGTAGCCGCATAAAATTATCATTAGCTAATATAAACAAGGTCGGGGAGAGGGGGTCACCTCGATGGAGCCCTTTAGAGGATTTAAAAAAACCATGACATTGTCCATTGATAAGGGCCGAGAACCACACATTGGAGATTGATTTGTAAATGAACTGAGTAAAATCAGAGGAGAAGCCAAATTTGCGGAGAATGGAGAATAAGAAGCGCCATTCAATTCTATCGAAATCCTTCATAACATCTAGTTTGATAATAGCATTGCCCCCGAAGCAAGGCCTATTAAGATCATGGATGAGTTCCTTAGTAAGAAGGAAGTTGTCAGAAAGCAGACGGCCATTAACAAATGCATTTTGGTGGGAAGAAATAAGCTTCGACAAGATGTAGAAAGACGATTTGCCAGAACTTTGGAGCAGTTTTATTAAAAACATTACAAAGGCTAATAGGCCTGAAGTCAGACTAAACCTTCGGGGATTGAACTTTGGGGATTAAAGCAATGGCAGTGGAGGTGATAAATTTAGGGATATATTGAGCGGAGAAGTAATCTAGGATAGCATCGATGACTTCTAGCTTGATAATATTCTAGCACTTGAGGAAGAAAAGCGGGGAGAATTCGTCTGGATCGGCCGCTGAGTCTTCCTTTAAAGACCTGATAACCACCTATATTTCCGAGGAAGAAGGCGGAGAAATTAGCACTGAATTTTCTTCTTCAGAAACCAAGGGAAAGGGGATATCATTGATGAGAGGATTCAAATTACAGCTTTCACTAGCCCAAAGATTGGCAAAGAAGTTACAAGCTGATTCACCCAGCCGCTATTAAGGAATTAAAACTCCTGATCCATCCTTCAAACTAATAAATGGGTTGGATGCCTATTTCACCTTGACCCACGAATGTAAATACTTAGTGTTTCTTTTACCCTCCTTAAATTTTTTCAGAGTTGATTTTTGAATCCAGAAGTCCTGCTCCATATCCAGGACCTTCTCAAGGTGGCCCTGAGCTTTTGACAGCTGAGAAAGAAGGGATTCGGAGCTTGACAGATCAAGTTCAGCTTCAAGCGCAGCCACCGCCTCCTCAGCTTTACTGACTTCTTCGAAAATATTGCCAAAAACTGATTTGTTCCAGCTGATCAAAGAATACCTGAGCCTTTTAAGTTTAAGATGGAGCAGGACCATAGGTGAAGCAAAGCTAACTAGCGGGGATTCCTAACAGCTTTTAATAACCTCCAGAAAACTAGGGTGCCTTACCCACATATTTTGGAATCTGAATCTGCCTTTGGAGAGGGACGAGTAGGTGAGAGGAAGGAGGAGGGGGGCATGATCAGAACCCAGACGGCTAAGATAGAAAACACAAAGCCCGTTGAATAGACCTAAACAGTTAGGATTTGCCAGAACTCTATCAATTATAGAGACAGTAGAGTTATTAGACCAAGTGAAATTTGAGCCCTTAAAGTTGATCTCCACCAGCCCTCCACTACAGATCATTTCATTAAAATCATGGGAAGCAATAGGGGCAAGTTTGCTAAGCCCAATTCTTTCTGAGGCTTTCTTTATCACATTAAAATCCCCCCCACCAAACAGGGAGAATCACTCGAATTGCACCACTGAATAATATAGGACCAAAGTTGTCTCCTTAGAATGTAGGAGCAGCTAGCATAAACAGCCGAAAGCCTCAAAGCTTGGCCTCCCCAGAAGCACGCACCATGAATACACTGATCCTCATTTACCACAACCTCAAAAAGAAGGTGAGCCTTCCAGAATAACCAAATTTTATTGCTAGAGTTAATCGAGAAAGAAGGAAAATCGAGGAAGGTGGTCAGCCGACCAATAGCCTCACTTTTTAGGAGGGGCTCAAAGATACCAAGAAATAAAATATTGTTCCTTTTGCAAATAGATTTAATTCTTTTCCTAGAATTGGAAACAGCAATACCCCGCACATTCCAAAATAAAATAGAATTCTTTAACATGAGTTTAACCTGGCCGACCTTCTGGGAAGGGACTGGATGAGCAACAAAGCCGCTTGAGATCTCCTGGCGGCCCTGGACCTCCTCTTAGGGGTTTCCCAATCCCCTAGTAAGGAGTCCGGGTCAAGATCATTCGGCTTAGAGCTAGCAAAATCCTTGGCAACCTCATTCTTTTCTAAAGCTTGCAGAATAATAGTATTAACATCACAGAAATGAGGAGACTGCTCACTGGAGACAAAGGGGACAATGGTGAGTGGGTTATTTGGTAGGGGCGCAGTGATAGCTTCCGAAGGAGGCACTCCCCTTGAAGGCTTTGCCCTCCAGACCTTCTTCACTAGATTTCGACACTCCGAAGAGATGTGACCACAACAGGAACAAAAAGAGCATTTCAAGTATTCCTGCTCCACCACCACTTTTTGGGAATGTTCAAAAATATTTCCTGAAATTATCACAATATTGGGACAACATTTTGAAATATCAATGTCAACTAGGACGCGAGCCCTAGGGGCATGCCAGTACCTAGATAATTTATCAATCGCTATAGGAGCACCCAGAAGGCTTGCCAGAGCCCAGAGATGGTGGGGATTGTTGAGTTTCAGCCTAAGATTGGGGAAGTTAATCCAGTGCGGTTCAAAGAATGAGCCAGCAGGATCTTTGCTTTCTTTTTCTACTAACATCTTCAACATTCCCCTACCAATCCTCAGGAAACAAGAAGAAAGCAGGTTTATAAAATCATCAACAAGGACAAGAGAGATCAAAAAACCATTATGAGGAGCAGCCAAAATCCAGAAACCACCTCTACAAAAGGAGTTAAGCCAACTATTTAAAGAAGATAAAGAGATCCAGCCCTTAATGCAAAAAGCATTGATAGAAAAACCACCCCCGAACAGGGGAGCGACAGGATAGGGGGTGAAAGGGATGAGTCCAAGGCTGAGGCGACCAAGTTTACCTTGTTTACCTACCGAGGAAGAGGGGGAAACTCACCAACGAAGAGGAGGGGTACGCCATGGCCCTGACGCCCCTCGCTCGCCCTAACCTTAGAGCCCGCCGAACTTTTCGCCATGTATATACATATATATATATATATATATATATATATATATATGCTTTGACAGTTATATAATTATAATCAGGTTAATTAAATTTTAATCAGTTTGTTTAATTAGTAGTTAATTATAAACAATTAAGTAAATAACTAGTTCAATTAATTAATTAGATGATTTTGATTTTTATGCCTATTAAATCATCTTAGTTAATTTAGTTTAATAAACATAATTATTTAATTAATTACAATAATTATTAACATATGCCTTAAAATAGTAAGCCTAATATTTTAATTATTTAAGATAATTTCTATAATTAAAAATAGTAGAATAATTTAGATTTTATAAATGAATAATAATAACATTTAATTTAAATTTAATTAATTAAAAATTTTAAAGTCTTATAAATTTAAAAATATTAACCAAAACATATCAAATATAAGTCTCATTTTACTCAAAAAAATAAAAAGAATCAAATGGCACTATGTAAAAATTTGATCCGGAGTATATTTAACTTAGTGACATTTTAAGTCCTAATCAAAACCTCATAAATTTTAACCTAGTTATCTAAACATATGCAATATGGGTCTTAAAATACTCAAGAGAATAGCCCTATCACCATGGTAGTATTAGTTTTCTTATTTGGAGCTTAGTTTGGAAAGTGACATTTAGGTCCCTACCCTAAAAGTAACCAAAATGCCCCTAGTCTTCAGTTGACCATAACTTGATTAATTCAACTCCAAATTCAAAAACTTTATAGTGCCAACTTGCTTAGAATTTTAGTATCATCGATAAACTGAAATAATATTTAGGATTTGAACCATAAAAAATCAAAAATAACCAAAAATACCCATAACCTAGTTAGGCCATAACTTATCCATTTGAAGCCCAAATTGGGTTTACTCCCTATCAAAAAACTCAGTGTATTATAAAAAAACTATATAAACTGAGTTTGCTGAATTTGGACCACAAATAGAAAAGTTCAGTTTTTGCCCCTCTTTGACCATTCGAAATTACTAAATTGCCCTTGAAATTTAGAACCTCCATAACTTAGTCATTTGACCTCAGAATGTAGTGTTCTTTGACTCAATGGAGTCCTTGAACAGCAACCAATAGTAAACTACATAAAAATTTAGAATCCAATAAGTGTAAATTACCAAAATACCTATTTGGTTAAAAACCTTAGTTTGGACCTATATGACCTGTTTCTTATCCAAATTGAGTGTACTTACTGTCTATATTCATGTTAAACAATAAGAAATCATTTACCAATAAGAACTTTTAATTTGGAGTTTTAATTCAAAAATTAGCTCTCAGGACCCTAAAGTAGGGCAAAATGGTCAATTTGCCCAAAATTTAAGATAAATGTTCTTAACTCCTAATTAATCCTTTAAATCAATAAAATTAAGTATTAGGGCTATATTAAAATTATTATAAGTGATAATATCAATTAGCAGGTCAGGTTTGTAAAATCCATAAATTTTCTCTAAGTCTCTTCCTTAAGAATTCAACACCTCACATTAGGACTATTCATAAGACTGGGACTAGATCATAGGATAGATTTTATTCATTGATTAACGAGGTTATTCAATGAATGAATCCTTAGTTTTTTTAGTTTTTAATATTTTTAATTTAATTTTGATTATTTTGTCTTTCAACCTTAAATTTAGGATAGGAGATTCATCATATCAAGTTTGATTTGCTTAATAGGATTGCCTTAATCATTAGTTCATATTTAGATTAAAACCTTAGATTCCTTAGACTATATCTTTGGATTATGTGATTAAGGCTAATCTCGTGGTGTTTAATCCATAATCTATAATTTACTAGATCTTGATCAAATCTTAGATAGAACATTTAAATTCATTAAATTAGGATGTTGTGATTTATTTCTTAAGCTTGTAGTCATACTTAATTAAATTAGATTAGAACTTGATCATTTCTAATCCTTTTAACTTATAAGGCCGTACTTCTAAGTTACACTTGATAGTAAGAATTGGAGATCCTGAACTTGTGTAACTTGATATAGTTTGAATGGTTAAATTAGATAATAAATGATATCACCATGCTTAGTAGAGTCCCTTGCTTACTACTTGATTTTGTGCTATGCATTCCTTAAACTTTGTGCTTACTTTTATTTGAACATGTCATATAAGAAAAATATTATTGCATGAAAAAAAAAACTTAGAATATTAGGAAAACAATTGCATTTGAGTTCAGTTCATGGTGGATTATGGTGAACATTTACTCCAATGGACAGGGGTAAGGAGAGATCAGGAAGCTTAACATTACTCATTGAGGAGTGTGTATTAAGCTTGGAACCCACTCTGCCTTGTAGACGTGTTTGACTCCTCAACCATTTCTAAAATTGTCCATAGAATCAAAAGTAAATAATTAAAAGATATTTGCATAGTATTATCTACCTCTTCAGTTTTGCTTTACTATTCTATTATGTCTGCCATACCCCAGAAAGGTTATAAGAATTTTCATCTGCCCTAGCCCAGAAAGGCTATGGGAATATACTGGGTCGGATTGGCCAATTCTTTCTGATATGATAATTATATAATCTTTTCAGTTTTCAGCTTACTGTTTATTATGTTGATGTTGCATATTATTTGAGTTAGCTGTATTTTCTTGTCTTACTTGCTCACTTATGTAGATACATATATAGGATGCTAGACTTTACTGCTTACTATATATACCACTTTCAGATTATTATTTTAAATCAGTATATGTTATATGATCATTAGCATGTTTAAGTTTAGACTTTTCTATCAATATTTTTACTTATTGTATTACCTATATATGCCCTACCTTATTTAATTTAATTGAGGTGTGCTTTTATCTCAATTCATACTTAGTTATAAATAATACATTTATAAGTTATCCTATCTTTCTTTTATGCTTACTTGCTCCCATGTTAGATAAATGTTTTATTTTATTTAGAATAAAATAGTGATATTAATAAATGCTTAATAAATTTTCTGCCTAAAATGTACTTAGACATTTTGTCTAATAAGATTTTCTTTTATTGGCTGGGGCTCTTGCATTGTGAAACTGATAATGTCAGATCTTGATCAGTTTGAGAAGCCAGTGCCTGAGGCGGAGCCTTTCATAGAGGAGGCGCAACAGCTTGGAAATGAGGATATTTAGCTGTCTTTTTATTCTTGTGAGGATGAGAGTTATTTTTATTTCATTTCTAAATTTTAATTAAAATATTGTAATAATACTGGTATATGTGACTATGTTTACTTTTTTGCACATTATTATTCACTGAGTTATATTATTATTTCTTATTTGATGTATAGTGAACTAGATGTATTGTTTACTTCTTATTGCTTCTGCACTCTGTATGTATATTAGATTTAGTTACTGATTCTCATATTCATTCTGTGAACATCTTTCCTTTATTAGTGGATTGTGGATCTTATATAATCCAATGATAAGTGAGGGATTTGCTAGAGTGGCACACTACTCCTTGGGTCTAAATCTTGTGGATCAGGAGGTGGGGCGCCACAGTTGGTATCAGAGAATTTCATAAGGTGTCAGATTGGAATCTGCATTCCACTCTACTTAATGGATTGTTCTTCTGTCAATCAGTCACTGACTAAATACTAGAGTTACATCCAAGGCACTATATCTATGAGCTCAGAATAGTAAGATTATATAATGGAAAATGCATTCATAAGTAATAAAACTTAAGTAGGAACAACTTAAGTATAGTATGTAGCTAACTAATTCAAATCAAGCCTTCATAAGATTTATAAGAACAAGCCCTTGAAATGTTAGGACTTTACTTTCATGCCAAGACATATGAATACCTATAGATTTTCAAACCAGCAAATAGGTCTTAAATCACTCTTAAGCAGTTACCTTCCATTTTCTAAATTTTGTCTCCTTAAGAATAATAACAGCACAACCTACCTTTAAGAATCATTAAGGCAAATAATATTTCACTTGAGAGTTTAAAATAGATTAAAATATTAGAGTCTTAGTAAATAGTAGGCTGAAGTGAAAGCACTAAAATGAGAGACCATCCATTGTATAAAGGCATCAAAACTCTTCACTAGCATCTATGACCTCTATTTCACTAATGCTTTCCCTTCCACAAGTTGAGGTAGAAACTCGACATAATGTAGTATGAAGAAGAGAACTTTGTAATAATACATATGCTAACTTTTGTCTCATTTTAACCAATGGTTACCTGCCGCACCTCTTACGCAAATCACTTTATCTAGTATGATCAATAAAGTGAAATTAATCTTATTTAATTCATCTTAGATTCTGATATCTTATCACTTCTACAACTCAGATTAAACTATGAATCTTGGATCATGCCCCTCTACTATTGTCTCTAATAGTTCCTCAACTAAGGCCATCACACTGCTGGAGATAATAAGGATCTTGGTTAACACTCAGACCAAGCTATTCGAGGGAATGGAGAGAGTAATGATCGCACTCGCCAATCAAAATCCTCCTCTGTCATCAGCAGCCCCACTTAATGATCCATATAACGATTGTACAAAGCCCCATCCTAATAGAAGGTGCTACCATGGCATGAGACTTCCAACATTGCACCAACAATAAGACCATTGACGGTACCTTAATTTACCATTCCAAGAACCCTCAAGCTGCAACATCGGGTCGAAAGAGGAAAGCGGCCAACACACCTCGATCCCTTTCAACTAGGCATCCACAAAAACAAAGATGTAACAAAGAGCCTACACCCTTGCACGACTAGGTGTGGCCAGAAGCAACGCTGTTGTTTCAAGTACACATGTTAGATCACCTAATTATTTTCAGCATTTAAGTTTTATCATCATTCCCTTAGTAACTCTTATTCATAGTCATCCTTTATATTGCTTATCTTGTGTTAGGGTGCCACATTATTGATTTAACAATTACTGCTTCCTAGCTTAATTATTTAAACCTTAGATTCTAAGTCATAATTGTGTGACCTATAACAACAGTTCCTCTTCTGAGTTGCGCCTACCCAATGGGGTGAATGACCTCTCACTCCTTATGTTAACTGAATTATTTAGTCCATTATTAGGCAAGTCACAATTGTGACCTAAAATGCTAGTTTAGCATTCTCTTAGGTTTCCAACCCATCACTCCATTGGGGTGAGTGTCTCCATATAATTTTGGAGTGGAGAATTGCCACTATAGAACCCTAGTTAATCAAGTTATAGTTTAAGACTTAGTAGTAGCGTTATGATTTGTACCATAGTATATCATCTTGATTGAATGAGGAATCTCCACTGTCTAGATTCATTGTAGATTCTTCCAACCCTTCAGTATTGAGTCATAATTTGTGACTTGATGCATTGAATTTCCCTTTTTCCTAGAGGATAATTATTCAAGTTGGATGATCACCCTCTCTATCTTAATATTATTCCCCAGGCAAAGATGAGCACCTGTTAATGGTAGAAACCTTAAAATAAATTAACCTGATGGTTAGTTTGCCCTAGTTCCTCTAAGTGTGGGGATACATCATGGTTAGGTTATTCTAACTTATGTTCGTAGACTCACAAGTATAGATTGTAGAAAAATTTACCTCATTAGACTTGGTCTAATAATGGTGTATTAGTAAGCTTTAGCTATAAAATTCTTTTTAAGTCAAAGAATAATTGTTCTTTGAAAACCTAACCTCCATTTTTGTCATCAAGCACTTGAATTCTAATTCTCAGATACACTTGGGAACCCTTCTTAATTGAGTCACTAGTGGTGGCTTAAGGAAATAGCCTGGTATCTCCCTTTCCCATCTCAATGGGATGGAGATTCTCTTAAAGCATAACCTTCCTTAAGTGATAAGTGTCACTTAATTTTAGTAGTTGGGTTGTGGAAGATCTTATTCCTATAGAATAAGAAAATCTCCTTCCCAAGCAGCTTAAGTCCAACCCTCACTAAATGCCTAGGTCATGGTGTGACTCAAGAGTAAGCTCTCCTTCAGACTAGGTCCATTCTAACCTATAAATCCTTAATGATCTGAGCCACATATGTGACTTGGATATTAGCATTTATTTTAGAGCCTAAAACCTAAGTCATAGATTATGACTTATGGTTGTAACATAGGTCCCTGCTAGGCTTCTTAGCACTTATCCTTATGGATGAGCAAGCTCCTTGCCTTAGCCAAGCAATGGTTCATGCTTGTGTTAGTGGCCTTCGGGTAGACTCTTGAATCTTTATATTAAGTCATCATGTGCAACTTAATGTCCTAAATTCTCCTTAACTGTACGGTTATGTATCCTAATTGGATATGAATCCTTAGTAAAACCCTCAGTAAGAGATGAATGTCTCTTGCTAGTTCAAAATCTAGTGTGGACTAATTCATATGATTAGTTCATCTCAATCCTATTTCCTAAGTAGGAATTAATAGAAAGCCTCTGGGCTTTCTTATTAGGCTTAACCTAATAAGTAGTCCTTTTTGCCATCTTCTAAATCCTAGAGCTTATTGGGGTAAGTGTTCAAAGAACTCTAGTTCTTTGATGCTGAATCCTTGGATTCTAATTCATTGAAATAGAATCATAGCATTCCTTAGTTCTGGGTATGTCTTGTAATGACTTATCTATCTGTGCCTAAGCCCCTAAGTGATGAATATCACTTAAGGATAGAACAACAATGATCCTTGACCCCTAAATCATCCTATGCTTAGTATGTGATATCACCTGCTAAGTGATAGTCCTATCCCATAGTGCTAAGTCATATGTTATGACAGAGTACTTAATCCTTAATCCCAGGAAGTCACGTTCAACCCAGTTGAATGTCAACTTGTCTCTCTTCATTGCTATCCTCACTTAAGTGAAAGTTATCACTAAGATTAATTAGCTCTCTCTATTCTTAACAGTAGGATTTTAAAGGTCCAACTTTAAATTTTAAGTCTTAGAATTCTAAATGATAAACCCTAGCACTTTCTCATCCCTCTCGTTTCTGCTTTATCCCAAACCACTCAAGCTTTACTCTTTCTACTTGAGTGATGTCGAGGATGGCATCATTCTTAAGTGGGGGAGTCTGTAACAATCCCAATTGTTATCCTAATCAATCAAAACTAATCTCATTCTTAATCTTGATCCTAAGTGTTAATCAAGTCATTAGGAGTCTTCCACTAAGATCTAATTCAAATCAGGAGTCAAATGGATCAAATCCTGATTTTTGGAAAATCCAAAAATACTAGAATTTGACCTATCTAAATTGACCTCATATCAAAAATCGGGCTTTGCCATTATGCTCATTGCCCCCAAATTAGCTAGGGATGATATTTTGGAGGCATTCAAAAGTTGTCAAAAATTCATCGAATATTTTAATAATATTTAAATACCCAAACATTTAGGAAAATAAAATACTCATCAAATTGGAAATCCGACACCGCCATTACGTTTCTCACCCCTCAATTAGCTAGGGGTGAGTATATGAAATTTTTTTGAAGATATTTAATTATTCAATCTTAATTATGAAACTATGCATTAATAATTAAATAATTAATCCTTAATAACCCTTCTAACGGCGCCATCCATCCCTTCGCACGCGGTTAGTTGCGCCGTCTATCCAATCCATTCGATCGAACCGTCCAAATGGACGGTCCTGATTTTATCTTCCTCGCCTTCTCCGCCTCGTGTCCACGCGGCGTGGCCACCACGAGCCTGCCCAACCGGCGCACCCGAGCCTCGCAGACTCTGCCTGGGTGTCCTTAAGGTCTTCAGCCATGCTTGGGGTTCGCATTTTTTTTTGGAGTTGCGGGTGCCATAGGTCGAGCTTCTGTCGAGCCCGAAATCTTCCCCACCGTCGATCCTTAAGGTATTGATCTTCCTTGATAATCCATCAATCATCGTAAGCTCTTTTCGCAAGTTTATTTCACATGTCCGATTAATAATCCATCGGGTCCGATCAACATGATCGAACCCTGTCACGCACAATTTGACATCCGTTCTACAGTAATCCACAGTGTTGTCTTCCTCATCCGATAGGTAGTGGTTAGGGTTGGATATTGCAGTCAATCTGAGCCACCTCTGGTAGGGTTTTGACTATAGTTAGGTAGCACTCGCCTCCCTCTACATATTGTCGTGTGGGCTTGGCCCAGCCATCGCCGGAAGCGCCGCGAATTTGCGTGCCCTAGGCGCCCTGCTCGGTGCTTCCTCGCGAGGAGGAAAGGTGCCCGGGTAGGGTCAGGTCGTGCTGGCGTGAGCGCTGCTGCAAGCTACGAGCCTCGCCAGTACCCTGCGCATCAGCGGGTTTGTCCCGCTAGGCATGGCTGCGCCAATCAGCTCCAAGCACGTGTCAAGCCCGGGCCCGCCTAGTCTTATACTGCATAGGAAAATTTATAATATATATATATATATATATATATATATATATATATATATATATATATATGCTTATATAGGTTAGAACTATAGTATATATATATACTTTGACAATTATATAGTTATAATCAAGCTAATCAAATTTAGTTAGTTAGTTTAATTAGTAGTTAATTATAAATAGTTAAGTAAATAAACTAGTTAAATTAATTAATTAGATGATTTAGTTTTTAGGCTTATTAAATCATCTTAATTAATTCAGTTTAATTAACATAATTATTTAATTAATTACATTAATTATTAACATATGCTTTAAAATAGTATGACTAATATTTTAATTACTTCTAAGATAATTTCTATAATTAAAAATAGTAGAATAATTTAGACTGTATAAATGAATAGTAATAACATTTAATTTAAATTTAATTAATAGAAAATTATAAGGTCTCGTAACTTTAAAAATATTAACCCAAACATATCAAATATATGTCTCATTTTACTCAGAAAAATAAAAGAAATCAAATGGCGGTATGTAAAAATTTGATCCCGGGTGTATTTAATCTAGTAATATTTTAGGTCATAATCAAATCCCATAACTTTTAATCTAGTTATCCAAATATAAGCAATATGGTAGTATTAGTTTTTTCATTTGAAGCTTAGTTTGGAAAGCAACATTTAGGACCATATCCTAAAAATGACCAAAATGCCTCTAGTCTTCAATTGACCATAATTTGGTCAATTCAACTCCAAATTCAAAAAATTTAAGTGCTAACTAGCTTAGAATTTTAGTGTCATCAATAAACTAAAATAATATTTAGAATCTGAACCTTAGAAAATTAAAAATGACCAAAATACTCTTAACCTTAGTTAGGCCATAACTTGACTATTTGAAGTCCAAATTAGGTTTACTCCCTATCAAAGCACTCTGTGTATTATAGAAAAGTTATGGAAACTGAGTTTATTAAATTTAGACCTCAATTGGAAAAGTTCAGTTTTTGTTCCCCTTTGACCCTTAGAAATAACTGAATTGTCCTTAAAATTTAGAACTTCCATAACTTAGTCATTTGACTTTAAAATATAGTGTTCTTAAACTCAATGAAATCATTGAATAACAACCAACAGTAAACTGCATAAAAATTTAGAATCCAATAAGTGTAAATAACCAAAATGTCCTTTAGGTCAAAAACCTTAGTTTTGACTTATATGTCACGTTTCTTATCCAAATCGAGTGTACTTACTGCCTATCCTTATGTTGATAGTAAAGAATCAATTGGCAACAAAAAATTCTAATTTGGAGTCTTAATTCATAAAGTACCTTTTAGGGTCCTAAAGTAGGGACAAAATGGTCACTTTGCCCAAAATTTAGGATAAGCGTCCTTAACTCCTAATTTATCCTTTAAATCAATAAAACTAAGTATTAGAGCTGTATTAGAATTATTCTAAATGATAAAGTCAACTAGCAGGGCAGATTTGTAAAATCCTTAAATTTTTTCTAAGTCTCTTCCTTATGAATTCAACACCTCACATTAGGATTATTCCTAAAACTAGAACTATATCATAGGATAGATTTCATTCATTGATTAATAGGGTTATTCAATGAATGAATCCTTAATTTTATTAGTTTCCATATTTTTTAGTTTAATTTTGATTATTTTGTCTTACAACCTTAGATTCAGGATAGGAGATTCATCATATCAAGTTTGATTTGCTTAATGGGATTGCCTTAATCATTAGTTCATATTTAGATTAAAACCCTAGATTCCTTAGACTATACCTTTAGATTATGTGATTAAGCCCAATCTTGTGGTGTTTAATCCATAATCTATAGTTTAGTAGACCTTGATCAAATCTTAGATAGAACATCTAAATTCATTAAATTAGGACATTGTGATTTATTTCTTAAACCTGTAGTCGTACTTGATTGAGTTAGATTAGAACCTAATCATTTCTAATCCTTTTAACTTATAAGGCTGTACTTCTAAGTTACACTCGATAGTAATAATTAGAGATCCTGAACTTGTGTAACTTGATATAGTTTGAATGGTTAAATTAGATAACAAATGATATCACCATGCTTAATAGAGTCCCTTTCTTACTACTTGATTTTGTGCTATATATTCCTTGAACTTTGTGCTTACTTTTTTCCTTAAACATGTCATATAAGAAAAACATTATTGTATGAAAAAGAAAATTTAGAATATTAGGAAAATAATTGTATTTGGGTTCAGTTCATGGTGGATTATGGTGCACATTTACTCTAATGGATAGGGGTAAGGAGAGATCAGGAAACTTAACATTACTCAATGAGGAGTGTGTGTTAAGCCTGGAACCCACACACTCTTGCAAACGTGCTTAACTCAGCCATTTCTGAAATTATCCATAGAAATAAAAATAAATAACTAAAAGATATTTGCATAGTATTATCTACCTCTTCAGTTTTGCTTTACTATTCTATTATGTCTGCCCTTGCCTAGAAAGGCTATGGGAATTTCTATCTACCATAACCTAGAAAGGCTATGGGAATATACTAGGTCGGATTGGCCAATTCTTTCTGATATGACAATTATATAATCTTTTCAGTTTTCAGCTTACTGTTTATTATGTTAATGTTGCATATTATTTGAGTTAGCTGTATTTTCTTTTCTTACTTGCTCACTTATGTAGATACATATATAGGATACTAGACTTTACTGCTTACTATATATATCACTTTCAGATTACTATTTTAAATCAGTATATGTTATATGATCATCAGCATGTTTAAGTTTAGACTTTCTTTTAATATTTTTACTTACTGTTTTACCTATGTATGCCCTACCTTATTTAATTTAATTGAGGTGTGCTTTTATCTCAATTCTTACTTAGTTATAAATAAAACATTTATAAGTTGTCCTATCTTCCTTTTATGCTTACTTGCTCCCATGTTAGATAAATGTTTCATTTTGTTTAGAGTAAAATAGTGATATTAATAAGTGCTTAATAAAATTTCTACCTAAAATATACTTAGATATTTTGTCTAATAAGATTTTCTTTTATTGGCTGGGGCCCTGGCATTGTGAAATCGATAATGTCATATCTTGATCAGTTTGAGGAGCCAGTATCTGAGGAGGAGCCTTACATAGAGGAGGCACAGCTGCTTGGAGCAGAGGATATTTAGCTATCTTTTTATTCTTGTGACGATGAGAGTTATTTTTATTTCATTTCTAAACTTTAATTAAAATATTATAATTATACAGCTATATATGATCGTGTTTACTTTTTTACACTTTATTATTCACTGAGCTATATTTTTATTCCTTCTTGATGTATGGTGAATAGATGTAATCCTTACTTCATAGTGCTTCTGCACTGTGTATGTATGTTAGATTTAATGATTGATCCTTATGCTCATTCTGTGCACATCCTTCCCTTATTAATGGATTGTGAATCTTAGCTAATCTAATGATAAGTGAGGGATTTGCCAGAGTGGCACACCACCCCTTGTGTCAGGCGGGGCACCACAGAAAGACTATGGGTTCCTAAAAATATGCAGTTGGAAATTCTTTCAAAAGCCCATAATTCAGGTTACACTTTCCACCTCAGTAACAATAAAATGTATCAAGATCTATAGAAGTCTTTCTGAAGGATGGGCATTAAAAGAGACATTAATGTATTCATCTCTAAGTGCCACTCCTACTCATTAGTAAAGATGAACACAAGAAGCCTTGTTGATTTCTTAAATCATTAGAGATCTTTGAATGGAAATGGTCTGATATTTCAATGGACTTTGTAATGGGATTGCTGAAGATTAAATTGGGAGCCAATGAGATTTGGGTGATTGCTGATAAACTCACCAAATCATCTTAGTTCATTCTTATTTGCCAAACTAATTTGTCAGAAAAGTTAGGTAAGCTCTATGCTAAGGAGATTCTCCGTCTACATGGAATGCCGAATTGTATCGTTTATGATCGAGACAATAGGTTTACCTCTCGATTTTGGTTAGTTGCTTAGCATGACCGGGTGACTAATTTAGATATGAGCACTGCTTACCATATCTAGACCAATTGTCAAACTGAACATGTAAACTAAAATTTGGAAGATCTCTTATGTCTCTGTATATTACATTTCGGTGGATCTTGGGAAGTTCACATTGCCCTACTTGAGTTTGCCTACAATAATAGCTATCAATCCAATATCAGTATGTCTTCTTATGAAGCACTTTATGGATAGAGATGCAACACTCTTATAGCTTGGATCGAGGTGGGTAATACTCAGCTATATGGCTCAGAATTGGTCGAAGATACTAGCAAGAAAGTTTTGCATATCAAGTGTAATATGTTGGTAGCACAAGATAGACAAAAAAGAAATCATGATGCTTGCCACCGAACCATAGAGTTTTAGTTTTGGGAAAGAGCATATCTAAAAGTTAGTCTGATGCGAGGAATTCAAAAAGTTTTTGTGTGTTAGGAAAAATGATTTCTAGATATTTGGGAGCACCCTTCAAGGTGATTGTTAAAGTGGTAACATCAGCGTAGAAGTTGGATGTATCCGAAGATTTTTTAGCTATACACAATAGTTTCCACATCTTGTAATGAGAAGGTGTTTGCTTGATTCAAATCAATAAGTTCAGATTCCTACAGTTGAATTACAGCCTGACTTAAGTTTTGTTGTTAAACATGTTGTAATTATAGGATAAGACCTCAATGTAAAAACCCATGGTTGTTACTTAAATTTTTGATCTCTAAATTAGCTTAAGAACTCTACCATTAGTTCTAAAATAGTCTTAAGAACAATTCCTAAAGTTTTGATGAAATAAAAAATCAATATTTTAATCGATTTATTTAATTAAAAAATTGGTATAATTAATTAAACCTTAAATCAAAAATTTAACTTTATTTTTGAGTTTCTCACAACAAAATTAGTTAGGGGTGAAATTTTAGGAATTTTTGGAGGTCATTTAGATGATATTTGAATGGATTAAATTATTAATATTAATTAAATAATTCAATTTATTATATTTAATTAATTGGACCATTACCTTTAAAATGGCTAAATATCTAGCCGTTGGCTGATCTTCTAGTTTGAATAGATGATCCAGATTTGATCTGTATCGTTATTCTCAAATATGGACCTGAGCGGTGTGCCATTTCAATTTGACAATAATGCTGTCGATTCAGCATCTCAAGGTTGGGCCAGGTTTATCCTAGAGGCCTGTTTGTCCAAATAACATATGTCTTTCCTCATAGAACCCACCGGTCATCGGGCAAAGTGAGGCCATAGGTTGAACCTTATCTCCCCTAGCAGGGAAGGGCTATAGGATGGGTCAGGTCACGTCTGGCTAGGTATGGCCAACCCGTGTGGTTCTGCTCCTGGCCTCGCATGCATTCATTAGATGTGGGCCGTGTGGGCAAGAAATGCTTGTGAACAGTGTTAGAAGGCTTTATAAAATTAGTTAAATAAATCCAAACTTCAAAGCTCCGTAACTTTTCATGTGCTAATCCAAATATAATAATGTTATATCTTAAAAAGCTCACAAAAATGTGTAGAATATTATGGAGACCTTTATTTTAAAATTTGAATTATATTTTGAATAATGATATTTTGGTACTTAGTCAAGTAGGTCAAGAACCCTAATTTGCTTAAGTCACCTCTAAATTGAACTTATTCACTGTATATGTTCATATTATGAAATAGGGAGTGTTATCATAATGATTTCACTCATTTTTGATAACAAATTTAGAAGTTGACTTTTAGGAGTCCAATCACTTATTGAGGAGATTTGCTATTAGCATGATCTTTGAACCCTAGATTAGAATAGCTTGAGCTTTTACATTTCATTTAATAATCTTAGGTGAGTGAATAAAGGCGAAAAAATGTTTAGGTGATTTAGGTAAATTTGCATGTTGAGAGATTTTGGAAAAACAGATCATAAGAGGTATGAAATTGAAGAATGATTCCTATGAGATGTATATTGTATTATAAGAAGTGATAAAACAATAGTCAGCTAGGTTGTTGGGATTAAGGTTATGATATTTGGTAGCACTTAAATCAACTAAAAGAAGTTAGAATAAACACATAGCCAACTATTATTAGGTAAGGTCAATTATAGTAAGGGCTAGTATAAGTCATGGGAGGGTTAAATTTTTTTTGTCCAAATATATTAAGAACACTGGAGTGAATTTCTAGACTTAGAAAATAAACATCATAATTGAGGGTTTTTCTTAGCTTAGATGAGCTACCTATGAGATTTAGACCTTAGAAGTTTCTTGAGGTAGATTGAACCTTAGAACTTAAGTTAGATTTCTTAAGCTAGTATGAAAATCTTAGCTTAGATTTCTTAAGCTAGTTCACATTCTGAAACCTTAAGGTGTTCTCTGATACCAGCTGTGGCACCCCGCCCCTTTACCGCCAACAATCAAGACTAAGGAGCGATGTACCACTTTTGGTAATACCTCACTTATCATTAGATTAAAGTGTAATCCTCAATCCACTAATAAGGGAAAGATGTGCCCTGAATAATGCAGCAGAATTATTCACTAAGTATATACATTCATTAGAGTGCAGAAGCAAAGACAGTAAAATATGTTACATCCAATCTACCACAATACAAGTAAGAAGTAGACATACAGCTCATAATAAAATAGTACAGTAAAAGAATATACACAAATATCTAAATTAATCCAAATATTAAATAAGTCTTAATAAAAATGATAAAGCTCTCATTCTCACAAAAATAAAAGAGAGCTAAGCTAAGGATCTTTGGCGACAGCACGCTCCTCTTCCTGAATCTGATCTTCAGAAGGCTCTCGACTAGCTCGAATTACTCGGAATCTACCATTATCAGTTTCATAATGATAGGGCCCCAGTAAAAGAAATGAAAAATTTGGTTAGATATATTGTCTAAGTACATTTTAGGCTATTAATATTTTATGAGTTTTATGATATCACTATTTTACTTATACTATAAAAATAAGCAAAGTGTAAAGGTGCAACAACATACAAAGGAATGAATAAGCTATAAATAAAGGCATTTATAACTAAGCAACTTGTGAGCTAAAAAAACATACCTTGACACCAAAGCTGTAATATTGTAGGCATATAAGTATAAGTAAAGTAAAGAAAATACTGAAGGAAAATACTCATCCTAAATATGCTTATGATCACTTAACATATATAGGTTAAAATAAAATAATCTGAATGTGATGTGTATAGTAAGCATTAACAAAAATTAGCATCATATAAGTAAGTAAGTAGGTAAAATAAAGCTGGCTAAAGTAAAGAGTAACAGTAAATGGTGACAGTAAATAATAAATAGTAAACAATAAATAGGTCTGTCAGTACTGCCATATCAAAAGAGGGTTAATCTAGCTTGCTGATATCAAAAGGATTCTTAGCGTCAACATGGAGGCTAAGGAGAAAAAATATTCCTAGCGTCATCTAAGGCTTGGCCGAAATAACATAACAGAAATTGAACTAAAGAGGCGGTAATGTACGCATGCAGAAATATTTTTATTATTTACTTTACTTCTGTGGACACGTCTAGAAGTAGCTGAGGATTCAAGCACATCTGCAAGACTATACGGGTTCCAAACTTAGCACAACACTCCTCAATGAGTAATGCCAAGTACTCCTTATTTCTCATTACCCCTGTCTAGTATGGTAAAATGCGCCAGATTAATAAGTAACTGAGCTCAATGCAAATATTGTCATAATATTCTCTATTTTCATTTCATGGAATAACATTACCTTGTATTATATGTTCAAGGAATAAGGCACAAAATACAAGGAATGCAAAAGCACAAGTAAAACAATATTGAGCAAAGGACTCTACTATACATATGACATCAATTGTTATCTATTAAACCATTCTAACTATTCCAAGTTACACAAGTTCAGGATCTCTAATTCCTACTATCAAGTGTAACTTAGAAGGACGACCATATAAGTCAAAAGCAATTAGAACTGATCAGGTTCTAATTTAGTTCAATTAGAATCAACTACAAGTTAAATAATAAATCATCACAACCTTAATTAATGAATTTAGATGTTCTAAACTAAGATCTGATCAAGATCTACTAAGCTAAGGATTATGAATTAAGCACCATGAGATTGGAGTTAATCACATAATCCAAAGGGTAATTCTTAAGGACTAAATTTGAGTTTAAATGTAAACTAATAATTAAAGCAAGTTCTATTAAGCAGAATCAAGCTTAATAGAATGATTCTCCTAATCTTAATCTAAGGTTAAGAGATAAAATAATTAGAATTAAAGCATGAAAATCTAAGAACTAATAAAATTAAGGTTCCATTCATTAAATAACCCACTTATCAATGAATAAATTTTACTTAGCATCTATTCATAATCTTAAGAAAAAGATCATAAGGTGAAGTGTAGATCCTAAGAAGCTCTTAATAAAAGAATTAAGGGATTTTAAGAGTTAATGATAGTTATTATAATTTATCTTTATTATTGTCCTAATTTACTTAAGAGGTGTGTGATTAGGACTAAGTCAGAAGCATAAATTTTACTTAGGAGTTTCAAGACTTGAAATGAGAATTTTACCAAATTTCTTAATTATGGGGTTAAGGGTTCTAAATTGATTACAAATCTATTTTATTACTAGTTTTAATGATTTAAATGACATTTTGGAGGTATAGGGCACTTAACCAAAATTTTGGGAAAAATGACCATTTTGCCCCTACTTAAAGTCCAAAAATGTTACTTTTTGATTTAGAGCTCCAAATTGAATTTTATTGATGCCAAATGACTTCTTACTATCTAATATAAAGATAGACAGTAGATATATCAAATTTGGACAAGTATTATGTCCTATGGGTCCAATTTAAAAATTTTAACCTCTAAGGGCATTTTAGTAAGTTTACTTAGTGAAGTCTAAAAATTCAATTAGTTTATTGTTGCTTGCTGTTCAAGGATTCTATAGAGTCCAAGAGCACTATATTTTAAAGCCTATTGAATCAATTATGAGTGTTTTAAGTTTACAGGTAAATATGTCATTTCTAGGGTTAATAGGGGTCAAAGACCTAGCTTTTCCATTTGAGATCCAAATTCAGCAAACTTAGTGGCTATAGCTTCTCTATATTACACTGAGTACTTTAATTGGTAGTAGACCCAAATTGGATCTCATTTGGCCAAGTTATGACCTAATTGGGGTTAGGGGTATTTTGGTCAACCTAGGGTTTTTAGTAGTCAAAACACAAATTTTATGTTAGTTTACTATTGGCACTGAATTTTTAACCTAGTTAGCATCTTGAATTTCTTAATTTGGAGTCAAAATGATCTAGTTATGGTCATTACAATGTTAGGGTTCCATTTTCTTGAAAGGGGTAAAAACCCAATCTTTTTCATAATTAAAATTCACATACAATTTTATACAGTGCTCAATTTTACTAAAACAAGGTTCAAATTTGGTATAATTTGGCTCCATTATGGTCTTAAGGTCCTTAAAATGCAAAAAATACAAAGTTTCAGCCATTTCACCCAGTTCTTGACCAATCCGGACATTTATGGGCTCTATGGCGCACTGTACGCCTCCTGGCCAAAAGTTAGGCGCTACGGCGTGCTGTGGCGTGCTCTAGCATGCTGCAGTGGATTTCAGTGCTGTGGCGTGCTACAGCGGGTTTCGGTGCTGTGGCATGCTGCAGCGAATTATGGCTAACTCAACTCGTAGCTCGGGCACTACGGCTAGCTATGGCGCGCTAGAGCGCGCTATGGCATGCTACGATGGACCTGATTTTGAAACTTCGGGCACTGCGGCGCGCGCAGTGCCCGATGGTGATTTTGCCTGTGCGAAAACTGCAATGAGTTATCTTTCGGGCTCAAATACTCTCAACCTAGAGCACTTCACGTGCGGTGCCATATACCGTTGGAAAGGTATTTCTGAGACCTTTCCATCGATATCAAAATCAACACAAAAAGATTATTCTAACTATACAAATAAGGGAGTTAAAGGCTTAAGTATGCAAAAAGGAGTAAAAACAGAGCAGCTTCATTTTCCTAAAATTACAAACCTAATGAGCTCTAATGAACTCCATATCCTAATTATAGATTTCTATAGATGCAAAATAAGCATAAGAGAGAAATGAAGTAGCCATTAAATACATTCAATGTGGGGAAGGGAGGTACCTTTGGTTGGAGGAGATAGAGTCCTACAACTCTAAGGACTTGAGGGAAGAAGCTTGAAAGGCTTGAAAGATCCTTCTTTTAGCAAACATAGCAATGGAGGGATTTAGATGGGCAAGGAAAATAGGGGGAACTGGAGCTGAGAGCTAAAGGCTCTTTTAATAGAGGGGAAGCCCGCCATTGGATGGGATGGGCATGAGTTGTCCCATCCCAGTTGTGGAGATAAGGGGGGTGGCAGGAGATTGAGAGGGGAGGGGAACAAGGATGGCAGGAGTAGAGAAAAAAAAAGGGGGAGGGCAGGCTGAGCATTCAGGCTACTGTAGAGTAAGGTGAAAGCTTATGGGTCCTAGCCAGCCAAAGAAGAAGAAGGAGAGAAAGAAGATAAAATGGATTAAAAATAAGATCTTCAACTTATTTAATTTATTATTGCTTTTTAAGCAAATTAGATTTTGTAAATGTGCTCTAAAAAATCTCAAATATTCACCTTAAGTTAATTTGTGGGTGAAGATCATAACAGTGAAGTTAGCTTTTGATTTCAACAAGTATTTAATTTTTTTATTTTTCAGGGTATTGAATTATATTAAAATATTCGATAAAATCTGACGACTTCCAAACATGTCCAAAACATCACCCGAAGCAAATTTAGGGGTGACTATTGCAATGGCAAAATCAGATTTTGATTTCAAGGACAATTTAAATATCTTAATTTCCCTTAATTAAATATTATTAAAATATTCCAATTATTTGATTGAGCTCTGAATATCTCTAAATCTTCGGAGTTTGGTTCTAATGACTAGATAAACTCAATGAAATAATAATTAGGATGTGATTAAGCTAAAATTAAGCTAAGTAACAACCTAGGGATATTACAGACTCCACCACTTAAGAACGATGTCATCCTCAACATCACTCAAGTGGAAAGAATAATGCAGATTCTAAGGAAATTAATTGAAATGACAAGGGGCTAAGGAAGTACCTAATTTTCAAATAGCTTTGGGTACTTGGACCACATGCTTGACTCTATTTCCCAAGTGGCTTCAGCAGATAAATAGTTCTTCCACTGAACTTTGACCATTGGGATCGAGCAGCTTCTTAATTGCTTCTGATTTTCGCCCAAATTTCTGACGAGCCTTTCAATAAATGGTAGATTTGATTAGATTCCCACTGGGGAAGATGAAGATAAGGTGATGAGGTTCATGGAAATATAAAGCAACTCCCATTTGGGGAATTAGTAAAAGATGAATGAGATTTACAGGATCCCTCAAGAAGTCTGCAATAACTTATACTGAAATCATGGCACCTTGCCACGAATTCAGCAATACATTCAGCAGAGTGTAATGCTTTAGGAATTGAAGATCTGATTGACGATCACTTCCCATAACTATCATGAATTTAAGAATCGATTCATAATCTAAGACTACCCAAAGGAACTAAGACTTAAGGGTATATTGAGGTTCAAGGGTTCTCCATTTAGAATCCAAAACTTAAGGTTTAGGGTTGGACCTTCATAATCCCATCTAAGGCTATAAATTCTAGCCACTATTTAAATCTTAGAAAGTTTGGCCAACCTGAGTGATAACTATCACTTAATAAGGAAAGGAAATCAAAAGGAAGAAGGGCAAACATCCAACTAGGTTGAATGTGGTTTAAAAGGTTTAAATTCTAAGTCATAACACTTGACTCAGCACTACGGGATAGGGTGAATACTCAGTAGGTGACATCACATGCTAAGCAATAATGGATTAAGGATCAATGATCCATAAGGCCTCGTATTTAAGGGACATTCATCACTTAAGAAATTAGGCAAAAATAGTTAAGTTATTATACAACTTAACTAAGATTTAGGGACACTAATGATTTAGAATCCAAGGATTTGGCATCAAAGAACTAGGGTTCTTTGACTACTTACTCTAATAAGACCTAAGATTAGAGGTTGGTTAAGGGAACACTTATTAGACCAAGTATAATAATGTAGCTGGGGGACTTACTGTTAAATCCCACTTAGAGAATAAGATCAAGCTAAACTAATTATCTGAATTAGCCCAACTGAGCTTTGAATTAGTAAGAGACATCCATTTCATTCTAAGGGTTTACTAAGGCAAAGGATCAATATCCAATTAGGATACCTGGCCTCAAGGCTAAGGGGAGCTTAGGACATTTAAGTCACCCATGATGACTTAGCACCAAAGAACAAAAAGTTTCAAAAAGGCTCTTAGCACAAGTCATAAACTATGACTTGGTTAAGGAACTCACTTATCTATAAGGATAAGTGCTAGGAAACTTAATGGGGACTTAAGTTACAACCATAAGTTAAAACTTATGACTTAGGTCAGAGGCTCTAGAACTAAATACAAATATCTGAGTCACCAGATGTGGCTTAGATCATTAAGGTACTATAGGTTAGACTTTTACCTAGCTTAAGGAGAGCTCATTCTAAGGGAATGAACAATAAATGCTCGAGTCACATCATGACCTAGGCATTTATTTAAGGGTTGGACTGAAGCTGCTTGGGGAGGAGAATTACTTATTCCATGGGAATAAGATCTTATATAATCCAACTACTATATTTAAGTGACACTTATCACTTAAGGAGGGTTATACTAAAGAGAAGGGAATCACCATCCAATCGGGATGGGCAAAGGGAGATATAAGGCTACCTCATTAAGTCACTACAAGTGACTTAACTAAGAAGGGTTTCTAAAGGGTAACTAAAAATTCTAACCTAAGAATAAGAGCTTAAGCGCTTCGCGACTGCAGGAAGGTTAAAATTTTCAAATAACAAAGGTTCTTTCACTTAAGAGAGTTTTATAGATAAGGCTAGCTAAAACACCATCATCATATTAAGTCTAATGAGGCATGATTTTACTATAATCTATACTTATGAGTTTACAGACATAGGTTAGAATAATCTAGCCATGAAGTAAGTTCACACTAGGAAGGGCTAGGAAGAACCAACCACATGGTCAATCCAAGCTAAGGCTCCTCTCATTGATAAGGCACTCAACCTTGCATGGGGAATACTACTAAGTTAGAGAGGGTGATTACCAACTTGGATAATTAACATCAAGGGAAAGCAAAATCCAATACATCAAGTCACAAAATATGAATTAATATCGAAAGGACGAAATGATTCACAATGAATCCAGATGATGGGTTTCTCATTCAATCAAGATGATATACTGAGACACAATTCACAAGGCTACTATCAAGTCATGAACTACGACTTGATCGACTAAGATTCTATGGTGATGACTTTCCATTCCAAAAATATATGGAAAAATATTCATTTCAATAGAATGGGGTGTTGGAGATCTAAGGGAATGCTAAGCAATCATTCTAAGTCACAATTATGACTTGCCTAATAATATATTTTATAATTCAATTAACCTAAGGAGTGAGAGGTCATTTACCCAATTGGGTAAGTCACAACTTAGAAGAGGAACTGCTAAAATAATCCACAAAAGCATGACTTAGAACTTATGATTTGATTAACCATGCTAGGAAGCAGAAATTGCTAAATCAACAATGTGGCATCCTAATGCGGGATTAGATTTGCAAGCAAGATTAAAGGATGACTTGTGATTAAGAATTACAAAGGGACTGATGATAAAACTTAAATGCTGAAAATAATTAGGTGATCGAATATGTGTACCTGAAGCAACATCGTTGCCTCTGGCCACACTTAGTGGTGCGAGGGTGTAGGCTCTTGCAGGCCCATTGTTGCATCTCTATTTTTTGTGGAGGTCTAGATGAGATTTGTCAAGGTGTGTTGGCCACTTTCCTATTTCAACCCGGTGTTGCAGCGTGAGGGTTCCTGAAATGGTCAATGCAAGTACCTTCTACGATCTGATCGATTGCACAATGTTGGAAGTAGTGTTCCGGTGAGCCATAAGTGTAATATCATCCCATGCCATGGTAGCACATCCCATCATAATGTGGTTTTGTATAGCTATTGTATGGGTCATTAGGTGGGGCTACTGATGATAGAAGAAGATTTTGATTGGCTAGTGCTATTATTGCTCTTTCCATTCCCTCAAATAGTTTGGCCTGATTGTCGACCAGGATAATTTTTGCCTCCAGCTGTGTGGTGGTCTCAGTTGAGGAGCTGTCAGATACATCAGAAGAGGGGGATGATCCAGGATTCTAGTTTTAGCTTCGTTTGCACAGCGACATGATATCAGGATCTAAGAAGAATTAGATTAGACTAATTTTATTTTTATTGATCATACTAGATAAAGTGCATGACGTAAGAGGTACAATGGGTAGCCATTTGCTAAAATACTTATTTAATACATTCCATCAAAAGTGAGATAAATGTTGGTGTAGGTATCATTACAAGATTCTCTTCTTCATAATACATTCCTTCGGATTTCTACCTCGATTTATGGAAGGGAAGGAACTAGTGAAATAAAAGTTATAAACATTAGTGAAGGGTTTTGGTGGCTTGATACAGTGGAATGGTCTTCCAATTTAGTATTTTTACTTCAGACTACTATCTACTAAGGGTCTCATAGTTCAATCAGAGTGGTAATCTCTCTAGAGGAACTATGGGGTGCAAGGGGAGTGGTTGATGAATGCCCAAGATTCACTTCCACCTACTTTGGGAATAATGTATAATTTAAACTTCTAAGGAAAATATCATTAGCTTTAATGATTCTCAAAAGTAGGTTGTGTTATTATTTTTCCTATGGAGGTAGAGTTTAGAAACTGGTAGGTAACTGCTTAAGAGTGGTTTAAGACTTATTTGATGGTTTGAACTCCTATAAGGATTCAAATGTCATAGTATGGAAGTTAAGGCCTAACATCTCAAGTTCTTGATATTTTAAGTTTTATGAAGGTTTAGTTTCAAGTTTGTTAACTACATATTATACTTAAGTTTGTTCGTACTTGGGTTCCATTATTTATGAATGCATTTTACATTATGTGCTTTCTATTCTGAGCATGGGATTATGGTAATTTGGATGTAACTCAAGTATTTAACTAGTGACTGAATTGCATAAGAACAATCCATTAGATAGAGAGGAATGCAAATTCCAATCTGACATATTATGGTGTTCTCTGATACTAACTGTAGTGCCCCACCTCTTAATCCACATGTGGCGCACCACTATTGGGGATTACACCTTAATTTCATTCATTGAATAAAGTGGGTTGATGGAACCTTAATTTTATTAGTTTTTAGATTTTTATACTTTAATTCTGATTATTTTATCTTTCAACTTTATATTAAGATTAGGAGAATTATTCTATTAATCTTGATTATGCTTTATAGAATTTGCCTTGATTATTAGTTCACATTTTGACTTAAACTTTAGTCCTTAAGCTTTACCCTTTGGATTATGTGGTTAACTCCAATTCATGGTGTTTAACTCATAAACCCTAATTTAGAAGATTTTGATCAGATCTTAGCCTAGAACGTCTAAATTCATCAATTAAGGATGTGATGATTTATTATTTAACTTGTAGTCGATTCTGATTGAACTAAATTAGAACCCGATTAGTTCTAATTGATTTTAATTTATAAGGCTGTGCTTTTAAGTTGCACTCGATAGTAGGAACTAGAGACCCTGAATTTATGTAATTTGGAATAATTAGAATAGTTTAATAGATAATAATTAATGTCACCATATATATTAGAGTCTCTTGCTTACTATTGTTTTACTTGTGCTTTTGCATTCCTTGTATTTTGTGCCTTATTTCTTGAACATGTCATACAAGATAATATTGCTGCATGAAATGAAAATATAGAATATTAGGATAATATTTGCATTGGGTTCAGTTACTTGTTGATCTGGTGCATTTTACCCTACTGGGTAGGGGTAAGGAGAAATAAGGAGTACTTGACATTACTCATTGAGGAGTGTTGTGCTAAGTTTGGAACCCATATAATATTGCAGATGTGCTTCACTCCTTAGCTGCTTTTGGACGTGTCCACAGAAGCAAAACTAAAATAACTAAATATTACTGCATTTGCGATTACTGCCTCTTCAGTTTAGTTTTTGTTCTGTTATTCTGGCCTAGCCTCAGATGACACTAGGAATATTTTTGTCACCTTAGCCTCCGCATTGATGCTAAGAATTCTTTTGATATCAGCAAGCTAGATTAGCCCTCTTCTGATATGACAGTACTTACATACCTGTTCACTGTTTATTGTTGTCGTTTACTATTTCCTGTTTGCTATTTCCTATTTACCATCATACTTAACTTTAGTCTACCTTACTTTACTCGTTTACTTGTATATTATAGGATGCTAGACCTTTGTTGCTTACTTATATGTACCAATGTTTGATTAATTTCTTTTAAATTAGCATATGTCATATGATAATCAGCATATTTAGGATTAAATTTTTCCTTCAGTACTTTTACTTACTGTATTACACATTTATGCATATCCTTGCTTAATTTACTTGATTTGTGCCTTTTTGTCTCAAATCTTATTTAGTTATAAATACTGTATTTATAACTTATCCTTCTCCTTTGTATGCTTGTTGCACCCTTACGCTTTGCTTTTTTTTTTTATATATATAGTCTAAGTAAAATGGTGATATCATAAAATTCATGAAAAATAATAATCTAAAATGTACTTAAACAATATGTCTAACCAGATTTTTTTTTCTTTGGTTGGGGCCCTATCATTGTGAAACTGACAATGGTAGATTCTGAGTTATTCGAGGTAGTCGAGCCTTCTATAGGTCAGATTTAGGAGGAGAAGTGTGCTACCACTAGAGATCCTTAGTTTAGCTTCTCTTTTATTTTTGGTGAGAATGAGAGATTTATCATTTTCATTAAGACTTATTTAATATTTGTAATAATTCAGATATTTATGTATATTCTTTTACTGTACTATTTTATCCTGAGCTATATGTTTACTTCTTACTTGTATTGTGGTGGATTAGGGTGCCACAGTTGGTATCAGATATTGGTCATAAGGCGCTACAGCACGTCATAGCGCTCATAAATGTTTGGATTAGTCTAGAACCCTCTCCTCCATAAGGACTGTCCCCAGCCCCCTTCCCTTGACATTTTGCTCAGCTGAAGTTCATTCCTCTCTTCCCCTCTCCCCTTCATTACTATAATTGCTACTAGAAGAAACCTCAGCCCCCTTCCTCTTTTTACTAGCAGTTGAAAAAGAAGAAGAAACTTAACCCTTATGCTCTTAAGCTCCCAAGGATCTTTAGAGAAATCTATTGCTTGTATGTCCAAGGTACCTCCTTTCCCCTGTTGAATGATTTAATGGATATTTCATTTTACTCTTAAGCATATGTTGCATCCTTAAATAATCTATGTTGAGATTGTGGAGTTCATTAGAGCTCATTAGGCTTGTGATTTTAGGAAGTTTTAACAGCTTTGTTTTTCCTTCTTTCTACACACCTGAACCTTTAACTCCATTATTTGTATAGACATAATAATCTCTTTGTGCTAATTTTGGTATCAATGGAAAGGTCTCAGAAATACCTTTCCATTGGTATATGGCACCGCACGTGAAGTGGTCTAGGTTGAGAGTATTTGAGCCTGAAAGATGACTCAATGTGATTTTCACACAAGTGAAATCACTGTCGGGCGCCGCAGCGCCCGAGGTTTGAAATCGGTTCTACCGTAGCGCACTGTAGTGCGCCACAACGCCCAAGCTTCGAGTTCAGTTTGCCATAATTTGCTGCAGTGCGCCACAGCGCCAAAATCTGCTGCAGTGCGCTCTAGCTAGCCGTAGCTCCTGGCTTTCGGCCAGGAGGCGCTACAGGCCCTATAGAACTATCCGGATTGGTCCAGAACCGGCTAAAATGGTCAAAACTTTAAAGTTTTCAAATTTTAAGTATCCTAGGATCCTAGTGGGGCTAAATTATATCAAATTTGAACATAGTTTTAATAAAATTGAATACTGTATAAAATTGTATGTGAATTTTTAATTATGAAAAGATTGGGTTTTGACCCATTTCAAGAAAATAGAACTCTAACATTGAAATGACCATAACTTAATCATTTGGACACTAGATTAAGAAATTTAAGATTCTAACTACGTTAGAAATTCAATGCCAACAGTAAACTGAAATAAAATTTTGGTTTTGACCACTAAAAACCCTAGGTTGACCAAAATACACCTAACCCTAATTTGGTCATAACTTGGCCAAATGAGGTCTAATTTGGGTCTACTCCTAATTAAAGTACTCAGTGTGATATAGGGAAATTATAACTACTGAGTTTGCTAAATTTGGATCTCAAATGGAAAAGTTAGGTTTTTGACCCCTCTTAACCTTAGAAATGACACAATTACCCTTAAACTTAGAACACTCACAATTAATCCAATAGATCTCAAAATTTAGTGTTCTTAGACTCTATAGAATCCTTGAATAACAAGCAACAATAAACTGCACAAAGTCTTAAAGTCCATCAGGAGAAAATTACTAAATTGCTCATTGGGTCAAATTCCTTAGTTTGGACATATAGGACCCATAGCTTGTCCAAATTTGGAGTGCTTACTGTCTATCTTCATGTTAGACAGTAATGAATCATTTGGAAGTAAGAATATCTAATTCAGAGCTCTAAATCAAAAAGTAACTTATTGGACCCTTAAGTAGGGGCAAAATAGTCATTTTGCCCAAAAATTTAGGTTAAATGTTCTTAACCCTTAAAATATCTTTTAAATCATTAAAAATAACAATTAAACTGATTTAGGATCAATTTAAGTCTTAACTCATAAATTAAGTGAATTGTTCAAAATTCAATTTAAAGTTTGAAAAACTCCTAAGTAAAATTCATTATATCTCAACTTAGTTAAAAACTCATCTTTAAATCAGCAAATGAAGATAAATTATAAGAGATTCCATCAACTCTTAAAATCTCTTAAGTCCTTTATTAGGAGCTTCTTAGGATCTACACTTCACCTTAGGATCTTTTCCTTAAGATTAGGAATAGATGCTATGTTAGATTTTATTCATTGAATAAAGTGGGTTATTTAATGAATGGATCCTTGGTTTTATTAGTTTCTAGATTTTTATACTTTAAATTATGATTATTTTATGTTTCAACTTTAGATTAAGATTAGGAGAATCATTCTATTAAGCTTGATTGTGCTTAATAGAATTTTCTTTGATTATCAATTCACATATAGACTTAAACCATAGCCCTTAAGACTAACTTGATAAGTTCTTAGTTTAAAATGTCTAAATTCATCTATTAGGACATAATGATTCACCACTTAACTTATAGTCGATTCTGATTGAACTAAATTAGAACTTAGCTTGTCCTAATTACTTTTAACTTATAAGGTTGTGCATTTAAGTTACACTCAATAGTAGGAATTGGAAATCATGAACTTGTGTAACTTGGAATAGTTAAAATAGTTAAATATATAACAACATATGTCACCATGTGTAGTAGAGTCCCTAGCTCACCATTATCTTACTTGTTGCTTTTATATCCCTTGTACTTTGTGCCTTATTCAATGAACATGTCATTAAAGATAATGTTGTTGCATTAAATAAAAATATAGAATATTAGGATAATATTTGCATAGGGTTCAGTTACTTGTTGATCTGGTGCATTTTACCCTACTAGGCAGGGGTAAGAAGAAATAAGGATTACTTAGCATTACTCATTGAGAAGTGTTGTGCTAAGTTTGGAACCCATATAATCTTGCAGATGTGCTTGACTCCTCAGCTACTTCTAGATGTGTCCACAGAAGTAAAGTAAATAACTAAAATATTTCTATATTTGTGAATGCCTTTTTAGTTCAGTTTTAGTTCTATTATTCCAACCTAGCCTCAGATGGCACTAGGAATATTTTATCGCCTTAGCCTCTGCATTGACGCTAAGAATCCTTTTGTTATCAGTAGGCTAGATTAGCCCTCTTCTGATATGGCAGTCATTACATACTATTTACTATTTAATATTTACTGTCACCATTTACTGCTGTACTTTACTTTAGTCAGCTTTACTTTACTTGCTTACTTACTTATAGGGTGTTACTTTTTGTTACTGCTTACTATACATATCACAGTCATATTATTTATTTTTAACCTGCATATGTCAAATGATTATACACATGTTTAGGATGAGTTTTTTCCTTTAGTATTTTCTTTACTTTACTTATATGTTTAATCTTATTACAGCTTTGGTATCGAGGTATGTTCTTTTACCTCATACATTGCTTAGTTATAAACGCCTCTATTTATAGCTTATTCCTTCCATTGTATGCTTGTTGTACTCTATTTATAGCTCATATGCCGATTCGGGACAGAACGCGTGATGAGTCAACCGTCAAGTTCCATTCCGGCGCGACAAGAGGGCGAGTGAACGTAGAGAGACAGGGGCAGAGGATACTACCTCCTGCCTGCTTCCTCTACACACCCTCCTCAAGGCCCCATAAAAAGAACTCGGCGAGATAGAAAACGAAGCGATTCAGCATGGATAAGGCACAAGCGCAATCCTTCCGAGGAAGCAGACAGATCAAACGAGAAGCCTGACCGATCTCGCTCTCCAAAGGAAGATTAGACCTGGAGTGTCAAATCAAACCGACAGAGCCATAAAAGGAAAAAAAACAGAAACCTGGTTCCATAACACATAAAACCACAAAGGCACCGACGAAAGATCAGCGGCCACAACAGAGAAAAAAAACCGATCAAAGCCAACTTACTCCCAGAGCCACCAGAAGCCACCTTGAAATGATTCACCCAAATATGTATATATATATATATATATATATATATATAATATGTATGTGTGTATTATTTGCCGAAACCAACTCATATAAATACACACCCATATATACACTTATTTACACTCATATATTTATATAAACAGACTCTATAGGTGTATATATCGACTATGTGAGTTTACACAAGTATATGTGTATGGGTGTATGTCTATACTTGCACACACAATTAATATAACTTCATACACTCACATAGTCTATATATATATATATATAGTGGGAATGATATATGTGTCAATATGTATACACACACACACACTCACACACGGTGATATATATATAAAAAATATATATATATTTGTGTACATAAGTAATTTATATGAGTGTAATATATATATATATATATATATATATATATATATATATATATATATATATATATATATATATATATATATATATATATATATATAGATATATGTATCTGTGTGTGTTCTGAGTGTTGTCTGCTGCCATAGTTTTAGTTTTATCCATTATCCTATTGTTGGCCAAAAGATGATGTGGGTGTCTGACACTCCTGGTGCCGGGCTTGTTTCTTGGTTTCATGTGAGGTTCTATGCTTTGCTTCCGAAGACTGCTGGGGTCTATTTCTCAATCCCGTTTCTGTGATCTTTTCCGTCACTTTCTTATCTCTCGACAGCGATGTTTTGCTTACCCGTTGTTTTGTTGCGGGAGACGTGCCTCTTTGGTTTGCGATCGTAATTTCCTCTAAAAATTTGAGTAGGAGGTTCTTGCTTTTGTTGCAGGTGTGGGCTGGTCTCTTCTGCAGTTTTGGCTCTGGGTCCCTATTTTTGTTGTTCACCCTAAAGGTATGTGCTCAATTCGTACATTCAATATTTTCTGCGAGCTCTTCTTGCAGGGCCCTTTGGATGCTTGGATCGATGAGTGGAAGATTGATTGTGGCCTTTTATGTTTCAGACACTTCTTTTAAAATTATTTACTGTATTTTTGCTTTTGGTTGGACTTTTTAGGATATACCTTGGGTCCTTCCTTTTTCGGGTTGGTTTTTGAATTTTTAGTTGTAGGATGTGTTTGTAACCACCCAACCCAACTTTGTATTTTGTTTTCTTATCAATAAAACTTACAAGTTTCTCGAATATATATATATATATATATATATATATATACATATATATATATATGTGTGTGTGTGCGCGCGCGTGTGTGTGGGCTTGTTTGTGAAAATGATATGTGGCATCGTTATATCAATAGTTAAGTATTATTTTGTAAGTGTGGGTGTACATACACCCAATAGCCGCATATATACACTTTCAATATACAAACATACAAGCACCCATATGCACTCTGTGTGTGCGTGTGTATGATTAATATATATATATATATATATATATATATATATATATATATATATATATATATATATATATATATAATATTTGTGTATATAAGTAATTTATTCGTAAATATACACATATATACTTCCTTATACACCTATATAGGTTAGTATGTATATATGTGCATGTTTATATATATATAATCTATACTATATATATATTGGTATAGGATAGAGATTGAGAGTATGTGAGAGAGCCATTTGAAAATGATAAAATCTCATTAGGAGAGAGAAATATAATTATTATTTTCCTAGAGCTATATGTCACAAATGTTCAAATTATATAAAAGAAAATAAAGAAAGTTGTTGTGCTATATTTAATTTTGTGATTATAAATTATTAAAAATATTTAATTTTTCTTTTTGGGAGTCAATTTTTCTAAAAATAAATTATTAAAAATATAATTATTATGCTATATTTATTATTAATCATATTTAATTATTTTTATAGAAATATTATTTAGAACCACTAACGTGGCATATTTAGAACCGTGATGTGGCATCTAAAAAAACATATTCAATAAGATTTTTTAAAAATGCTATATATATTTATATATATATATATATATATATATATATTTGATAATATTGGATTTTATAGATAGTAGGATACAACAAATATACAGTTTGGTGACCTCCAACAAATAATAAAAAAATGAAAACAAAATAAAAGAAAAAATAGAAGAAAAAATGTATGTCAAAAACTCTCAAAAGAGAATCTCCCAAAGAGGAGTCTTAATAAATGAAAAATAAAATAGGATAAAAGAGGAATCTCAAAGTTGATAATTCAATGACCCCTCTTTTTTTTTTTAAATTGTAGTTTAATATTTTTGAGTTGGATCATTTCTTTTATTTTTAATTTTTTTTTTAAGAAATATTTAGGTTTATCATGAACATTTGGTGCAATTAAACCTATTCAAATTGGATTCCCCCCTGAGTCACCCTCCAACCGAAAAAGGGGACGATATTATCCAAAACTATAAGAATATAATATAAGTATTTTTAGAGAAAAGCGGTAGAGCAGGCCATCAAGCATCTGATATTACACAAGAGGTCCTTAGGATAAACCCCCCCATTACAAATCTTCAAAACTTTGTGAGCAGTCGAGATCGCACTTTCATTGTAACAAAAGATCACCTTTATATCACCCCGGCGACACGTAATGCTAGCCTCTTTGACAAGCCAATATAGGAGAGAGAATATGCAGAGAGTGTGTGAGAGGGAGTCATTTGAAAATAGTGAAATCTTATGAGGAGATAAATTTTTTTTTTTTGTTTAGTTGTACATATTTTTTATATTTGAGTCTAATGCTAACTCTTAATAGTTAATTAGTCATTGGATTTTTTTTTAAGAATATTCTTATAAATTATTTTAATATTAATACTTTAATTTAAAAAAAAATAATTTAAATAATTTAAAATATTTAAATTTTAAAATTAAATTTAATAAATAACAATAATTCTAAAAATTTTAGTATAACACTTATTTAATTATTTATTTATATGTAAATATATTTCTTACTAAATGATATTAATTTTTATCTTTAATTTCGATTAATCTTAATTATTATCAAATCATTTTATAATATTTAAAAAAATTAAAAATTATGACCATATTGAATAATATGTATGAAAAAATTAATCAACACG